>JARK01001409.1:200422-239181 GCA_000688135.1 Ancylostoma ceylanicum | reverse complement strand
TATATATATATATATATATATATATATATAAATGCATATGCTCAAAGTGACCGCAAAACATTGATGTTTATCGTCATCACCACCATTTAGCCCTGCGCCCAGACGAACTTTCATAAATGAGCATCGAGAACAAGGCTTGACTGGACCTCCCAACAATCGACTTACTTTTATCCCCCGGCCTTGGCAGCTGTTCTGTAATTGTTCAATCGAGAAATCCTGGAACAATTATTGTACTATACAGGCATTTCTTACAGCGTATATGTCAGCGGTTGTGTCACTGATAAGTGTTATCTAAAATATCTTACGAGGTACATTAGAATTTGCGCTTTCACCTATATCAGCGGTAGCTATGAGTTGTCGTGCCTCTTGCTTCCTCGTATCATTTGTTTGTGAATTGATACTTCGCTATATTTGCTGCTGTCGAAACCCTATGTTCTATTGTTCTTTTTTCACATCTCTTAAGAATGATTAGCAATTAAAGACGTTTTTCAAAAGTAGCTTATAGTTTCAAAGGCACATCTGTCCAGGAGTACCCCCAAAAAAGATTGTGTTCGACTATCCTGAATTTGATCTAGTTTCTCCATGCGCTTTGGGTGTCTCGTATTCAGGATGGAGGGCTAACTTTACCGTCCCACATGTACTATTTATTGCTCCTCAGATTTCCATGAACTTGAGTAATATTGCGGCGTGATATTTGGAATTTTCCGTTTTTCCATTCACTTTTCCTATTTCACTGCCATTTTTTGTTTTTCGTGTTAGGAATAACTCTTTCTGTGATTTTCTCCAAAAAAGTAGAAATACAGAAGAGAGTCACGAGGACAGTGGAGGTCACACCTCCAAATGTTAGCGAAATCAAGTCAAGGCGACGAGGGGCCTCCTCATGATAATCACGTCTGTGACATTTTTTTTTTGCGAGTTTTGCTGAAAAACATGGAAATCATTGCAGGACGTCCAACTTTCTTTCTCCACCATTTAAAACATACCTCTCACTTCTTGATTTCAAAGAACTCTAACCTTTCTTATATAAACTCGACAAAGACAGCAATTTGAAGACCTTCTGCATCTTATTTATTTATCTGTTCATTGGATATGTACAATTACATGCAAAAGCCGGTCATATACAGTGGGCGTCAATGGCGGTGACCCGTCTGCGGCCTCGAAAAGAAAGCGGCGCGACGGCGCCGCTCGAGCGACAATCCTCTCCGGGACATCAAATTATGGGGTTTTCTTGATAATCAGTTAGTTTTCTTATTAGTTATCATCAAATATGATGAACAACTATGAAGAAAACCCAGATAAGCCACTGTGGCGACGATTCTAGCGTGAGCGGCGCGGTCGCGCCGCGTTCTGTTCGAGGCCGCAGACGGGTCACCGCCATTGACGCCTACTGTATATTCAAAGTACAAGTAGTTACATTAACCTATTCGGTCTTCTCTTGGAAAGAGTGTATTTCCCAAGAAATACATCACTGCGTAATAGTTTGTTTAAATCGGAGCGAACAAAATTCCGAACTGGTCTGAGTTTTAGCTGTGGTATTTGAAAGCCTGAGCGGAGTACTCCTTGTTTTTGAATCAACAATAGTGAAAAATTCATTAGGGTTAAGCTTGACTAATCTATGGAAAGAGTAACCCACGGCACTTTCGTTTCCATTCCAGTAATTTCAAGCAGATGATGATGTGCTTAAGTGTTTTTTTTTCTGTATGTATGGAAGATTGAGGTACCACATTCTAGTTATTTCGTAACTTCCTTCTCTCACGTCGATGGAATCACAAGTTCTCAAATCTCAAAACAACGATTGCAGAGTTATGAGGAAAACACTCAAATGGGGACTTATTGGTGCTGCTGTAGCCGCAGTCATTGCTGCTATAATTGCAGTTGTCCTGGTGCTCGTTTTGAAAAAGAACGGAGACGATCCAGGTACGAAGTTGATATATGTACACTTTTGAGTTGATATGGAAAAAAAGAATTCTCCTTGAAAACTCCCTGGAACGCAACGTTTCCTGGTGTTGAGAAACTATTGAGGAAAGACAGATAATGCTTTCGTTGATCACGTTACTGGTGATTGATCATACTTCACGTTTAGGAACTTCCGAACGAGTCATGTATTTTGCCATACACCTTGGTGATAATAAAGCATTGCACAGGTCAAAATATGAGCAGTACAGAAATCAACAGTGCAGCATTGATGTGGTACGTATCTTTTGATATCACCTTGGGAAATTTTATGGAAATCTCGCGAAACCCAGCCGAAAAAATGCTCCTGTGGAACCAGCTGGGTATGTTGAGGCTATTTTTGAGTAACATCGTTAACATGGATTTCTGTTCAGTGTATCTGGACTCCTCTTGATTATGAAAAATAGCGGCAAATATTTCAGAAGGAGTTTGATTACGGTAACTCTAGTCCTGAGCCGAATTCAGGCGGCCGGAACCTTGACTTTAAGCTTTCTGGAATAAGCACGATGTTATTTCTAGAATGTAGACAACACCCGTAAATCAATCACGGCAATGAAGGATGTGACGCAAAAGTACAGCTTCATACTATTCTCGGATACAATAGAAACAACAGCACCCATGAGTAACGAAGAGGCGATCGCAAAGCTGGACTCAATAAAATCGAAGACGCAAGGACCACTGTTCAGTCAGGAATCGTGGGTTCACTTGATTGTCTACTTCCTCATACAGGCAAGAGTGCCAGCAAAGCCAGGGTCAGTTATTCCAGAAGATCACTGTTCTCATTGTTTTAGTGTTGTAAAAGAGTTTGAAAGACGAAGTGGAAAGCAGAACCGTCTTGTGTACTACATCCCATGCAGCTTCGACTATAGGTGAGTCTAGAAAAGGAAAAAATATTTCTGAATTTTTCGCTCATGCAAGCTAGTGCTCTTTCTACCGACTGCGAAAAATTGGCGGAGCGTTTCTACATCCATTTGTTCTGTACCGAAATTGATGTTCAACTTTCTTCAACTAAAAGGCAGAAATCAATGTGACCTAATGAGTGCATTGCACGATCACCTTCCATAAGCTCGCTCTCCGGGATGTGTGTGCAAGTTTAGCCCATTGACGACGGTACCCTTCTCCGCGCACTTTCCAACTTCCTCAAACTCTGGCTCTTTTCCCGTTTTGCTCCAAAAAATTCCTACAAATAGCAGCGGGCTAGGTTTTTAATGAACTTTTTTTATGAATAAAGCTGTCTCACCCGTTGGCTGCGATACCGCTAGCGGAGATATGAGTCACCCAATGATCTGACTCCGCCTGACTCCCTGAATCGCTTAGCGCTAACGTCTGGGCACTTTTTTACAACATTACCTATGCGCTGTTGTTGTACGCAAAAGATACACAAGACTAGCGCCCCTACGGGGTGCTAGAAAATAGGGTGGGGCAGTCACTTGATGAATGTGCAGAGTATTCACACTATAGGAGTCCCCAGAGAATTAGCAAACAAGCGAAAGCCATTAACTGTGCCCAAATGCAAAACCTCACCTAAGAAATGCGTATATTCTGCTACAAGTGCTCCGACTCGCCTCCGGCGAGTCTCGCAGTTGCTGGCTTCGCGGGAATTCGGTACTGACGCACCAACAATTTTCAACAAAGCGGATGAAGCCGACAGTTCCGAGGCTCGCCGAAGGCTAGTCGGAGCACTTGTAGGGATGTAATCAAATTGTGTGTTGGTAATTGCTTCCGTATAGAAAATTCAACTTCGTATTCAACACTTTCGAAAAACTCAACTGACCACAGACAGAAACCTGAGAGTTTAACTACTGATAGCAACCTAAAGTCCAACAAATAAATGAATAAACAGTAAATAAACATCCGCTATTTTTCTGTGGCAGACGATTCATAGACATTCGCACATGAAACCTATACCGTTCGGGTCAGAATTGTGCCCCGCAGTGCAAAAAGTCATTGTGATCTACGCGAAGCGCGGCGAAGCAGCGCTTTGCGTAGATCACAATGACTTTTTGGATAGGGGGCCAAAAATCGATAAAACCGATTTCTGGAAAAACGGGAAAAGACCCTTACGTTGCACTGCGGGGCACAATTCTGAGTCGAACGGTATAGGTTTCATGTGTGTTTGTAGGTTGGATCGTGAGATATAAGCGATAACCAACAAACACACAAACAGATGAGTTTTACTTTATAGTGATTCTGGCAGCCCAGCTAACGTCGAGCTTCGAACCTTGATGGCAGCCCTGATCGAAAATTCTTCATCACATAACGTCATGTGGATTTACTCTCTGGTGTAATGTTAATTCCTCTCCTCCTTTATCACAGCATTCCTTTACCGTATCTGGACGTTTCCCACATTATTGAGCTGAAGCGCACACGAACTCATTCAACAAACCGGTGGCCTGGCCATTTCTACGCTATTAAACTCCCGCGCACCATTCCCCCCACAATGCTGAGCGCTGGCTCACTTTTCTCCATCCGTGGACCTATATCCTTGGCTTTTCCACAGTACAGGGGCCTGGGCACCTTTCCGTACAACTGCCCGCCAACACAACCCCCTTCATTGGTGATCTCGTACCTCGGCGTTTTCCGCAGCATTGGGCGCTAGTGCACCCTTCTAACACGGGGACCGATATCCTGGCGTTTTCAACACCAATGAGACTCTGCACACCATAGGTGCACCCGCCCCGTTTGTAAATCTCGAGGGCAATATATGAAAGTTAGGGAGTGTTTAGAAAAGGTGGTGCTTCTGCGCAGCGGCCTCGATGCTGCAGAATCCTTCATGCGGCCACCCATTTCGTGGGCTATGCGTAGTCCGCTCAGCAACGCCACGATCGGGCATCTGTGGGCCAGTCTCATAGCACCGCATAGTGCAGCGTAATTCTGCTCCGTACATTGTGCAACGTGAAAACTCGTAAACGCTGTCTCACTCGTACATACATAGGTACTGAGACTACCAGCTGATGAAACATCGGCCTGCTGTCTCGCCAGCTTCGTCTCATCTATGAACAGTATCTATGAGCTGAACACGTATTGAAAGGATGCGGTCATGTGCCGGCCTCCCACGTCTGCTCCCTAGAAAAATTCATTGCGCTACTAGGATTTATATAAGAGGGTTTCGCAAGACTCTTGTAGTCTGACCCTCGAAAAATCTGGATCCTTACCAGTTTTTATACAGGAGGAGAATTTTTAAAATGTTTTTTAATGATTCCCGGCATGAAATTTCTTTCACTGTCCCTCCACTATTTCGTTGAGAATACTGCAAAATGCCAGTGGTTAAAGAACATAAAACTCTTTTTCGGATCTCGCGCAGATTTTTGGTCACTAATAAGAATGACTCCAAATTTTTTGACCGTTTTACTGAACTGGTATTTATTGCCACAGAAAAGGATATTTTTTTCATCTTCTCAGCCATTCAAGAACGATTAGTACACGTTACATGTAAAAATATATATTTGTTCAAAAGCTTGTTTTTCTAAATCAAATTGTTCTTGTTATTATGTTTTGAATGCTTCTGCATTACTACATAAACTATCATACTATTCTATTCTCCAGCCACCATGACGAAGACGTTAGGAAGTTCGTTGAAGCGGTGAGAAAAGCTGGATTGGAAAAGAGAATAATGGTTGTCTCGAATACACGACCAGCTAAACAAGTCAGCGACTTGTACCAGCTAGACAATGTCGCTGGGTCCGACACTACAGACATCGTGCAGAAAATTATGGAGTTCGGTGAGTTATACATTGCTAACGGGCAATGACCTTTCAGTGGGCTTTGACGCAAGAGTCCGGTTGGCTTGGAAACAGGATATAACGTTATAGTTATCTCAGGCGCTGATCACAACTGTACTGAAGGATGAAGTGTACTAAAGCAAAAAAATCGCCGGCCTGAAATGAAAAAAAACTTGCTTTTGAAAACAGTGGGAGTATCTTATGACCACGAAACGGTTTTCATCTAGAAATCACTCTTGTTGTCCGGCTGTGGGCAGACCTCCAGAGCACCTGCACCAATTTTAGGGTACATTGGGGTGCAGAACTCATTTGGTGCAACCTTCATTTTGAGATCTCGGTCAACTGCCTATCAAAGTGCACTGACGGTGAGATAAGCTGCTTGCACAACTCGGCGATGATCGCACGCGCGACGATCTCCTAACGCTGTAGGATAGGAGATCGTCACCGTCGGCGGTGGCGCTGGGAGCACGCATGTGCTGATCTCATCGACATGAAGTGCGATGATCGTCAGGTTATACCGATAAAATTGTTTACGATGTGGAGAGACGCCGAGTGAAGTGTTCGGTTCTTCCCTTCACAAAATGGTTATGGTGTCACGTTGCGCGAGGTCAGGTGCACGAATTGCACAGAATGCACCTGAAATGAAGGACTCGGGCATGTCAATGTTTCTCCTCACGATACAAGACAAGCTTGAACGTGTACGACTTGTTGGTGTCACACAGATGCTTCTAACAAGTCGTACACGTTCTAGCTTGTTAGTCACAATGGTCCATAGTTGTTTCAAAGGCTAAAACAGCCCAGCGCTGATCGCCACAAGCGGGTTTCATACTATTTCCGATGAGCGGCGCGGCGTGGCGCGAGAAGTGAATCGCGCGCGGGAAACTTCTCGCTCTGGATGTCGCGCTGGTTTTGCCGCGCCTTGCCGCGCTGGGTCGCGCTCTGCAATGAACCTCCGATTTGCGTTTGTTCTCCGTTGAGGTTATTTCAAGTGTACTTTACTTTGAACACAGAAATTGAGAATCTAGCAGAGATAGCAGTGAATAATAATAAATAAAATTGTGAAATTACCATGCTCTGAGGATACTTCCCGACGGAAACAAAACCTGCCGCGCGGCAACGAATACTCCTGATATGGGAGCTGGTATTGGCACAATTTCTTTATTCATACAAGTGCAAAAGGCTAAATGAATATCTACTCTTACATCTTCAGGTCACCAAGGGAGCGAGGAGACAACGTTAGAGCCAGCACAAACATCGATGAAACCTAAAACTTCAACTATTAGGAAAACAACGAAAACTACCACGCGGAGATCGTCAAATCCAACTCGGTCCACGGATCACACTCTTACACGTACATCTTTGTTTTCTCAATTGCAATATAATCCTCCCTTCGGGAAATTTCGCTCATTTCGCTTTTATTCACTCTGGAAAAAAAGACATTCTCTGGTCTGGAATCCCAAAACTTGGATGGGTTCCATTTAACAGTTCCCCTAATCGTGACTAAACCCTTCTAATGTTTGACTGCTAAATTGTCACGCTAGCATTGTTTCGAGGGCACCTTTGTTAATACGCTGGGTGCGAGCCCAATTTTGTCTACATTGCCGACATTGGGCCCCAACAAAGTCTTAGAATCGGAGACCAGTTTCGGCAATACTTGGGATTTATTTTTTGACGCTTCATATTGTTCTCTAAATCTCGACATCTTGCAGCAAAACCAAGAACATTCAACTGCATCTTCGTAGGAGACAACTTCAACTATGGGTCTGATCAAGATGCCTACGAAATGGTATCACTTTATCTAT
Organism: Ancylostoma ceylanicum; assembly: GCA_000688135.1. Lineage (NCBI taxonomy): Eukaryota > Metazoa > Nematoda > Chromadorea > Rhabditida > Ancylostomatidae > Ancylostoma > Ancylostoma ceylanicum. Next base: position 231,704 of record JARK01001409.1, on the reverse strand, counting down.
ATTTCTTTTCTAAAAGAAGAAAGTCGGAAGAGAGGAAAGCCGTATTAGGAGAGCAATAAAGAGTAACGAATTGAAGGATGAGTGAGAAAACAGTTGCGACGAAGTTGAAGAGTACTTCAGGAACAGAGGATTTTTGCCCTGCTGTGTTGTAGGAAAATGTCTCAGTGTCTAAATAAATTGTGCCGAATAATGGAGCATCCATTGACATCGTCCATTCCTCATTTCGCCTGCCCCCATGGCGTCCAATTCGATAGAGATTACGTTGATTCATTTTCATAAATTATTATTATACCAGTCTGGCCGTCCGGCTGACGCCGGACTTCCAGACTATTCATATGCTCGCTTCGCTCGCTTGAGTTTACTCCGCGCTTGCGTCTTTTAGAGCAATTTTATCATTCTCTCGAGTGAAATAGCTATTTGTAGCCATATGTAACCGATTCAACCTGGAATGAACACGGGAAATGGTTTATCATTCTTTGTTTATTGTGAGTGATCCATTGATAACAATCAGCTTGAAGGTATAAAAGAGGACGATGCGCTGTGCTCAGACACAAATGAGGGTGGAACACGCAAGAGGGGAGGTGATGTGAGCAGAATGACGTGAGTGGTAAAAAAGTTCCTGCTGAGGCCGAGTATTTGGTACTCTCTCATAGTATCAAGGCGCCAGAAGACAATTAGAACAAAGATAGACCTGATTAGGAGCATTTTCTCGCTCCTTTGCACCGGCGCACCTCTTCTCCATCTGTGGACCCGTTCGCAGGCGTTTACCCACTTTTGGACGCCGGTGTACCCTTATCACTGCGATGGGACCGTCTCCCCCCTACTTTGAACGCTGGCGTACACTTATCACAACGATAGACCCGTTTCCCCCCACTTTGGGCGCCGGCGCACCCTTATCACAACGGCGGACCCGACTCCCCCCACTTTGGGTGCCGGAGCACCCTTATCACAACGGTGGACCCGCCTTCCCCATTTTGGGCGCCGGCGCACCCTTATCACAGCGGTGGACCCGTTTTCCCCCATTTTGGGCGCCGGCGCACCCTTATCACAACGGCGGACCCGTTTCCCACCACTTTGGGCGCCGACGCACCCTTATCACAACGGCGGACCCGACTCCCTTCACTTTGGGTGTCAGCGCACCCTTATCACAACGGTGGACCCACCTTCCCCATTTTGGGCGCCGGCGCACCCTTATTACAACGGTGGACCTGTCTCCCCCATCTTTGGGCGCCGGCGCACCCTTATCACAGTCGTGGACTCGACTCCACCCGTTCTGGGCGCCAGCTCATCCTTATCATAGCATCGGACCCATCTCCAAGCGTCTGACCGTAATTGGGCGCCAGCGTAACCTCCCTCCCTTACCGGACCCGTTGCGAATCCACCGTTCACCTTAATCTCCTCCCCACTACACTGCACCGCACCTCACCCATTCCTAACCATTTATATGATGTGGGTTGAGTCGGTAAACAACATGAAGAATGATTAGAGTGGGATAACCGACCTACTGTTGCCTCAAAAAGGCATGACCGAATTTCGTGACACACAGACACATATTCACACAGACACACACATACAGACTAAGCGCTTTATTATAAGTCATGATTATGAGTCAATTTCATCCAACTAATCCTCCTAGCTAGAGATGCCTTCTCCTCGAAATTGTCATCCTATTGTAAAACGGATGGCACATGTGACGCAGTGGTAAGAGGCTCGCTGCGCAAGTACACGGTCGGTGATTCGATCGCGCCAAAACGCCATCAGAACCGCCCTTTGAATTGATAGTTACAAGGGGAACAATGGTAATGTGATAGTGCTTGAGAAACTTGCACGTCTAATACATCCTTTCTTCCTCCTTGTCTATAAAGCAATGCCGTGTTGTGATTATTTATGTGAGCTGTGCACGAGGTTGGTAATCAGTTTATTTTGGCTTACTTTTCGGCAAATCACCGTCTTCAGAGCCTGGAATGAGTGATTCGATAAGCAAACTACCAAGACAAATCTCTCAAGAACCATACAAACAAAATTGATGCCTCTTTTTTCAAACATGGAGCGAGCTGCTAGACCAAACGCTCAGCACTTTGATGTCACAGTTCAAGGAGAAGTCACGTCCGACCACGCAGCTAGGCACCCACAGAAAAGCACGACATGATGGAGCTAGTTTTGAAGTTAATGTGGAAATCCTGGCACGAAAACCTCAGACAGCAGCTCGCAAAACTTTAGAGGAATTGTTGATTCACGCAAAAGCTCCTAAGATGAATTGCAAGGGAGAATGCCTCTCTATCACACGGTAACTTTCGCCATCTCTGGGATTGCTCTTCTGATACCAAAGAAGGCACCCAGTCTTCCGCTCTAGTTGTCAGTTAGCGGTTGCTTCCGCCGTCACGTCACTACTGTGACATCAAAGTGGTAAGCGTTTGGTCTAGCAGCTAGTTTCATGATTGAAAAAACAGGCATCAATTTTGTTTGTATTGTTCTTGGGAGATTTGACTGGGTAGTTTGCTTATCGATTCGCATTCCAGGCTCTGAAGACGGCGATTTGCTGAAACGTAAGCCAAAATAAACTGATTACCAACCTCGTGCATAGCTCACATAAGTAACCAGAGGGATGTACGGATATGCCAAGGTTTATCGAAAGTCGGACTTTTCAATAGCGCGTTGCTCTGCAGAGGATTTGTCAAATTTCAAGAGTCAATGCTTGAAATTCACTTGAATTCAGGAAGCAGACCTGATTACTGGCGTTGCACATGATCTCTTTGCTTCATTTCGCGGCTCATCAATTGGACTCTGGGCCTATGGGCACACGAGGTACTCAAAAGATGCAGATTCAGCGCTCAAGAGAATGAGGAATAGATATAACGAGTTTGTAATTGATCTGAAGCTAATGAAATACCACTATATCGAGGATCCTCTGTCCACTGCAGCGTAAGTTCTTTCTTTTTCAGCCCTTTTTATCCCAGTCTGTGGGAATCAAAAGCAAACGTTTGAGATTTAGTGCAATCGAAAAGCTCAATCAACTAAATTCTCCTAAAGATGTCGTTGACTGCTTGGTGTTCTTCTCAGCACAGTGCGTATGTTTGATATAACGTATTGGAGATTCCAGCTGGTCTTTCATGCACTATCCATGCCCTCTATGTATGCTGTATTGACATTTCAGACAAGATGTAGAAAGCCTGCCAATGTTGCACCCGTTACACCTGCCTGTCGATACAGTGGTGGCAGTTGGCCTCAACAGTATGTTGTTCACTCTCTTGTTCTCAATTTAGTGTTTTCATTTCTGGAATGGCCTGGCTGATAAACCCTTATAGGCAACGCTCATGGTAATTTTGCTTTGTAAGAGTTTGCTATTTTCCAAGGTTCACTACTGCATTAGTAGCAGTGGTCAATTTTGTCGAATCCTATAAAGAAGGTGGTTTTGGTGATACATGTTTAGCCGTTTGCAAAGAAGAACGCCTGAGTCGCTCTAGCTCGAAAGGGGGAACGGTAGAATCAAAGCAAGTTTTATCACAGGAAAAGATAGCCAAGAATGTGATTGTAAACAGAAACACCGATTCATTCCATACTACAAGTCATCCTAATTGATCGCCAGCACACCTTTAATCCCTTTATATCATGAGAATGCTGACGTCTACCGCAGAACTACTCCCGTATAACTGATGGGACAACTATTACGTATTCAAAACGATCGAAATCTTGTACACGTAAATCTCCATGGTTGCCACCTTCGACTTTACACATTTTGAATTGCGAGAATTCCAGATACCGACTTGTACGATCGTGTACATCCGAGTTCCGGCATTGCCGTCAGTGTTCCAATCAAATATGCGGACAGTGATGTGCAGAGTATCATAGATGCTATTACGAAAAGGTAATCGTACAGGACGTTTTCAAAATCTTGGCAAAGAAGTACAATTTCTTCCGCAGTAAAAAAATATTATCCCCGTTTACTGGAGTTTTGCAGAATAAAGCCAACGAGAAGACCAACAACAGCAAAACCGACTGGTGTAACAGGTTTTTTTTGGATATTGGTTGACTTCAACTGTTATCGTGCCTGAAAAATTTGGGGTTTTTTTTTCAAAAATAATTCCAGTGACAACCAAGAAGCCTACTACGACCAAAACACTTACCACTACAGGTAATGATTTAGAAAACTGTAGACATGTGACAAGGGTAGAACGAGAATAACTTCGTAAACTTCATATGTAGGGACTAAAGTCTCGACATATGAACTTTCTAAAGTACGAGGAGCGGAAATTCATCAGACTAATACTGATGAGTTAAGCTAAGGCTCTGACAAAGAAACTCATGTGTTTTAGCATTACATCGAACAACAACCAAGAGGCACTTAACGACGAAGAAACCGACCACAACAGGTAGTGATTCAAAGATGATGGGGTATCCTACAAGGAAGATGATGGGGTACCCTTACGAAGGAAAGTTTGAATGGCTGTTTAATCTTGGACAGCACTGAATCATCTGTCCTTGCATAATAGACTTTTCCAAGAGTGGGCGTGAAGATTTGACTCAGAGTACTCTCCAGTATTTTATTTCGAGAGAACATAAATTTGCTTAAATTTACCTTTGAAGATTCTCCGGTTATCCGGAACGATGATAGAAATTATCTCTAAAAACCGCTGTCTCCTTCAAAAATATCGCCTTTTTAGTGTTGTCATAAAAATTTGACGCGCTCTGTGTCTATAATCTTGATGTTTACAGCAAAACCAAAAGGGTTCAACTGCCTCTTCGTTGGAGACAACTTCAACTTTGGGGATAATCAGGATGACTACGAAACGGTATCATTTTTTACATTTTTTACAAGGAAAGAACATGGTAAGGAGGTTATTATCAGGAGAGCAAAAATCTATTTTGAGGGATTCAAGAATTTCTTCCATTCAAAAAATCAACAAGAACGGTGAATTGGCGCGGTGATTATTTGAGTACATTCCCAAACCAATTATCACCAGCAGTGAGGGAACTGCTCCAACCGTGCTTGCCAATAGTGGAGCCACGTTTTCCTCATCTCCTATATCGTATTGTTGTGGACTTCCTTAGCGAGCACTATGCTCAACAATATTACAAGCATAATGAAGGAAAGTGTCTGCGAAGATCTCAGAGGAATACGTCGATCTATTCGATCCGAGTCAGGAGTTACAAGCTTTTAGAGATAACCATGTGTTGAACGACCTCACTTCATGAGATTAAAGGAGTGCGAAAGTCCGAGTTGCTGTCGCGAGGCAGGATTATTTTGGCTCCCATCTACCAGCTTTAGAAAATAACGGGAGCGGTCGAGAAAGAACTGAGAAGATGGGAATCCTCACATTGAACCACACATTTCCCATCCGAATTTTTCCACTATTTTTACAGAAGAGATTACAGCAAACTGTAAAGCTGCACGGAGATCCCTTCCCTTGACTATTTTCCTGGCCTTGCCCTCTCTAATTAATAATTAGGTTACTCACTTAAAGTTTCGTTGTCAAAGAAATATTTTTTTCGGGAATAATCATGGTCGAGTTTTTGAGTTCTTGAACTACCAGGAGTCGCTGTTCCGGATGGTGGGAATCAGTGGCCTTTTCAAAAGTGGTCCTCTGTTGATGACGACTGTGCAGTAAAAAAGTCAGAGAGTGGAGATTCGCTAATATTCAATGAGATACAGGATGAAGACTCAATACAAAAAATCTGAGGTGCGAAAAAATGAAAAATAACAAAGGTCGGAAAAGACAGGACATTCCCATCAAAGAAATATTAAAGATTTGAAAAATGAGAGTGAAAATGTAAATATTGTGCAGGAGAGGTAGAGAGCAGCAAATGTACATGTTTAAGAAGTGACGGAGTAAACCCAGTTCAGAGAAGTTCTGAGTTTGAACTAGGATGTTGCCGTGGACGATCTTGTCGAGCTTGGCTTTTGCTGTACATCACACCGGATGATACGTTTTGGTCGCTGCACCATCGTGGTGCACGTCCTTGTAGCGGAACCAACGAAAGGCAAGGGCTGCATAGTCAAGCGCAGTGGAACAGCACCCCGAGATCTCTTGCCCTCTCTGAGCAATTTCATCATTTGATGTTAGTTCTTCGTCAGTCCCTGAAGATTTTTGTGAGTGCTGTATCGAAGGAAAGAAAGGCTTCGCATGCTCTATGCCAGAGTACTAGGTGGGAATCATCCTTCATGCTGGTTATGATAAAATGCAGAACATTATCTGCTTCCTCAGCATCTTGCACTTCTTGTGCATCGCTTTCCCTCCTTGGGTATAGAACGATACCATAATAGTCTTCACAGGGCTCATCGAAACTCAGATGTCGAGATTCAGAATATATTTTGATTCAGGAAGCAGATCTGATTGCTAATGTTGCACATGATCTCTGGGTTGCATTTCGTGGCTCTTCAATTGGTCTTTGGGCCTATGGACACACGAGGCTCTCAAAAGATGCAGATTCAGCGCTCAAGAGAATGAGGAAGAGATATAACGAATTTATAATCGAGTTGAAGCTAATGAAGTACCACTATATTGATGATCCTCTGTCAACTGCGGAGTAAGATTTTATCTTTCCACTTCATTTTATCCCGGTCTATAAAAATCAAGGGCAACACATTCAAAATTTAGCGCAATCAAAAAGCTGAACCGATTAAACTCTTCTAAAGATGTCGTCGACTGCTTAGTGTTCTTCTCAGCACAGTGAGTCTGTTTATGACTACACATCGAAATTTTTTTTGCATTTTATGTACTGCTACCCTGTGCACCATCATTTATCCACTAACCATGATGTATCGACATTTCAGACAGGATGTAGAAAGCTTGCCAGTGCTAAACCCGGTGCACTTGCCTGTCGACACTGTGGTGGCAGTTGGCCTCAACAGTATGTTGTTCGCTCTCTGATGCTCAATCTAACGTTGTCGTTTTCGGAAAAATGTGGCTGGCATATATGTACAATAATTGGAGACAGTGTTTCACCTCATGAGCCTTCCTCTACACTTTCACGTGAATGAGCTCCCGAAAACAATTTCATGCGTGAAATGTCTTGACACCACTGGGGACAATGTATTCTGAATTGATGTTTGGCCGAGAATTTCGAATTTTTCGAGTTGTCTGTGAGAAACGATCGGTGGCTCGTAAGAAATGATCTGTAGTTACTGTTTTGTTCTTGACATGGTACGCACGTTCGCTACATACCCTAAACCCGGTCTCATTGATACAACCCACAATCGGTTGGGTCCTGTGATAAGGTTCATAGGCCACTCAGTGGCATTTCCCATATGTGTGTCACTGGAGCAACTCAGCACGTCGAGCTGGCCTAGTATCTGCCAATGCCCTTAGAGGCAGTATATCACATTCCACAATCCCACATCATCTGAACGTGTTCGGGCCTCTGAGCACATAGATGTACTTTAAATTCCAAAGAGAAGTCGAATACCCCAAAAAATACGGGATTCTTTGGCCGAGAATTTCAAAATCCTCGGCCAGTTGTACGAGAGGCTTCATTCCGCCATGGAATCTTACTGAGGGTACGGCATTGTTCTTCAACACGGAGATACTTGTTCTGTCCATCATAACTGCTGCTGACAAGTTCATTTCAATAAACAATCTCAATTTCTCCGAGCAGGCCAGGGAAACTGTCAAGATCACATTTTGCCTCAAAAGCAGGGTTTTTGGCCGTTTTTTCGGACTTCAGATACATCATTGGGATCAGCGCGTCGAGAAGAATAGGATTCCGTTGATATCTCAATACCCAAAACGACCTGACACACTGCCTCTAACTTTGCAATTTTTTCTAAAGTGCAAGCATTCCAGATACGGATTTGTCTGATCGTGTACATCCGAGTACCGGTGTTGCTATCAGTGTTCCTATCGACTATGAGGATAGCGATGTGAAGAGCATCGTTGATGCCATTACAAAAAGGTAGTTGTCATGATGTTTCCAAAATAGCAGGAAGGAGTTAGCGCTTATATCGCAGTTGAAGATATTATTTCCTTTTATTAGTATTTTGTAGAACAAAGCCAACGAAAAGACCAACCACAACAAAACCGACAGCTTCGGCATCAAGCACAGGTTTTTTCGACCATCATATGTTTACTTCAGGAGTGATTTTGACTGAGAAATTTGAGTTTTTCAATACTTCCAGTGACAACCAAGAGGCCTGCTACGACCAAAACACCAGCCACCACAGGTAATGATTACAATATGAGAGCGTATCCTATGATGGAAATACGCTAAAGTTTAATATACTCATTTGGCAGCTGTAACACTTTTCGTCCACCGTACCCAATTATTCATTTTTTTGGCACATTGGTTTATGCCATATTTCTGCTCCATATGAAAACGGAGCCGGACTGAGCATGGTGCAATATTCTTGATATTTTGCACAGTCCTGATCTGTCGCTTCGATGCGAATCATGTATGATGCCAGTTTTTGAGGCCTGTGAGAGTGAATTTTTAGTCTCTCTTCGCAGCTTAAAGCGACGTATTTGATAAAGCAACTCATAAATCTCGCAGAACTTCCAAGAAAAGACTTTGTGAGGAGCAGTCCCATGTAAAAAGAGAATATAATAAACAAAGCCAAGTGATGGTCACACAGTAGAAAACACAAGTGAGATAGCTCAAGGACAGCACTTATGATAATTTTCATGTCGAAAATTTTTGAATGTTTTGGGGTCTGAACGATAGTCCCAGTAGTTCTCCGCAAGTTGCACCACCAAAGGCGTCCGCACTCTCAGGTATAACAAGTTGAACAAGGGATCCAGTGATCCTCAGGCGAGTTGTAGCGGAGTGCGGATCAGTTGTTTTCCGTCACAGGCAGTCAGTTTTTTAAAAGAAAAATTTATTGCTCATGCTTATCTCGGAAAATTTTACACTGTAATAATCTGCTTCCCTCTATATACGTCCTTTCTATCGTCAGTCGATCATATTATCCCTTCTTTTACTCAGAATTCTCAAATTTTTATATGTGGTATGAGTTCCTGTTTGTTAGCTCTTTATTTTTAACCATAAGTTTTGTTTTTTTTTCTTGAGGTGTATTCCTGCTATGAACATTCTACTTCCTTCTCGTTTGTGCTTGTAGTCCTCCAGAAAAGCTGCAAAATCACTCAAGTTTTCAGTTGCGTCAACTAATTCGTAGGCAACCGATATCAGCGTTACCGGCTTTCTTGATCTGCTCCATCCGCGCAACTCGGCCACCTTGTCATGATGCAGTAAATTGGTAGCATCCGAGAATCATTTTTTCATGAGTTCCGATACAATTGATTACTTTATCTGTGCTCCTCACAGTCACAAACCCAAGACCATGCCAAAATCTGAGAAGCAAATTTTTTGTTGGTGCTGCCTTTAAACGGTGGCAGAACGCATAAATAATACGTGGGAGTCCCATCTGAAATTTGTAGTTAAACAGATAATCACCCCAATGTGTTCGTTTATGTTTTTCCATGTTCTATTACCCAAAACATCAATTAGAAAAAGAACGTCTTGCAAAATTTACAAACATTGAAACACGTCTCATGCATTTCTGTGAATTGAACCGGATCAAATTCTGCTTACAGCGGGCAAAGAAGCTGCTACAGAAATGGGAAGCAATAGTTTTTGAGGTCTGGAAAGATACTTTCCTCTTGTCGACCAATATCGTTGACTAGAGGAGTGATTCTGACAGGAAAGTGCTGATTTTCCAGCGTTGCACCCAGTAACAACCAAGAGACATCTCTAAAGCACCAACCACCACAAGTAACGATTTACGTACGGATAGGCATGCCATAAAGGAAGGAGTAGACTTTCTAAACCTAATGCATAGGAAGTGAGCCCTCAATGTATGTACATATATGCAAAGGTGCCCGGAGACATCATTTCTCAAACACGTATTGGTGCCTTGAGCTATGACTTCTACTAGGAACCCTTGTTTCGGCATCACATTCGGTAAGATCTAAAGAACCTGCCACAAACAAAGAACCAACCACAGCAGTTGGTTTGGAAGTCCGGAAAAAAATGAAGATGTACATAACTCTACCCATTCCCAGTGAGCGGCTTCATTTTCTGCAAAATTTAGAAATTTTGGGCATCAACTAGAAAGTCGTCTTAAACGAAAGTGCGGAATGTTATTTCTTTTAGGTTGGTACTGCATACATTTAAATATATGCATACATACATATACATAGCCCGTATCCCCCGTATATCGGCGTTAAGAGGTACGAGGAAGTGACATATTCCAGTGGTACCTTCGTGGATACCTGACTGCCTGGTCATAGGTGACCTATTCAACTACGGACACGACGAAGATGCTTACGAACAGGTATAACTTTTCCAGTTTGACACATAATGAACGAGAGTTCGCAACTGCATTCAGTATATACAGTGTGCCCCATAAATACTGTGTCAAATTCAGCCGCTAGATCCATCCCCAATATGAAGCTCTCCAGCCTAGATTCTACCTCTGGTATTGTCACCCCTTCTCCTGTATTATCTCTGCGTCTCATGACCGCCCACCAACCTTCCATGTTATAACACGTCCGAATTTGAAAAGAGCTGAGATCATGTTATAAAGCCCGATCGTAAAACTTTGTCACTTGTTCACCTATCATCGGCAGCAACATCACTGCACAGTCCAATCTGCACTGCAATGCTCTGCTGTAGATGGGTTATTTTCACCTGCATGCCACACAAGTGTAGCATTTGCACATCTTAGAGAAATCCACAGGAAACGAGTCCCGTGCTAACTGTGAGGAAGAAAGATTATGTGCACGTGAAGTAATAATCTTTACAGAAGGCAATAAATACACTGGTCAAAGAGGAAGTGCAGTCTGAACACTACAGCACCATTAGTTACGCTTCTTGAGAGGACCGTGGGAGGGCCGCAAGAGATGAGCTCCTTGCAACGTTGGTCTACAGTTCAATGCGGAGCGGAGCTTTATTAGTGAAAATTCCTCTGTACATGCGCAGTCCCCCAGGACATCAGATGGAGCAGAAAGGTTCTACCTTGCGGCTCTTGCTTGAACTTTATCATCATTGGAGCTGATTTTTCTGAAGGCGACCTCATGCTCGAAGTTTACGCTGAACAAGAGATGGTAAGACAGCTTCTTGGTAAAGCCCTAGGATATTTCTGTAAAGCAGTCATAGCCGATAATTCGCCCATGCAGGATGTGTTCGCTAGGGTGGCAGTGCTCCAAAAAACGAGGCGCACAACAAAAAGTGACCACTGCTGTTTCAACTCCACGAACTCATCCCGACAGAGGAATGGTGTTCAAATTTTATTGACATCGATTGTATATGTGTCAATTGATAATCATGAAGATGTTGATATGCGCTAAGTAAACCACTGGTGCCACTATTGTGGGATCGCTTATAGCGCAGAAGGAGGAAAAAACTTTCCAAGGTGGTCTGCGGTCCACTACGGTCCTGCTTGCCCTAAGTCTAGCCACTGTCAGAGAGGCACAAAGAGATCACGTTAGACATTTCCAAATAGGTTTGATTTCAGAGGCTTCAAGTAAATAATAACTAAGAGCAATTGGAGTTTTTGCTTCTTCGACAGAAGTTATTAACAAATGGTTTTGACACAGCATTTATGCCGCACCCTGTAGAGGAGCAGGGTTGAGAATTCATGTGCCAATCACTGTACAGACCAAATCTTGATTGACCTCACCACTACTCATCCCAAGAATTGCTAGAAAATTTTTTCAGTTGTTCATCACCACTTCTTTTCTATACATCTAAGCTGGTAGGGCAATCAAGCTAGTGTTAAGATGGCAAAGCTGTGCCGACCATCTGCTGAAAATTAACTGGACACGGAAGATAGACAACACGCGCTGAGCCATAAAAGCACCGATTTTGACATCTACAAGTTTATGAATCTTCGTTCGGTAGATATTTTGGCGCCGGAATGGTTTTAGAGACGACTTTTCTTGTCGGTAGAAAATGTTGAAGTACGACAATTGGTAGAAGTCGCTTCGAGTTCTAATCGCCAGCGACGAACCCAAAAATGAACAAACCACTGCTCCTCCCTTTTTTCGAAATTTCTCTGACCTCTTTAGTTAGCAGCTGAACACAACTTCTAATGAACATACCGTACTTGATAACGACGTAAGGCAGTCTTTAGATTGTGGATCTGCTAAATTCTGAGTTTTTGAATGAACAACTGTCTCCTATTGGCAAAATGCAGGAATGGTAATGGAAAAATTATTTTAGGAAGGCGAGCTAATCGATGCTGTTGCATACGAGCTGTTCGAGTCCACTTCATTATCGTCTCTCGGTTTATGGGCATTCGGATACACTAGTTTTTCCAAGCGACCTAGTGGCTCCCTCGAAAAGATGAGGAAAAACTACGACGATTTCCAAAGTGATTTGGTCGACTTTGACTATGTAAACATCAGCGATCCACTGGATATTAAAGCGTAAGAAGCTTTTTTTAAAATGTGTACTGTAACTAAAGTACTTATAATCGTACATGCTTTACTGCATTTGGTTTTTCACAGTACACTCTTGTTTATTGGTCTTATTTAAGAGCTATTGACGCCATCAATGCAATGCGCGATAATGGTGGACGTATAAACTGTTTAGTGTTATTCTCTCCATTGTAAGTTTTGAAATTTATGAGCTTTGGTGTACTGTACGTAAATATTTGGCAACTTTCATATGCTGCTTCTCTTCCGCAGCAGTTTTTCTGTTCAATTTCCTAAGGATGTTTTCTGATTTTATTGGAGGCATTGTTCAGCAACAGATTCCTGAACATTGGATCATTAGCTCTTCTAATCCAATTATTTTCTAGAAAAGACACGACAGGCGTGCCGAGTATAGAGCCAGTACCAATCGGAGTCGAGAAGGTCGTGGGTGTTGGACTGAATAGTATGTGGAGTGTTCTTAAAACAGTTATAGCAATTGCGCTTGTTCCATATGACTTGTTTTACGTTCAGATATCTTTCCCCAGCAGATTTTTCCAAATCTTTTTGAGTTCTCGAGTTTAGAGCCTACATACCTCCCGCTCGGTTGCTGCCCGCGTTAGCTTGATTTATCGATGTGGGACTACCACACGCCATCACAGGGAATCACATTCTCCTCGGGCCTTTTGAACCTTTTATCCGACCTAATTGTTGAGCTTGTGTAAAGGGAATCCGCAAGACGTTGACACATGTTCTGTCATTTTGCTTGGATTAGCCTAACAGTTGCAAAATCGCAATTATAAGTTTTGATTTACTTCTGAGACCTGTCGATTTTGAAAGGCAGAAACACTATTTATTTTAATTTATTTTGAATAGGTCAACTGCTACTCCTCACTGAGGTTCCTACACGTACACCGGGTCCCTTGCCGATCCTGAGATTCCATCTAAGGTTTTGACAAAAGAGATCATCTCCAAGTAGTCCACCCAATTGCCCAGATAGGAACCACAGTGGGCGTCGTTGGCGGTGACCCCTCTGCGGCCTCGGTAAGTACGCGCCGCTCAAACAGGAATCCTCTCCAGGACAACAAACTATGGGGTGTTCTCGACAGTGAGTTAGCTTTCTTATTAGGTAACACCGAATGTGATGAACAAATACCGATAGGACTCAAATTCGCCACTGCAGCGACGATTCCATCGCGAGCGGCGCGTTCATTTCGAGGCCGCAGAGGAGTCACCGCCATCAACGCCCACTGTGTACCTACTATTATACATGTGGTGCACGCTTTTGCGAAGGCGGCGAGATTTGAAGAAAATTCTAGTCGATACGTCAAGGAAAATCAGAATTCAATTTTCGTTGTTAAAGGCAGCACCAACGGTAATTTTGTTCTCTCTGATTTTACTGTATTCCTGGGTTTAGCACTATACATACTGAAGGCGAACGCAGTGGTCAATTTTGACAAATCCTACAAAAAAGGCAGTTTTCGTTGCCACCCTCTTACCCCATTTGGAAAAGTTTGCCGAGTTGCCTAGGCTTGAAAAGAAGACAGATTGGAATGAAGGCAAGTTTATTATAAGGGAAGGGGGAGATTGTAAACAACAACACTCATTCCTTTCATGCTACGACTCATCCCGTTGAAATGTTGAAATTTGTTCAGCTTCTCATTTCTTGCGAACGGTAATAGCTATGACGCTGCAACTTTCGTAGTATTGGTGACACCATTGCTGAATGTCCAGAACAAAAAAAAAACGGAAATTTCCGTGGGTGCTGCTTTCAAAAAGAACAATGAAAGATTTTAATCTGACTGTTGCAGATGTTAACCTGGAGGCACTGCTTCCGGGTAACGGACTAGCAGTTAAGGTTCCAAGGAACTTTTTAGATGAGCACGTGAGTGCGGTTGTTAATGCGATTATAAGCAGGTAGCGACTCTATTTTTTCAAAAGAATGTCTGGTATGGTAGGCATTGCCTCCCTTGAAATCTGATTTACTCGGAATTCCTAGGCCTCAGCCAATTACAACGCGTATCACTACAACAGAGCCGTCATTCGCACGACGTGACTGTATCTTCGTTGGGGATTTATTTAATTATGGTAATGATACGGATAGTTACGACCAAGTGAGTTTTTGAGGGCTTAACCTCAAAATGCGTTGTTGTATTGTCGCGGTCGCCCTGATTCAGCGCTGGTCCCTCGCTGACACCTCCTCGCAGCCGCTCAGCACCACCCCAGCAACACCGTTTCATTATGAGAATCCATCGGCTTCGACATGTTCTGACGCGCATCACGTGTATTTGGATTTGTTTCAACTTTCGGGTCCCGTCGAAACTTGTTAAAACCATTGTAGAACTTGTCAGGACGTGAGAAAATCGGAAAGCCAGCGCAGCAAGCGCGCTTTGCAGGGGTGCTGCCCTGCGGTTGCGAGGCGGCGTCAAGGAAGGAACCAACACTGGATCAGGGTGACCGCGACAATAGAAATGTGTATTTTCCGCTGTTTTGTTCGAGAATGGCGAGGTCTTTTGTGAAATTGATAAGACGAGAAACTATACTAAAAGTGCAATTTACTGAAAATCTGCTCATCATCATTGCTTTTGAATACATCACTACAATACATCACTTAGCGAAGAACAGGCACTCCGACGTAGTTTTTCATGTCTTGTCAAAACAAAAATTTTTGTATTATCTTTTTTATTTAAGATTCTATGAAATTCTATGAATTTAAGGAAATGAACTTCATTTCTGATCTCGTATACGACTTCCTTGACCCATGGTATTACAAGACCACTGCTGGTTTTTGGGCGTACGGATACACGAACTTCTCCAAATCCGCCAACACGTCGCTCGAAACTATGACGAAAAATTACTACAAGTTCAATGAAGAGCTCCTGAAAATGGAGTACTTCAATACTACAGATCCATGGACGACTAAGGAGTAAGAATGGCTTCTCTATATGACATCAACCAAAAGTGAGGTTTTTGCGACAAAAATTAACTAGGAGAGATTTCGTCAAGTGACTCTGTCTTTGACATTGTCTCTTGAACCCTCACGCGCTTGAGTATTTAGAGCAATCGAGGAACTCAACAGAATGTATGTCAGTGGCAGACGAGCGAATTGCATTGTCTTCTTCTCAGCACAGTGAGTTTAGTCTTAGAACTAACAAAATAGTATGAAAAGAAACTAGAACTAGAACCTGTTTACTCAAAAGCGGAGTGATAGATTTAGGAGAGCTTATACACTCGATGTGGTTGCTCTTTAATAGAAGCTTTGAGTAGAATTAGCTAGGCTCATTAGGGTGAAGATCATATTTCTTTTCTTCATCAAATCAGTAAGAATTCACATTCCGACAAAATTGCAGGAAAAATACAACAGGGCTACCGCAAATAAATCCGAAGAACATGGACCACGCAGACAGGGTTATCGCCGTAGGAATTGGTATGCCTGAACACAAGCTCGAAGCGATTTTTCCCAATATAATTATTGCTCTAAACATGAGCTTTACAGATACCGACCTTAGAGGAATTGTTCCATACTATGGACAAGCTGTAAGAATCCCTCTCTACTACAGGAACGACTATGTCTACCGCGTTCTTACAGCCATCATGGAACAGTAGGAATAACTCAAGATATTGAATTATATAGGGCAACTTATACTGGATGCATGCGACTGACGGGCGTGCGTCCATATGATCAAGAATAAGGGCTAGTCGCATAGCAGTCGCAGGTCAGACGCAAGCGTTATGAACTCTCGACGGCCGCGCATTTTTTTCATTAAGAATTCCATGCCGCGTTGATCGGTCTTGATGGAAAATCTCTCACAAATGGATGCGTGCTTCTGATTAGTTGCATCTAGTTTGAATTACCCTTATGTTTATCATATAATGTATCGAGGTGGATATTTATGTTATCGTCGCGATACCACTGTCAAAACTATAGCGTGGACTTCAATCATAGTTTCTCAGCGCTAGTTCAAGGAAATTTCCAGAGTGTTGGGCAAGTCAGAAGCGCATCACAGGGGCTTCAAATATTTCAGAGGCAAACTGAAACTTCTAGAATAGCACAATTTGTTTCACTGTTGCAATCCTTCCCCCCCCTCATTAATATCTTCCTGCATTGACAGCTTTCTTCTCGACATCACCGTTTGCATTGCCCGCCTCCTCTGCTATTTCTAGTGCAACGAGGATTCTCCTAGAAGATGGAAAAATGTGATTGGTGGTCTTGTGTTTCCTAAAAAATTGAAATTTTTCTGAAATTCGAAATACACAATCGGATTTAGAGGCACCAAAGGTATCAAGTGGTTGGAGGGAGGTCCTTAGCAACACGTTCACTAAGGTGCACAAAATCATCGCTCATTATTAATAGAAACTATTATATAAAAGAAGGGTAGAAGAGAAAAAATTAAAAACTGAGAATTGTGCATTTCCTTCCTTCCCTTAGACGGACTACGGGAAAAAGAAAGAATAACAACAAATTTACCACTCTAATGTCATATGCATATACACAACAAAACCCATAGTTCAGAGGAGGTTTTGTTTGAAATACTTAATCAAGAAAATCAATAGAATCGAGAAGAGTTCCCGGATGGCAGTGACAGCTATGACTTTGTCAGGTTTGTCCCACTTGCAATATTCACAGTCGGTTCAGGTGCCATTGCGCTCTTGTGTTCTTGCCGTGCTTCCATAGTCAGTGCGTTCAAAATAGTTAATATTGCTGATAGTGTACTTCATGTGCTCGCGTGTCGTACTTTTATACAGTGGGTGTCAATGGCGGTGACCCGTGTGCGGCCTCGAACAGAACGCGGCGCAACCGCGCCGCTCGAGCGAGAATCCTCTCCGGGACATCAAATTATGGGGTTTTCTTGATAGTTAGTTAGTTTCCTTATTAGTTATCATCAAATATGATGAACAACTATCAAGAAAAACCCAGATAAGCCACTGCGGCGACGATTCTAGCGTGAGCGGCGCGGTCGCGCCGCGTTCTGTTCGAGGCCGCAGACGGGTCACCGCCATTGACGCCCACTGTACACCCTACGTATCACGTCCATATCATAGACGTAGTTTGACGTAAGCAACACTGTCTTACTTCTGTACCAAAACAAAAGTGTGGCTCTGGATGAGGCAAAAAGAGGCGCCCCAGTATTGTATGATTGATTGAATCATACTCTCTCCCCGCCCTTCACAGTCGCCAACTATCAATTCGCGTTATTTCACCATACTTATAAACACAACATTTGAATGAGTTCACAATGGAGAGCAGGAAGTTCCTGCCTTTCTGTTTTATGGTGACCAACACCCGAAAAACATTTCCGATGATCACGCCGGGATGGTCTCCTCAATAGAATACTCTTGAATGGAGATCCTCAATACCAACAGGCTTCAGGATAAATCTATTCTATAGTAGGAGAGTTTAATTAAGGCCGCCGCCAACCCAACCACCGAAACCCACTCTAGTTCCTATCTCCACAGAACAGACTCCAACATCTACTCAAACAACCAGTGCTGAGCCGACTGGAACCACTACAGCAGGTAATCGTGTTAACTCGGATACATCAATTAAATTATTAATATTACACCAACTTTTTATTTCGTGAAAAGTGTAAGAATATATAAAGGCGTATAGCCTATTTGCCCGTTTCATTCCCTGTCCTTATACGGGTAAGTAGGCTAAAAAGTTGGGTCCTCCCAGGAACTCGTCAATATGACGAAGAGGAACAGGTATATCAAAACTGCGGAATTTCTTAGCTATCTCGCTGTTTGTGATTGACTCCGATTTATGTAGCTATACTTATATGACTGTCTACCATATACGAGGAGTTGAGCGAATACATATTAAAATATTTCGGAACTTCGCATCTTGTACGTTCAAGGGAGTACTTTTGATCTCTGAATACTCACAGCAAAAAACAGGGTGAGTCATATACCTGTCAATTTCTGCTGCTTGTGCTTAAGGAATTCATCCAATGCTTGACCGTTACCGGCGGTAGGTACAATTCGCGCTGAGATGTTGCATCATCGTTTTCAGAATAAAGTTCGTTTGAGCCATGAACGCACGTTTTTAGTTTCACAGCTTTATGTTCATTTTCACCGTAATTGCGCGAAACCATGTGATCAAACAAAATGGCACAGCGCATGCACTGTTTTTGGTGGAAACCAAAGCAGCAACGAACCTAAACCTAAAACTAACCTCCAATATTTTGTCTTCTCGACAGAATTTCCGGTACTATGAATGTTCCAAAAGTGTTGACGAGAAAACACGGAGATGTTGACGAGCGCTAAGTAACGCAGTAGTGCCACGAATGTCAGCTGTGGTCCTCAGATAAGCTTTTAATGAACTCTTTCGAAACTCTGTACGGTTTTGCAACGTAGGCATTTGTCTGTCCAACGGCCTACAGAGAGAAAAGAAGACCACCAAGATATTCTTAATGAAGTGTTGTCAGAGAAGCTAATGCACTTATTATTGAAGAACATTTTAGATCTATTTTTTCTAACACAAATGATGGACAGTTTGTTTTACACAGTGACTGTACTGGGCCCTGTAAATTCTATGTACTTTTTTTTGTTTTTTGAATTTTCATATTCCATTAACGTCTCTTTATCAGTCAAGCATCATTGGTTTTGAGGTTCTGCTAAGCTCATCTTTTTGCAGGGCCTAGGAAGAGCGACATTCATTGTGTCCTTGCCGGAGACATGTTGAATATAAGGGATAGGGATACATACGATAGAGTGAGTTACCACTTTTTGTTTCTGTACAGCCATACCATTCACTTACCTTCTTTTCAATTTTTTATTGTAACAAGACCAGCACGACACCTATTCACTGACTAATAAGAATGAGACAAATGGGGTGGTAGTAATTTGGCCGAAATGGCTATCTGATGGTGAGGTGTAAGTTCTAGTTAAGCGCCAGTTAACATCCAATTCCGAATTTCGCAAATATGTTGTTTGTGGTCCAATACAAGCAGTAATAAGGTTTGGAGTGAAAATCGGCAGCTAAGTTGGAGATAAGGTCGAGCTTCCCCTGAAATTTCCAGCTCGCAATAAGATGGCGTTAATCTCCAGCTAAGTCCGACCTGATCCATTATTAGGTAGTGTGCGTGAAANGCAGTAATAAGGTTTTGAATGAAAATTGGCAGCTAACTTGGAGCTAAGTTCGAGCTTTCACCGAAATCTCCAGCTCGCGATCAGATGGCGTTGATCTCCAGCTAAGTTCGACCTGATCTGTAATTGGATAGCGTGCGTGAAAGAGCGCGCAATTGTGTGAGGCGCAGAGACACTGCGAAATCGGCAGCAAAATGTACCCGTCAGTACATTTTGCTGCCGATTCACTGGCAATTTCGCTGGCACAACCGCGCTCTGAGAGCATCCGTTCAAATTATGTACTCTAATCATGAGGAGGTACAGGAAATGGAAGGAAGAGAAGAAAATTCGTGGTAATGTGTAAATGGCGCAATAGCGCATTGGTTAAGAGGCTTGTCTCTTGTGGGATCGGACGATGGTTCAATTCCTCTTTGCTAACGGCTTTTCAAATGCTTTCTGCATTGATTATTGCTGCACAGATTCATCCACTATGGTTGTTTCCAGCTTTAGGACAGCTGATGGGTGAAAATCCTTTGGCTTCTGTGCATGTGAGGAAACATTATGTACTTGTCGGTGGTGTAGTGGCTAGGAGGTTTGAACTCCGAGAGGGCAGTCGATGGATCGAGTCCTCTCCGAGGCAGGCTGCAAATAGTTTTTGGGACTCTTTGTGCGCATGAGTCAGATTGCAGTTGCTATGTAAATATATATCAAACTAACAGCTGAACGGGCAATCACCCTTCGTTAGGTCACTCCACCACAGATCCAGCTTGGATCGGCCCATTCCGCAGTATCCGTGATGATAACATTGAAAACGGATAGTTAGTGTTAGTTTCGTAGGACTTAGTTGTACCTACACAGATTAATAGTTTCTAATGGTCATTTTACAATTCAGGAGGCATACTTCATGAAGAAAATTGGAGCACGTTTATTCGAGACGACGTCCCGCTTCATTGCCGGGGTCTGGTCATACGGATACTCACGACTCTACGAAATGTGGCTCGTATATGACACTATGACCGATAACTACATGGCATTCTCGGCAGATGTGAACGCGAAGATGTATTCTTATGCGGGCGAGTCCGCCAAAATTACAACAGATAACGGGTAAGCCTTGATTTTAGCTGGAGCATATTTTATTCCGCACTTCTATTTGAGTGATCTACGTAGTTTGCTTTTTCCGATTTCTTTTGCACCCTCACATGATGGCGTGGATACAGTCGATAATATCATAAGTCAGCTGTCGATCAGTCATCATCCATCGATTCATGAGCACCACTGTTCCCCGTGGCTTTTTTTAGAAATTTCCGGAGCTATTCTTAAAAAATTCCAGATGAGAAAGGTCGAGCGCCTACACAGCACTTCATGCTAATTTCGTGGTATCCACCTTTTCATAGTGCCCGCATCCGCCGGGAATAGGTGCAACGATTGTGTCGGGAACACTATTGCAAAAGTAAATGTTGTCTATTAGTTCATTGACTAACCGCGCATGGTGATGGATAGACCAAACCTTTTGTCACTCATAGAATCGATGTTCGAGACTCATGGTGTAAATTTGTGGAATGAAATGAGGGAAGTTCGTGAAAGGATTCTATCACAAAACAAAGGACCACAACACTATGTACTATCGTTTAGCTGGAAAAAAATCGAACCGACATTGTATATGGTCCATCCATTTTTCAAATGTTCGTTAACATCTGATATTGCACAACAATGTCCAGCCCCTCTAGCAAGCAAAATATTAGGGTCATCAAGCACAAAGTGTCCACTTTCTCTACATACTGTGGTAATCAATGATCCTCGCAAAGGAAAATTTCACCTCCACAAACTCCACTATACGGTGTTTGCGTGAAAATGATACTCCGGGTACTGAACCTTATCCTCAGAAGAAATCTTGTTATAACGCCCTCCCCACGGATGAAACCTTTCAAAATCCGAGTTCCGCTGTAAAAAAAATTGGAAATATCATTTTATGGGATTTCTATGGCAAAAGCCAACAGTTGAATTCACAAGACTTTTCGTGTGTTTTTCCTTTCCTCCAGAGTTTCGCGAGGTTTTTTGTTATTTACTCATCGCATGCAAAGTTAAATCGCGATTTATCGTGATGTATGAGAAGAGACTCACCGCAGCTTCAACGGAGCTCCACACGCCTCCCGGAACTTTGTTCGCACACCTACAGTGATCGTCGATGGCAGTGACTCCTCTGCGGCCTCGAAAAGCACGCGGCGCGACCGCTTCGCTTGAACAGGAATCCCCTCCGGCACAACAAACTATGGGGTGTTCTTAACACTTAGTTAGTTTTCCTATCAGGTAACATCAAATATGACGGACAAATACCGAGAAAACCCAGATTCGATTCTGTGCAGCGACAATTCCATCCTGAGCGTCGCCGTCGCGCCATGTTCTTCCCGAGGCCGTGGATGGGTCACCACCACCGACGCCTACTGTACTTCCGAGTCCACAGCATCCACATCCACCTATTCCATCGCGGACAAAGAATTAGAACAAAGAATTTCTTGCAAATGTATGCATGTGTCCGACCAGTACGAATTGTCCCTTATGCGTGTTGTAGTTTAAGGTATGTCAAACCATTTCATTTAAGGGCAATATCCTTCCTCAATGAAGGGAACGATAAGAAGAAGAATGCAAATTGCTTAATCTTCCTCTCAGCCACGTAAGTTACTGGTTACAATTGGACTATTATCTGGTCTCGTTACCATTGAAGGTTTTTTACCGACTCCAGCTTTACAGGCAGAACGCGACTGGCCTAATCACCCTGAATCCAACAAAAAAGGCCAATTTTACAAGGATTGTGGCTGTAAGCTTACGAGGTGTGTAATAAAATAACCGGGCCCGAAGATGTATCGCATAGGATTCGACTGATATGTGGCCAAGAGAATTGTGAGATACTGCGCTCTTGTCTTTTACCCTCTTCGTTCAGGACTAGATCTGAGCGGCATCGTTGTTCCACCGAAAGGAGTCGCCGTCAAAGCATCACTTGATTTTACAGACCAAGAAGTATCTGCAATAGTTGACGCTGTTAAGAGCGGTTTCTAAAGATGAAATAGACATTCTGCTGTAATAAAGCTGTTTTTTTTTCGGATGTACACAGTACTCGAAAACGAATCGAAAGAAAACACATAAAACTGGTTGCGCATGCGTGACAATCTGATCAGCACATTGTCGTGGATATGTTAAAATGATCTGCGACACCGCAACAATTTTACCCTGCGATGAATTTCTTTGATGAGTTTGAATTGCAACAAAAGTACAGGGAACATCAATCACGATTGCGACTCCCGCGGACTGACGCGCCGCTCCTCCTACGCGGCGCGGGCGAGGGGAGTGGCGCGCCGCACCTTCTTCGCGCCGCGGGCTAGGTAACACCCTGCATCCACGGGGCTTAGCCACATAGGCGGTGTGGGGCTCCACTCCGCGAGAGTCGGTATTGACTAACGTTGATTGACGTTCCCTGTATGTTTGTTGGTTATTTCTATCTTTGATGAGTAGAAGTTGGGGAATTGATTAATGCTAACTCATCGCACCATTAACTTAAGGCCGCGTGACAAGAGGTACGCTGCCAAGCTGTGATTCGTCGATTCATGTGCACGTCGCGGTTGCATCCTTCTAACTCTGAAGTTCAATGGTTACCTCTTTGGCGAGAGAATGTGCTTGGCAAGACATTTTGCGTGTTAAAATCTTGCTTGGCGAGTTGTGAAGTGGTGACGTACAATGAACTACGTTCTCCACCTGCAAGCGACCGAAGCTCAGATTTTTAGTCGTGGACCTCCCGATCCCACAACAGTCGGGCAGACTCTTGACGACATCCAGAGGCATCGTGCTGTTAGCACGATGTTGATGGATATTGGCGATATCCGCGGCCTCAGTGGACGTGGCCCCTAATTACCTAGGTCCGAAATACAATCTGGATGTGATCTACACGTTGTGAAATGCCAAGTATAATACAATGCAAAAGCGGAAAGTTTATATGACGAGGCAATTAGCAAGGCTTGCAAGAAGGTGCATTTGGTGAGATATGGTTGACCACCCTTCAGCAAGATTCGTATGGCGAACCATTTGGCGAGGTTTGTATGACGACCCGACCCAACATCTTGTTTGGCAAGACATTTGGCGGAGTTCGTTTGCCTACATAGGTGGCAAACCCGTTTGCTAGGTCACCAAACAAACCTCGCCAAATATGTCGCCATTTGACTTCAGAGAAGGCACGAATAGCTTTGGAGAGGAATAGACAGGTTTTCTTGTCTCGGTTGCGATACAGGAGTGCTACCGGAGCCGACACACTACAAAGGGGTAACAACCGATGTCATTCAAAGCGTCGAATTCGAAGTAACAACCTGGATTCAAGAGGCATGCAACTGCGGCGCGGTCGCGTCGCGACGCACGTCTTAACCGCCTCCCTTAACTCAACTGCAGCAAACAAGAAGTAGAGTGCAACACGTTTTCCTCTAAAATTCCGGCGTAACAGGAATCGATAGAGCAACCATTGATAAATTAATCGATTTAATTTTCTAATCCTCTTATAACTTCACTTTCGTTCACAACGTCTCTGAAAGGTGGCACAGCCAAGGAACACCTCCAACTGATAAGCATTCACGGAGTGCCTTTACTGTTTGTCAGGCAAAAAAAGTGCGTTGATATGGATATGTCGCTAGGTGAACTATCAAGGAAGTCTGTAATTATTTCTGCACAACTGACAAACAGTTTTCAATGCAACAGCAGATCTACTCTATGTTTCTTGCTAACCCCAGAAAGTTGGTTATTTTCGTTTTCTAAAAATCGTGGAAATGAACTACATCACCAAATCGCAAGACCAAAAAAAGAGCATTGATTACAAAGAGGCCAACACAAATTACTCGCAAATCCCGGCGCAAGCGGCAAAGTTGCGCCAATCAATGATAAACCACCAATTTTACCATTTTATCAATTCAGTTTTCATTAGGATACTTTTGAAAGAAGGAGTACTGCATTCCATGAGTTTGTTTTTTAGAGAGCGATTAAAAAAGTGCACTGATACAGGCAATGTCGATGTGTCAGTTTGCAGCGAAACATGTTATTATTTCCATTCATCTGACGGGTTTTTTTTTCATAACGACAATATTTCTATTTTAGCCATATCTCAAAGCACCTTCTGCTCAGAATTAGGCTCTCCACCTCAACGTTTGTGTTTCTCCCATCCACAAATTTCGTTTTTTGTTTAGTAGTAGAAACAAACAAAGCTCTTAAATCCTCATCCAACATGAGCAACTGTAGGTTTTGGAATCCGTCCATACCTGTGAGCTGATCCATGAAATGCGTCGAGAAATGCACTGGTATCGCTCCCAGCATATCTACTCGGTTGATCCTTAATGTTACCTTGGAAGCTATGGACTTCATCATTATTCATATAACCATTGAGACCTTATTTTTGCACCCATTTGTCGACGTCTATTCTTTTTCCGAGGCAGGTTCATTGCAAGCTAGATTTGGATTCATCTTCACAGCATCGGCATCCCTGCGTGATCTCTGCAGCAAACTTACTCAGACATTCACCGAGTTGGAGCCTCATGTCACTGAGGCTCGGATTTCTAAAATGGGAGGGGTTTGAGTGTCATTAAAATTGTGGTTCGTCTGCTATTCGGTCGCTATAGGATTGATATCCACTTTTTCTACAGGGCCCCAAAAGAGTGCATGAATAAGTAGCCTGCTCAGAAAGATTTTCCTTTGAAGTCAACCTGTGTCATGAAATGCTGAGGGCAGAGATAATTACATTTACATTCTTGCTGCCCATTTGCATGATTATGTTCAAATATGATGTCTAACGAGTCGTTGTGTAATTGGTTCGCCCATTCAGTTCTTTGAAAGAAGGTTTTAATCAGAACAAAACCTGAAATTCAACTTTTTAAGGGAAAATGAAAAAGAGTATCAAATGGATCATCCTGGCTTTGCTTGTTATTGGAATTCTCGCCGTTGCAGGTGGTGTTCTGGCCTTTGTGTTAACTAGAAAAAACGAAAGTGGTAAGTGTACATTTGCATAACAAATTATCTATCAAGATTTCTCGGAAGAAATTTCCTTGGCTTTGGCTAAGTTCACAACCTCATCTAAATCCAAGGCATCAGCCGCATTCATCTTCCTTCCTCAACTCCGTCGAGGGAAAATTCCACTAATTTGGGAAATCCTCCCATGTACTTGTAGATGTTCTAGCTTTAGTCCGCAACATCTACAATCTTCTACTATACAATGCCAGTCCTCTTTCACTACGGCTGCTCTCGAAATCTGCCGGAACTTTGATACGCGGGAGTACTGACCACTCTACTCTTTTCCAAAGTTAATATCAGTTGAAGATACCGACCGAAATTAAGTGAAAGAATAGGAAGAGAGAAGTTTCTCCCTACAACTTAAAAAAAAGGTTGATGCACTAGGAAAACATATTTAATATTGAACACTGGATAACCAGCAAAGCAAAAAGAAGTGTTGAAAATTTGTAGAAACACCAACCACGCCTCGGACATCTACACACATTTTATCAACAGAAGCCCCTCAACCACCCACGCCATCTGAAGGTAAGGCTTCTTTCATGTGCCAATAAAATGGCCATTTTATGCGCCAAGCAAATGTACTTGCGAGCGTAATATGACTAGAGGTGAAAAGAATTCGTGTTGAAAAATTACAGAAATACCAACCACTGGAGCAGCGTCAACCATTTCATCGTCAAGAACTTTTCAGCCACCAACACCATCTAGAGGTATGGCTTCTTCCAATTGTCCATCGAATGATTATGTGTTAGCGAGGCATTCTATGCACCAATGAAATGGAATAGGTTGTGATAAAAGTTTGCGCTGGTTTTGCATGAGGATTTCCGAAGGCTCTGAATAAATGATTAGCTATTAGATTTCGCATCACCACATCGTAAAACTCATCTGTTTGTGGGTTTGTTGGTAATCGCTTATATCTCACGATCAACAAACACACTCGAAACCTATACCGCTCGACTCAGAATTGTGCCCGCAGTGCGTCAGGGTATTTTGCCTTTTTCCAGATATAGGTTTTATTGATTTTTCCCCCACTATCCCTATCACTGCACAGTAATGCTCACCTGATCTCTTTGTGCTATATGAATAGAAGTGAAGAGGATTCGTGTTGAAAAATTGCAGAATTACCAACCACGACTCGGACAGCTCCGCCCATTTCGTCTACAAGAACCCGTCAGCCAACTACAACATCCAAAGGTAGGCCTGCTCTTGTTTGTAGATAGAAAAGTGATGTATCAACACTTTCTAGGATGTATTTCCTGCTGAAGATGAGACGCGCTCTTTCTTACATCTTCCAACATCCTATTATATGAATGACGGTTATTTCCGCGATGTTTTTACCAATCAAAAAGTCACTCTATGATTCACTCAGTCTATAGTATTATTCCTAATAGTCAAAAAGTAATTGAAATTCATCATTCTGCTAATTTGTTGAATTCATTAGATTTCTTCTGCCCATTCTGCAAAACCGCTGGTAACTTTATCTCTTGAACCGAATCGGAATTCTTCTCATCTTTGTGAACCAGAGGGAAGCTTTGGTTGCGACCAAGTGATGAAGAGTGGACGAGTTAGGCTTGAAAATTGCAATAGAATGGACGAGTAAAATATACATTCAGGGGCCCTTTTTATGCATCGAGAAATGGGGGGAGCAGACTCGATAAGGAATTGCTTTGGCTAAAGTGCCATTGAATATAAGGATACAAAGGGGTGCTGCTCTAAGGGTCGACCCGACTGTCACTCAAAGTTGAGTGATTAGATATTTGAGTAAGAATGCTGCAGGAAATAACTGTAGACTAAACATACAGTTGGTCTTTGAACCTAAGAGTCATAAAAATATGTGGTTGATGATCTATAAATCATCAACAGGAACGATCATTGCCATGTGCTTGTTAAAACTACAGAGATGCTTGAGCTCCGTTTTCCTGAGCTCTTTGTTTTTACAGGACCACAGGAGCATGAGCCGCGTTGTCTTTTTGTTGGGGATTTGTACAATTTTGGGAACAATGAAGAGGCTTATAAAAAAGTACGTCCTTTTTCTGTCTGCTAAGTCAAAAATATAATCAGAAATCTACATTGTTTACATGTTTTGTCATCTTTACTCATAGGTGTCACATTTTTGTTGTGTTGAATAGTACCTAACTGCCTAAACCTATACTTCATCAAAGGAGGCTGACCTCATGGATGCTGTCGGATGCGGCTACCTCAAAATTTCTTCGCATGCATCGGCCGGATTGTGGGCGTACGGGTACGCGAACTTCTCCAGAGATCCGAGCACATCATTGGAGAATATGAGGAAGAGCTGCGGCGATTTCAAGCAGGATTTAGTCAACTTTAACCACTTCAATATCAGCGATCCTGTAACAACTGGCAAGTGAGGTGGCTACATATTGAATACTTGTCGAGAACAACTTCATCAACTCTAGCAATAACAGCATTCAAATACACCTTACTGATACCATTTAGGGCTATCCAATCCATCAATGAAATGCACGACCATCAAAATCGTATAAACTGCCTGGTATTCTTCTCAGCAGTGTGAGTGGATTTTTCATATAACTTATGCACATCTTCAATAGGAGTTTACTTATTTATTATTATACTATTTAAATCCACATTTTTGAGGCTTCATATCCAACAAGAAGAATATCACCTCCTTAGCGTTTACTATTGCGGGAGCACTTAAGTATTGCTTCTCTTTTGAAAACTCCTCTCTTTCAGCGAAAATATACAAGGACTCCCAAAAATGAATCCACTACATCTGGTGCTTGACAGGATCGTGGCAGTCGGTCTCAATGGTATGTTGGTGTTCATTTTGAACACTTGTACCTCATTCCGAGTTGCACATCTCCTTTGTTCAACAAAACGAAAGTGGTGCTAAAATGAGATGCAGATGTATCCGCGACACCATTTTCACGCGATCAGCTACAAGCACAGGCAATGGGTACTACGCGGTGCGCAAATGATTGTGTTTGATAAATTTATACAGAAGAAAAACAGGGTGGCTGAAAAGAATTGGCTCTTTATTTGGCGCTTTTGCTTTCTCATGTATGAGAGTTATTCCATATCTGTCTCATATATGTTTGATACATCATCAAATGCTTTTCTTTCTGACCGACAACTCGTTTGGTTTCCTGGAGGTATGCAGTAGTGGGCTCACTGCGAATCTGTTGTGTGCTCAACGCGCTCTGAGAAAGTCATAAGGAAAGGCCATATCACTTCTGAAAATAGTTCAGAAGACCTTTAAATTATGGAAAGATGTAGGAGCCACTAACACGAAAAGAACCAGGTGTTGTCTCGGCGCAACGTATGTTCTGTATAAGCAAAGATAAAGGCCTGCCTCAAAGTCAACAAAGGCCACTCAGGAAACTTTTTGTGAAATTGAATAATCATATATTTGTGTACCAGAAGCAATGCCAGACTAGAAGTTAATGTGGCTCACAGAAGAAAAAATATTGTTTTTCTCGGCGCCAACACTTTTCAGCCACCCTGTAGACGTCCTTAAAGAACATGGTTATCTGCGTTTTTCAATGATGGCAAGAAGTACGTGTATGCATTTGCTACCGCCCTTATGCCATGCCAAGAGTACACTGACTTTTAATGCTGTTTTTACGAAAGACCACAACCACATTAATTGAAATGACTGCACACATTCCGACTGTGAGTTAGTCTTATGAAATTTTCCAGGAGTTGATCTGAACGAATTGATCACAACTGAAGCAATAGCTCTCAGCATTCCATACAGTTTCACAGATGACCATGTGAAACTTATCGTTGATGCTATCATGGGCAGGTAGACATTTCTGCGGTTTCAATTTATTGGAGCGAGTCTTATAGAAGAAAGTTGCTAGGTACAAACCTCGCTCAACTATTGAGCCTACAACTAATCCTCCCCCTCCGCTAAAACCACGTGACTGTCTCTTTGTTGGAGATTTATTCAATTTCGGAGATGATGAGGAGAGCTACCAGCAGGTGAATTTCTTGCTTATTCATTACTTAGTATCGAAGTGGTGTTAATTTTAAGATACTATTTTATAAAGTGTTTTTTCTGCAAACTTATTTTTCTTTCTGTTTTTTTTTTGGGGGGGGGGAGGAGAAAATAGGGGCATCATTTTTTGTTGTTCTTTTTTGGATTTCTTTGCTTTGAAAGTGTTCATTTCAGAGTTTTTGTGTTATTCTTGCTGGAGAGACATCTTTCTCCAGCCTTCCAACCCGCATCTGCACCATCTCTTTCACCAACTTTATTTAGGAGGGTGAATTCCTCTCTGACGTCGCTTTCAAACTATTCGGCGAAGTGCAAGGTTCATCTATCGCTCTATGGGCCTACGGTTACACGATTTTTCCAAAGTCCGCCAATACGTCGCTTGAAAAGATGAGCAAGAATTACTACGAGTTTTATGAGGAATTCGAGAATATGGTGTATTATAGGACTGCAGACCCTCTATCAACTAGTAGGTGAGGATCATTGCCTGAATACTGATGTCGTACAGGGCGGCTGAAAAGTATTGGCGCATTAAAACTCCACATTCTCGGTTCAAAATGTTCACAACTCACTTCCATGTATACTTCAATCGAGCGACCGCGAAGAGGCCAATGTGTCGTAGGTTACCCGGTACCCGCATTTGATTAGTACCTACCTCTCTGAGTTCGTCGAGTCCAAGGTGAGGGTTTCTGGCTTGACAGCTTTTCATCGAGCTAGCCCTAACCAGAAAAATCGAGTCGAGCATGATGCGATATGTTCCAAGGGGGTTCATCGTTTGCTCGAGAGGAATAGACATATTTTGTCAAGGGAAGCAATTTCGATTTTCTTCACGCTGAATGATGCTTTGCTGCTCAAAGAAGTTGCTATACCATTTTACTTCTTTGAGACCATTATCCTGACCAACAATTCGTATCGACGTAAATCAACGTCAGGCGATCATCGCTTTCAAACGGCACGCTATTATTTTCAGCCACCCTGTGTAACAGAAACAATAATAAGGAAGACGTCCATAGGATACAACTTCTCATAGCATAAAAAATTCCCTTAACCGTATCTATATTGAGGGCAATCGAAGAGATAAACACAATGTACGATAGTGAGAAACGAGCAGACTGCTTGGTGTTCTTCTCAGCACAGTGAGTTCTACTCCAGAATTCGACCGAATTCGCTAATTTTGTTTAGGAGATCATGAAATTCAAGATAGCAAATTCTTATCTAACCGACTTTTATGTTATACTAGCGCCCCTTCGGGACGCTAGAAAGTGTGGTGGGGCAGCCACTCGAGGTTCGAACAGAAGTTTTAACTGAAGAATTCTTCAGAAAATTAACAAAAGAGCAAAACAATTCGTTAATTGGGCTCAAATGCAAAAACCTTATGATTTTTTTACCAATCTTGTCGCCCTGCTAACGTTGAACTTCCAGTCTTCTTCTGGTATTAGCCTTGCTCGAAAAAATTTCCATCACACATCGAGTTACTTCCCGGTGCATGAGTATTTCCGGACGTTTTTTTTTGTCGGTGCACATCTTCCATGCATACGAACCTGCCGTGGTCAGTCACTCCCAGCTCTGCGCGGGAAATTCCTTCAAATGAATAGTCCTTCAAACATCTCAGAAGACGTGGTATTTGTCGATTGAGACATAAATGAGAATGAGGACGAGAGTTGGCAGCAAAATTACGATAACATGAAAGTGAGCACAATTGAGCGCTGGAGCTACCTTTAGGAAACATAGGTCTGGCTGCGTAGGACTAACACAAATCCAACCACCTTCACGTGCTAGCGAACTCTCGTCCCGTTGGTGGACCCGCCGCATGACCATTTCCCAACAATAGAATACCCCGTTCTTCACAATCAAACCCGTAGCC
>JARK01001409.1:154450-180195 GCA_000688135.1 Ancylostoma ceylanicum | reverse complement strand
CCCCCCCCCCCCCTACTCTTTTTGACACGACGAATCGTTTTGCTTGCTCAAACCTAGTTGCGTCAAGGAATGTCCATTTATGGATTGGGAAAATCTATTCTACAACCAAAAACAATAGGAACGAATCGATCAGACGAAAGGATCCGCTTTTAAACAAGTCTCGTGGGGTATTGCTGCTGTGTTGATCGTTCTCTGCAATTGCTTGCGTTTTAACCAAAAATGGGGAAAGAAAGAATTGACATAGTCGATAACCTACATAATCCATAATTCCGAGTGAGAAGTAGCCGATAACCTCTGCAAGCCACTATAACTATAAGGTCTACTTGCAAAATTTGGTTCGGATCGATTCACCCTCTGCCTCCCCTATTTGGAAGATGCAAAGGTACAAACACAAAAAAAAAACGAATCTTCACTTTCATTACTTACAGACCCAGAAAAATCTGATGTTCACTGCGTCTTTGCTGCGGATCTGCTGAATTTTGGAAACGAGATTACTAATTATGAAAAGGTAAAGCCATTGTCATTTTCGACACTCACAGTAGGTTCCACTTCTAAGACTTGCTAAGAAGTGAAATCGCTGGTTATAGTCCTTAAAGAATTCATTAGGTATGTAGGTGAGAAAGTCTTCAGCCGATATTTCGGAAGTTCCAGAACTTTCACTTTTTGATTGCCACCCATGATCTACCATGTGATAGTTGTAGATCACTCTCAAAACTTCTCCGTAATAGGCATGTGTAGTTGGGTTGCCTTCCTCAACTTCAATCACGATATCAGTTCCGCAGGAGCACCATCGAGCCATTATCTTCTATGAACGGCGTCGCGGCACTGGAGCGATGGTAACCGTTCACAACAACAGCAGCCCATTGGAAGAGGGCACCACTTCCATTACCACGGTCAAACGCCGGTTTGATTGCTTCAAAGGTGGAGAAACGGCCTTCGAAGACAAGCCGGCTTGGGGCGTCGCCACACAGTGTAAGCCTCGACGCTGTCAAAAAGGACCCGGAGGTTAGCAACTACAGTCTTGCTAGGTCGGATGTACTCTTTCTACAGTCCTCAGTCGCTTCCAGTTCCTCGGCTGCAGAAAAGTGCAGGCTCGATGGACCATTCATATATTGAGCAGTAGGAGAACATTCACCCAGGCATCCAATTGTCAGTTTTTTCTTCTCCACGTCCGCCAAAAGAGTTTCTGGAAGACCTGATTACCGAATATGAGAGTTGGGTCCTCTAAGGTTCCAACACACATCGTGTCCTATGGCTCCCTCCAGAAGAACAGCCTACGACGCAAGTCAAATCGGACTTCCAACTCAAGAAGAATTTCTCGCTGCTTATGGGATCATTTGCGAGGACTGTTGTATTACGAGCTGCTCCCATAAGGACACACCGTCACCGGTAACGTTTACGCCGATCAGCTCTAGAAACTCGAGGACGTTGTCCAAGCAAAACGGCTGAGGAGAGTTTCTGTCTTCCTAGTCCACGATAATGCTAGGCCCCATACAGATAAAGAGATGATGAGTCCTTGTGAAAAGTTGTAGGAGTTGGGCTGGGACATCATTCCCCACAAGCTCTATTCCCTGATTTTGCTCCCTTTGACTATCGCCTGTTTCGCTCCCTGTAAGGCATTCCTGCGCGCGTGTGGCGCAGTGGTAAGAGGCTCCTCACGGTCGATGGTTCGATCACACCCGTGGCCAACCAAGCCATCCATCCCTCCGGGGGCGGTAAGTTGGTATCAGAGGAGTCTGGGAGGATGAAGCGCTGACTTGGTTCATCGGATGCCACCGCTAGTCACTGCACATACGCATTCAACGCCTCTACGATGCTAAGATGAAGTCGGATGCGTGGCGCATCCAACATGGCGAGATTCATCAACGCCGACTACTTCATCCTATATCCTTTAAGGCATTCCTTGTTTTAAAAAAATAACAAAAGTTGGTTTTGAAAGGGCTGTCAGTGATTTGCGGTCAGCGATTTCTTTGACTCCCAGTCTCCCCAGTTCGAGTGATGGTGATCGATGACCTGCCATCAGGTGGGACACTGCAGCGACTAACGGCTATGATTATATAGTCCTTACGCGCCATCGGTGGAAAGATTTCGAGCGCGCAGAGCCTGCGGCGCGTGCGCGGCGCGCCCCACTTGTAACAGCGGTCCGGGATCCTCGATCAGCTGTTCGAGGACAGCTTTGTTAGGTTTTGGCCCAGATAAGTTAGTTAGCCACCACGTCCCAGGGTCCTCTTTCCTACAAAGAAGAGGCTACCTGGGACAAGCAGCTTCCTACGGGGCCAAAAACTAATGAAAAATACATTAAAACCAAAAGAAATGACAATTTGGAACATGCGAGGGAACGTGCAAAGAACGAGGCATGCGGACCCGTCCGATCAATATCGGTCAGCCACAGGCCTCAGCAGTCCAAAGTTCTCCAGTTAATGAAGGAAACCGGAGAAAATCTAACTTACCTGGGCCAAACAAAGCTGTCCTCGAACAGCTGATGGAGGATCGCGGACCGCTTTACAAGCGGGGCGCGTGGCGCACGCGCCGCNTCGGCAAGGAAACGGAGCTGGCATCCAAAATGAGGTTGATAATCGTGATCAACGTCTGGAACAACTTCTCTATAGTCCTTACGCGCCATCGGTGGAAAGATTTCGAGCGCGCAGAGCCTGCGGCGCGTGCGCGGCGCGCCTCACTTGTAACAGCGGTCCGGGATCCTCGATCAGCTGTTCGAGGACAGCTTTGTTAGGTTTTGGCCCAGATAAGTTAGTTAGCCACCACGTCCCAGGGTCCTCTTTCCTACAAAGAAGAGGCTACCTGGGACAAGCAGCTTCCTACGGGGCCAAAAACTAATGAAAAATACATTAAAACCAAAAGAAATGACAATTTGGAACATGCGAGGGAACGTGCAAAGAACGAGGCATGCGGACCCGTCCGATCAATATCGGTCAGCCACAGGCCTCAGCAGTCCAAAGTTCTCCAGTTAATGAAGGAAACCGGAGAAAATCTAACTTACCTGGGCCAAACAAAGCTGTCCTCGAACAGCTGATGGAGGATCGCGGACCGCTTTACAAGCGGGGCGCGTGGCGCACGCGCCGCAGGCTCTGCGCGCTCGAAAACTTTCTACCGATGGCGCGTAAGGACTGTACATATAATCGAGTAAATTCCATTGTACGTTGAACTAAAAGAATAAGGCAGAAAAATCCTTCTATTTCCTCAGGGAACCTGAAAAACATGTTTTGCATCTATATGCATGGATTTTGCATGATTTTGACAAAATCGTGGGTTCTATGGGTTCCCATTCATCTCTGATTGACAACACTTCCAACATTACTCACTCTTCAGGAGAAGAAGCTTGTCACGGCGGTGGCAGAGGAAATGTTCAGTAAAGTATCAGATTCCACTGCTGGATTGTGGGTATACGGCTACACACGTGTCTCGCAAGACTGGAAATATGTGTTCAACAACATGACTGACAACTTCGACGATTTCCAGAAAGATGTCGAGGAAAAAATCAAATATGAAAAGGTTGCTCAGCCCTTATCAAATGAAAAGTAAGCATTTCGCTTTTCTTAAACACGTCTTTGCATTTGTCCAATAAGTACCGATGTTAACGAGTATTGTGAGGGTTGAGTAGGTGGCAATGCCAAGTACGTATTTGGAGTTTCGGTCTCAGCGCGGTTTAATGCTAGATGTAGACGTAGTTGTTCCCCTTCCCTCCTGCCAGAAACCTATGCATTCTCATAGATTTTTGGCAGGAGGGAAAAAGAACAAGATTTTAGTGTTGTGGGAGGTGAAGCTTCAATGACAAAAAGAAAAAGCAGCAAAGGAGCCGAATACTCTCGTGTGAAGACAGAGCCCACTTCAAAAATCTTTTCGAGATTTTTGTTGCAAACGGGGATGAGCAGGATTAGAGTGACCTGGCGGGAATGGTGATCTGCTTACATTGAAGCGTTAAAACTCTCAGGAATTCAATTTTTGAAGGGTGTTTCCGCCGAGAGTGGGCGGGGCACAGAGCGTCTGTAGTAGATGGCCACTATAGGGGCTTTCACACTTTTGTCGCGGCGGCGGGGGCGTCACCGTGGCAAAAGTGAGTGCGCGGCAAATGTTGTCGCCGGGCGGCAGAATACCCCCATGACTAATCATTGCCGCACGTCGCTGGCCGACGTCGCCGAGCGTCGCCGCGGCAAAAAAGTATGCAAGCTCTCGCCGCCGGACCCTTGCTGCGGCGACGCCGCCGCGACGTCGCTGGCCTATGCTTAACCATGGGCGACTGCCGCCGCGGCAAAAGTGTGAAACCCCTTTATCTGATTACAGATGAGTTGCTGTTGCTGCGTGATTTTCAACAACCTCAGACGACTTCAATATATGTGTTGAAAAGGTGTCACTCCCGCAAACATAGCCAGTTGGGGCTTTTTATAGCGGTTTTGGAATGTTTTAGAGTTTGGAATTGCAAAGAAATTGGAAAAGAAAATTGGAATATTCTACATATACCACAGAAAATAGGTCATGAAGCAATCCCAGAATCTGTTAATATCTCAGAATCGAAAGTGAAGTGGAGTCTGTCTTTAAGCAGAGTAATAGGGGTTAGATCCTGAAAGACATAAGGAATAGAAGCAAAGAATGAAAGAACAAGGAAGACGGAGAGTGGTAAAGAGAAAGCGGGAAAATGGATTCTTCTATGATGATTAACTCTGCTGGAAAACAAAGTACCATCTCGTTATCTGGAAATGAAATCTTGATGAAATTCTCGAGATTAGTGTGCACACTCTTTATCCATTTAAAATATGAACTTTGGGCGTAACCGTAGAAATATGTGCACGTTCATTTCTGCTGCTATAATGATGAAGCAGTGGTAGACAAGTATTTGTGTAAAACGATCGAAGTAGTTATACAAAATAGAAATAGGTGAACATGTTACGTAGCTACTGGCTCTCCGCAAGTTTTAGTGCGAGTATTTGTGACAGCGAGAAACTTCTTTTCTGACGGAGGGGCGTGGAAAGGTAATTAATTAAACAGGTGCGTATAGAGCAATTCATAGTCGACGAGTGCGTCGGTCGCATGTCAGACGCACGCATCCTTTTGAGGAGGATCTTCCATGAATAGACGTAGAGGCCACATTACTTACATGTCCATTCCGAATAAAGATACTGAGCGGCGGAAGTCAACAGCCGCGACGCCACAATTGCGTGCGTGTCACCAGCGTCTCGGCCGCTCCAAGGCTGCCACTAGGCGTATGTTTAATCCTATAGACGCACGCTTGTCAAACACACAAATTTAGTATTATATAAACTGCCATAATAAAGAAAATTATGCAGTCATATCACTCAACAAATTTTTCATGACTTGATCAAAGACATTGAAACATTCAGGGTAATAGAAATGATAAATGGAGCCAACGATGAGAGGGAGGAGAAGAGAAGCAACTGTCTGGTGTTCTTCTTGGGCAAGTGAGTTAAAGCATCACAGTTCTTGCATATCTTACTGTAACCATACACAGTCAACTCCAAACGGTCGTAAACAAGGGGCGGGGCCGTGCGCGGCTCACTCTGGTTGTCTGGTGCACCGAGGTAGCAGGCATGCTGGGCGGAGACACGGGGGAAACTGATACATCATGATTTCCCGCTGCCTCGGAAGGGGCAGCAGACAACCAGAGTGCCCGCGCCGCGGTCCCGCCCCTTGCTTACGGCCGTTTCATGTCCACTGTATTTATTGGGTATACCAGATCTTGGGCTGTTAGCATGCATAAAAACAGGTGGAAACAAAGTCTTGGTCGACAGGGTAATCTAATGGCACACTCTCACGAATACTGTTGCGGTCTTATGAGAGAATATGAAATCTCATTCCCACTTCCTTTCAATTCGCTTCGATTGTCGTTTCTGCTCCTTGTTGTGGCGTAGTCTTATTTTTGTTCAGGAAGAATTCATCTAAACTGAGCATGATTAACCCGAAGGAAAACTTCAAACGAATCGTCGTCGTTAGCCTTCAAGGTGAGCTTCCCTAGAATAATCTCACCGTTGCTTAGAATTCGTTTCCACGAATCTGACTCATTTTTGGCTGTTAGAGTAGGTCTTCTTATTTATGTCCTAAGCGACACCGCATAAATAGTTGCTTTCCTAACCTCAATTGATTTCAGGTGCGGATTTCAGCGAAATTATTGATAAATCTAGAAGTAAGGCTCTTATTGTATCTTTGGACTTCACAAAGGAAGATGTTACGAATGTGGTCACATCCATCTTAGAAGCCTTTTAGAATAAAGATCTTAATAAGTTTTTGTTTAACCACGTAGAGGTGTCGTGTCTGAGAAACAACAAGAAAATAAAACGGATCAGTACGAGACTACATACAAGTACATACGCCAACTTATTCTCACTGTGATTACTTGAGCATCTGATAGGTTACTTGATCCTAAGTGTGTGGCTGTTCCTGTGAAACATCCGGTACGAAGTAATGTAGCTGCTATGTATAACCTTCTAATGGGTGACAGATTTTTGACTGTTGTGTTCTCGCGAAATTTCTAAATTTGTACATCCACTGCAAGCGTCTCAAGAAAGATCTTCTACACGTTATTTCTTTACAAGTAATTTTCTATTTGCTGTTGAATGTTTTTTTGTCCGTGTCCATAACACCAACCTGTCGAAAAAACAGTGGGAAGGTTTCAAAGAAATGCGTGAGCTTATATCGAATGGATCCGTCCGTCTTTCTGTTAGCGATAAAGGTGGCGAGTTTGTAGTAATGCCCCAAGTCTTGGATCGCGCCATAACAACGGCACATCTCGCAGACAGCACAGTATACCGCCAAGCAACTGAGAAAGATTTTCTTGCACAGTGTAGAAGGTTGAACGATGTTTGGGTAACAGTGGGGAAGCTGGCAGGGTTAGACGAGCGATTCATCAGCAGACTTAAGCTAGAAAATCCAAGTTGCCCGGTCTTCTACAGCCTCATTAAGACGCATAAGATCTCCTTGCACGAAATGAGCTCAATGTCTCCGGAAAGCTTCAAAATACGACCGATAATCAGTTGCGTAGGCGGGCCATCAGACAGAATATCATGGTTCCTAAACAAAATTGTAAGCCAGCTACTCAACAAGGTGCCCGCACACTTATCCAACACATACGAGTTTATCAACTGCTTGCGAAACACAAAGTTTGAAGAGGACAGTGTTATCGAGTCTTTCGATGTAACATCTCTATACACTAATGTCCAAAACAGCGAAGCTTTGCAAGCTCTGTCGGAAATGCTGGATAAATATGCTGCAAACATAAACACCTTCGGCCTTAGCAAAGCGCGCATAATGACCCTCACAAGCGAATGTCTGAAGTGCAACATCTTTAAGTGGTCTGGGCAGTACTACTCCCAGATAAGAGGCCTCGCTATGGGTCAACGACTAGCACCGATCCTGGCAATCTGTTTCATGAGCAGAATTGAACAGCCAGTGTTAGCTCGAATGCCGCTTCTGTACTGCCGGTACATCGACGACTGCTGCATCGTAACATCGACGCAGTCTGAGATGGATGAATGCTTCAACATTTTGAACCAGCAGTCGCAGTACATTAAGCTTACACGAGAAACCCCGCGTAACGGATGGCTACCCTACCTCAACACACAAGTGAAGCTTTCCAGAGGCATTGTTGATGCTAAATGGTACCGCAAGGAGACTTCTAAGAATATCTTAATCCACGTCAACTCCGCGCACCCGGCAGCTATGAAACGTGCGGTAATAAGGAACATGTTCAAAACAGCTGTCGAAGTGTGCACTGGCGAAGTTGAGCGCTCCGAATCGCGAAGAGTAGCTTCCCAAATTGCTCGCAGCAATGGTTACTCAGTGCCGCCACGCAAGTCTAGAACATCTACTGAGAACCGCGACCGCTCCCAACGCGAAAACAAACTCCCACTTTTCCTTCCTTTCATTTCAGACAGATTCAGTGCGGCTGTACGACAGTGTCTGCACCGGGCTCAGTTGCAAAATGATGTTTTATTGGTGAGCATTCCTAATGATAACATCAAGAAGCAGCTGGTTCGAAACAGGCTCTATGATAGAGAATGCAAAACAGACCACTGTATCATATGCCCGTATGGAAAGGTAGGCGATTGCACAAAAGTGGGAGTGGTGTATCAAATCCAATGCCTGGAGTGTAACGCGTTATACATTGGCGAGACTGGTAGAGCACTCAGTATACGTATAAAGGAGCATTTGGCAAGCAAGAGGCGTAGAAGCTTAACATCACCGCTTGGCAAGCATAGAATCGAGGCGCACGATGGGAATGACTTCTGTGTCAAATGCAACATTTTGACATATGAAGCAGAGGTCTCCGCTAGAAAAGTCCTGGAAGCCTTCTGGATTGCGACCAAGAACCCAAGAATGAACAACAGGAATGAGTGCCTATCCATAACTAGTGATTTCTTGCCCTACATATCGTTATGTGAGCTGTAGACTGTAGATATAATAGGAAGCGGGCAGCCAAGTGACGTTCACTTGTCCGCAACGACAGTCAACTGCGGACTTCCCGCAATAACGGTGGATAAAGGGTTGGTTTATCCTTCGTCTTGGGATCTTTTGAAGTAGCAAACTCGGGGTAATGTTGAGAACTGGCGGGGTTTGGTGGAGACGTTTGGCGGTTTCGACCACGAATAATAGCCGTGAGCCACTTTTAGGCCTCTGAAGACGACGAATCAGTCGAAACGTCAGGCCAGAAATAAAGTTTTCCACCTACAAACCTGGTTGGCTCAGAAGTAGAAGAAATCTTCAATGAAACATGCCCAGGTTTAGAGAAGAAGGAACTTGGAAGTTGCTGTTGAATGTGTTCTTACTTTTAGCATTACTGTACTTCTATACTTGAGTGTGGTGTATGTTCACGTGTGTATAGTCCATCCAAGGGGTAATCGATACTGGTAGAAGAACCATAGACTGAGATGCTTTCGTTCTCAATCAGTACAAGTATACTTGGTAGTGCACAACCGCACGGCCCACCTTCGGTCCGTAAATGCACCAATAGCGGATTTTTTTTCTGACAGCCTGTACCTCAGTCTGCACCTTGTGCAGTGTACTATGTATCTATGTGTTAGATGAAATGATTATGAATGTCCGTTTCTGCGTAGAGTACAATTTATTCTAAACCGAGTCTGTCTCGGACCCGTGTGCCACGTTATCTCTGGGTTAGCCTGACTCTATGAAAATCACTGTCATCCTCACGAAGAGCCGCTTCGCTGCGCTTCGCGGATGACAGTGATTTTTTGCTAGTCTACTTCACTAATTTTTCCTGCAGAAAATTTGGTACTGTTAGTCCCCAAAGTGACGCCGAAAGTAGTAAAGGAAATTGAAACCTATCGTAATAACCTTTAACTAACTTCACCGGGTTCACGAACATCTGGCAGCAGCAATTGCCGCTCTTCTCGCCGAACACCCTCACAAATTTGCTCTATATGCTCACATGGATTTCTATTTACACTATTTTCCTTTTTTTCTGAGATTTGTGCACCTTGTACGTTTCAAATAGTTCCACAACAGAAGTGCAGATGAGACCCTATCCTCAAAGTAAACCCCGAACTGCTTCACCGCTTCACGTGGTTCGTGGTTTCCTCTGGCCACTGCAGAACGAAGGTAGCTGTCCTCCAATTTCTTCGATGACAGAGTCAAGCACAACAGCAGCTCTTAACTTTAATACCCCTTTTTTAATTTTTACAATCTCGTGGAGTCGAAAAATGGGTTCCTTTGGTTTTTGGAATGATCGGCCTGAACTAGTAACAAAAGCGTTACGTAAATTCTGTTGTATCCAGCGAAACATTCTTCTAAAAAGAACCTATGCATAATTGGAGATATAAACGATTCTAGGTGTTCTCAGTCCTTCGATTCCGTTCACCTTGACACCGAAATTCCTTCAGTTATTGGAGAGAATGGCAAATTTGCGAATACGTTAACGATTGGTTTCGAAGAATTGCTAAATTTTACAAGTAAAGGCGGCAAACTTCGAAATTTCCCTAATAGTCCTTGGCTGGAATTAGTGGAACCAATCTTCGCCGATCTGGCCCTCTCTTTTTTAGTTAAAATTCAGTCACTTAATTATTCGACTGTCCGGATAATCGAATATTCGGTCAGTCTTATTTATTTGACTATTTCTACTGAATTCGTCGCCCACGGCGACGCTTCGGACGGAAACAATCGAAAAATCCCCGAAAAGGTTCAAATAACGTTATACTGTGCGCCCACATGTTGTCTATGGTGGCGTCGCACGGAAAAATTCATTTTCAAGGTACTGCACATAGTCCGTCTGATGAGGATGGTTTCGGGAAGTGTTCGTTAAGATGTATGTATCCATGCGCAACACTCATTGTTGTCATTGTGCTCGCGAGCACCCTGTGTGATCAGGATCATGCTTTCCTACGACTACCGTAATCCTCAGACGTTTTGTACCATATCTTGAGACAGAGCTTACGTCTTGCTCTCAAATTTGAAGAACATGCTGCACATATGGTTTGGAGTTTAGGAAACAAAAACCTGGATATGCAAAAGATTTTGACAGGACCTTGCCTTTGAGGGGGAGAAGGCAGCCCGGCTATAAACGTGTATACATACCAATTAAGGAAAGTTCCGGGAGTGATCTACAAACACTACATGGTACATGAATCATGGGTAACCGAAATTTCTGGAACTTTCAAAAAAATCGACTCAAGGCGTTTTTACCTCACCCTTAATATTTGTACATAGATACTACAGTCGTTTCCTTCTTCGCTGGTAATTAACGCAAGCGTGGTCAATACGATGTTGCGAGCCTGGACACAAAATCCGCAGCGGCATCCAGAAAGAATACAAATTATCAAATTAAGTTTCAAAGTGGTTCTCTGCTTAACTACGAAAGGATCTGTGAGGATTTCTCAGATGGAGCTGATATTTCAGTATATGTGTGGTGGTGAATATCGGCAAGCTAAAATGTGCCGTGAACATGTGTCGTGAATATCGGCAAGCTAAAAGATTCCTTGAATCTTCTGCTAAAATTCACATCGTGAGAAGCTGCATGTAATTATCAGATCTTTAATGAACAGCAGAACAACATCACCTGAAGAAATACAAGAAAAATGTCGAATAGAATCACGGGGAAACAAATCGATGTATAGAATCACAAACCGTTTTCCAACAAACTGGGATCGGCAATATGCATAAGGATGTACATGTGTGACCGGCAAGAAATGTCGATGAATCAAGCAAAAACATAATGTGCACGGAAATAAAACTACAATGAGTAAATGCTATAACATTTTGTTCACTTTGCTATTCGAGGAGCTCTTACGCACGTTCTCGCTGGGATTTGGACACACTAGAAGAGGTGTGGCAGCGAAAGCTCCTGAAATCAAAAATCGAGACGCAGGGTTAGTGACGACAGAGCGGTTAGTAAGACGAATATGTGAATTTTGGTGCGGTTTTACGCAAAGCTGGGACGTCTCGAGTCTCTGCCGTTTCCTGAACTGGGAACAGGTTCAGGATGCATCGCTACGATTGTTGGATAGATGTTTGCCAAAAAGGATATCCACCATTTCAGCAGAACTGCTACTAGTAGAACCTACCCAATCCATCACCTATAGTTGTGGGACAAGGCTTCGGTCCCAACGAGTTCAACAACACCGCTGTAGTTGATCGACCGACTATGGGCTTGATCTCGTGCGGTTGTAAGACTCGCCTCCGCTTCTTTGGCAGCTTAGATCTACAATAGTGGGAGGGTTTGTCTGAAGTCCAGCTACAGAACAGATCAAGGGATCACGTACCTTGCCTGAGCGTGAGAATAAAACATAGCAAAGTTAGATACAATTACCGGCACCGGCAACGCAATCGTCAGTACACCCATCAGTGCACAGATTGAGCCAACCAACATGCCGAGGTAAGTTTTTGGCACCTAAAAATGTAAATATACGAGAGTCACCGACGATTTGCAGTCAAATTCAGATGGATCTAGAAGCATTACTGGTGGCTGAGTATGGAAAAAGTTCAAGTTCTTGAATTCCATTCAGGAACTTTAATTTTATGTGCGCTATAAATTACATAAGCGAAACATAGAAGAATCAAAGATTCGTTAGTATCACTGGGCACCTTGGGGCAGCAAGAGAGCAACTATCTTGAAAAAAAAAAAGAAAACAGTGAGAAATCAGCAAACGCTAGCCCAGGAACCTACTTACATGATATGAGCCAGCCCAATGCCCCCTCGAAGGAAGACAAGCAGGAAGCCTACCGATTACCGGAATAATTTGAATTCAAATGCAGGATACTTCGTTGAGAAGGATGATACACGTATGTAGTTTGTATTGTAAGGCATTTTTAAAGGAAATTAGGTCCCAGTGTTAAGGATCTTAGAAAGGCACAGCGGCACCTCGGAATCGCGTCTGAGGCTTTCGCATCAAGAGAAGCTCCAGTTACTGCTGATCAGGAAGGTGTATGTGGAAAACTGCTGAGAAAACTCTTTTTCGAGCCCCGATTCTCGCGGAGCCCTGTGGAGCCGGGAGGCGGGGTCAAGGCGCCTTTTGTTTAACTCACTTCTGGAAGCACAGCTTCTGAGAAAACTCGTTCTCTTCGTTAGAGTTTCTCATCCACTCCTTAACAGAATAAAAGCTGCGCCTCAACTGTGGCGAGTAGGGGAATACATGATGCGGAAACTCAGTGATCCCGTCTTGGCTAAGTCCAATGTCTTCACCAGGATTGGGGCTCGAAAATGGGGTTTTTTTTTTGGCAAGTTCGCACGGAATGTCAAATATCAGTGTGATCTTGGAGAGCCTTTCTAAGTAAAAATCTCAAAAACAATTTTGAGGTGAGACAGTGCCTTTAGCAATGGCAAGAATTGATTTTAGGGCGATTAGCACTTTCTAAAGCTGAACGGAGAAGGGTGGGAGATGGCGAGGAAGAGGGAGGTGAAACTGCAACTTATTTTTCACTCCTCCAAGAATTTATTGGGGAGCCTAGATTTTGAATACTCTGTGGGAAGGGTGGGCAAAAGATGAGCATACATACGTGGAAGCAAAAAAGTTTATCCTGAAAAAATACGTAGATGACAAGAGAGAGAAATTCCAATATGGTGCAGCAGGAAAGGGAGCCTCGACAGCACAAAGGTGATGAAAAAAGGCAGGAATTCCATTTTGTTGCTCCTCTTTCGTGATTACCTTCAAGGACCATCCCACCACGGAATCATTCTCGAGCTTTTCACATGAGAAGAGTCCCCGGTGGCTGCTGATCAGAAAGATGTACGAGATTCCTTGTAAAAAAATGCCGAAAAACCCATTTCCAAGCCCCAATTCCTGTGGAGACATAGGGCGGAGCCAATGCTGACCAAGGTTTCCGTAGCATGTACTCCCTTGCTCGTCACACATTCACCGGAGTTTCCATACTATTAGGGGGTGGACAAGGAACTCTTACGAGGAGTAAGATTTTTCCTAAAAATTTCGCTTCTGGGTGAACACAGAAAATGCTTTGGCCCCACCCACGGCCCCGCCCATGGGATCCCCTGGAATTGTGGCTCGAAAACGGTTTTTTCTTTGCAATTTTGCACGAAACATATATTGTTTTGATCAGCAGACACTGGAAATTCTTCTGATGTGGGAATCACGAAAACAATCAGGAGATGGGACGTCTTCAAGCTAAAAGTTCGCTAATATACTACAGTGTTACTTGCGAAAGATCCCTTATTATCCAGTAGTTTGGTGGTGTCTGAAGTTCCTGTACGCGATTATCATTA
This sequence comes from Ancylostoma ceylanicum, assembly GCA_000688135.1. NCBI lineage: Eukaryota > Metazoa > Nematoda > Chromadorea > Rhabditida > Ancylostomatidae > Ancylostoma > Ancylostoma ceylanicum. Next base: position 166,502 of record JARK01001409.1, on the reverse strand, counting down.
TTTTGTTATTGCTTATTCCGCTGCCCAATCTAATTTTTACATTTTACTCACCAAATCACCAAATCCAATGGTACATATCGTTATCACCGCCCACCACAAGCCGACAGGGATTGAGTCGAACTGATTGTCAGGATTGTCCTCGACTCTTTCGGCATAGTAGACAAGCGCAGCAAATATGACGATGCCAAGCAGTACGAAAAATACAAGCAGGAACAGCTCCTTAAACGTAGAGTAAATTAAGTTACCTTATTAATGATATGTAGTATGAACTCACCTGCGCTGACGCTTTAAACGTTTGAATGAGGATCTTCAAACCAACTGAATGTTGGGTGAGTTTGAATAATCGAAGTATTCGAATGATTGAGAAGAATTCCACAGAATCCCTGGAGTCAAGTAAGAATATCATTTTAGTGAAGACTTCTTGAGAAGATATCAATGGGTAGCAGCTGCAACCCATTAACATCCTATACTAGGCCGTTGCAGCGAGGCCCGCCCAGAATTTTCACGTCTTCACTTCCACTGTTATCCAGAGCCGCTTCATTGTGATTACCCAGGGTAAGCCTGCCAGTACCCCTCCCCATTTACCCCTCAGCACGTTTACCCTGGCTAACTTCAACGATGCATCCAGACCCATTTTATGATGCACCTACCTATTCGCGCCAGATAGTGCACTGTCGAGCGCCCAATCAATATAGAACGATATTGTAGCGATAAAATCGATAATGTTCACAGGAGTCTTGAGAAATGGGCCGACTTTCGGGCAGAACAACATCCGCAACAGAAACTCGCCAGAAAACCACATATTACACACCAATTCCACGTAGAAGAATGAAGGATGCGGCCTGAAAAGCACGCAAAATAAATCGATAGTATCGATCGATAAAAGCAATATCGATTTTACCTCGTCGCTGTTTTCCCAACATAAACCGTTCTAGGATGGCTGACATTCAACGGACCAATGTCGATGTCTGGTATTCGTAGGTAGGGATGCGTTTTCAGGCAGAAGCATACGATCGATAACACAACGAAGCAGATATTGATTAGGGAGATTGTCTGAAACACTAATCTTAGGTCGTCATTTGGAAAGACGTCGGAGGAAATTTTTGACTCTGTAGCTAGGGGACCTAATCTGAGAAGAGTGACATTAGGAGTGATAACACCTATGAGAATTCCATGAGAATTTCAAGGATATGCAGGAAAAGACGTCAAGACTGAGGGTGACAATGGAAAAAATGATACTCTGTCCCAAAAATCGCGCATCAATCGATATCTGTCTGCTTTTGTTGGAAATGAGCCGAAACTCTCTCAGTCATTATCGATTGATGCACAACTTTTGAGACAGGCGCTGCCGAAGCTTCCGACCACAATAATTCCAGCCATTAAAATGACATCCACAGCAGGTACGGACGTATACGGTAGATAGTGGCAACACGTTTGACAGGACAATACAGTCCTATAAGCTCTACAAACTGAGGATAAGCGATAAGGACAGCGATGAGCAGCTAACTTCGATGAGTAGATCGACAAAATCGATATATCGATCTTATCGATCGAATGGAAATGTTGTGCGTGAGAAAGTTGTTAGGCGTGCGCTGTGTTAGCGCGAATATCACGCTACATCATCATCATCATCTTTACACATGCAACTCACCGTAACTGTCGTTCTGGGATTACTGTAGCAATGCTCTGAAAATCAATAGAATGCAATTACTCTTCATATTTATTAACACATCTCATGACATTATTGATTTATCGATTAGTGAGCACGTCACTCGTAAGACAGACAGTAAGTTATATCTCATCTGAATGATCTACTACATAACACTACTGGCATGATTCTACAGTAGGGCCTACCGTAGCTAGTTATAGTAGCTACAATGTTACGGTAGTTAGGTACAGTAAATACAGTATATGCCTGCTCTTTTCATGTTACGTAGCAATGTACAGTACATCAATAACTACATCAAATCGATATGCACACATTACTTCATCAGGAGAATAAAGCTATTGGTCAGCTATGGAAGATCAAGAAATCAATATCAATCGATACGATTGCAACAAAGTTCCTTTGTAAAGTGTTAGGACACAGCATAGACTTTCTGATTACCCGTCAAGGTTAGTTTCGAATGTCTGAACCCGGCATTTACCAAGAACAACGCAATAGGAGAAAAGAATCGATATCGATTAGGCGGGTAAGCCACGCCCATTGACCGAAAAAAAAACTTCGGCGAGGACAACTTGCCAACCAATCGATATCGACTGGAATTATGCCTGATATCAATGAACTATCACTAGGTGATCAGCTTTCGATGTGCGGCGTCATAATTCGGCCCTCCGTTCCGTCCCAGATTGTTCATTGGAGTCATGTTGGTCATATTGCATGTAGACGATTTCTTCCGATGTTTATGGGCGTGCGAATGTTTGACGCTTAGCATAGATGGTTTGACCTCGTGCGCCTGGAATAATGGATTTTTTCAATGTTACAGCATTACATAGAACAAATCGTGCAATGACAGATGGTATATATGAGTAAAAAAGTGGGCGTGGTTTGGTCCGCACCACCAAATTCGACTGCATTTGAACGAATATGAACACTTGGGTGCATCCGGTGCATCGCTAATTGTGTGTAGCGTTGTACCGTGAGTGGTGGGTATGGCCCTACGGTTGGCTCCTTGCGTGAACCGACCAATCACAGAGGTCAGTGACACCGCCCGTTCTCGGTACAATGTTTGCATTCCATTTCTATGAGTATTTGAATTCAAATGCACAGGATAGCTGTTACACAAAATTTTCCAGAAATAAAAGGCCATTTTAAATATAACATTTTTCTATTTCCTTTCTGCTATTCAAGAATTTCCGATATGTGCCCACATTTAAAAAAATCAGAAATATGAAGGGTGGGACCATATGCTCTCGTTGTCTGGACTCTAACCTACCTGTAGCACTCGCCGTCTCTTCTTTGGCAGTTTAGCACGAGCTTGTGAATGCGAATAGAGATTCGAGAAGTTCGACACAATGACCGGAACAGGCAAGGCAATGGTCAGCACACCCATCAGAGCACACAGCGAGCCCACCAACATGCCCAGGTAGGTGCGTGGAACCTGAAGAGTTTATTGGATAAGACAAATTTAGAAGATATCATAAAACTTGAAGAAATTATAGTGTTTTGTAGGCTGATTTCAAGGTTGTCAAGCAAGACCCGCATAAACTAACTTTACCAGGGTAAACAAGGCCCTGATTTTGTAAAAGCCAGCAGGCAGCATTGTGTAGTAGAACCGGAAAGATAAAAATTAGCCTTCCCCTAATGCACTGACAGGGAAAAATAGCCTCCAATTTCAATGAGACGCTAAAATTCGAAGGGAGAAGTCCAAATACTAAAAATTGGCGGCTGTTCTGCTATAAGCGACATTTCACAAGGTTCAATAACGGTTAAGTCGTTGACTTTGACTGCATCTCTCCTGACTTTCCGTTGCACTCCCTCAACAACTCCATCTGTACTTTGGACTCCGTCCCGTAGCATACGGAGCTTTCCCACATCGCCGCTATCTCCTGAGGTACCGCTCGCATGCCGGCGTATGCCACATGCGCCGCTTTCCCACGCACGCTGGTATAAATACAGCGCACTCGTTCGAATTCGCTCTTGATTTGCTCTAACTTCATCGTCGACTGATGACCGCTCGGCCCCACAAGACTCATGACTCAAGATGCCGACGATCTGAAAGACCATTGTCCACCGAAGCCGTCCGATCAACCATCCACTTCCACTTGAGTTCTCCGTCAGATCCACTGTTCGCAGTCGCCGATCAAGGAGTGCCGCACGTGTCCAGGTAGGTCATTAATTCACCGGCCCTTTTGTGCTTTAGGATTATGTACCATATAATGATGTCTTTTCGCACTGGGGAATATGGAGTGGTTATGCTTATATGTGTACAATTGCAAAAGGATAGGATTGAATTGATAAATTAGAAAGATCATTTATAAGTGGTAAAATGGGAATGGTGGGAAGATAGTAGAAAAGGTACTGGGATCGCATCTCCTTATATATTGTTGCAGAGATTTGCGAGTTTCCTCACCGCTGACTTAGGTTGCTTGCGACTTGAATTCGGTGAGGTGGTAGGACGCGCTGAATCGCACTAGGTATGTAGCGCCTCCCCGCTCGCACCGTTTGGGTAGTAGTCCTCTCGTACTTATCCTGCCGGCTTGCGAGTAGAATCCACTGACGGTACTCTCCTCTAAGTCCTTGTGAATTTTTGGTAAAACCCACCGTGACTGGCTCGGGGTGTTACCACCGACGCCCAGACCATGTGTGACAGCATCATTACTTCACATTGATTGCAAGGATGCCTAAAGTCATGCGACGGAAAGAAAACTAAGATAGGCAGGTCACATGGAACTATTCCAGACCTCAAGGCAGACCACCGGATCGTTGGAGAAAGCAAAGTGAAGAAATATTGAGAGGATTTGTTCATTCCTGAACATATACTAAAAAAGATCATGACAATGTGAAGCCAATGACCGGCGAGAATTTAGAAAGAAGCTGGAGGACCTATTCCCCCACAAGCGAGGGGGAAGAATATGGTCTTCAAGTAAGTAAGTGAGTAATTGCAAGTGTATTGCGCTTTTCCTGTATTTTGCATAATGCATGTATACATAGAAATGCATAATGCATGTATAGATTGAAAAATTTTGTGGGATGAAACAGATAAAGAAATGATATATAGAAAAAATAATACAAGGATATGGAAATGTAGCTTACCATATCACCGAAGCCAACCGTTGAAATAGTGATCAGACTCCTAAAATAAAGCGAAATTTAATACGCTCACAATGAAGCTCAAACGAATCACATGAGAAACAAAGGACGTGTTGGGTAAAAACTTACCACCACAACCCAGCTGGTATACTGGTGAACTGATTTTGTGGATTCGGTTGACTACGTTCCGCATAGTATACCAACGCCGCAAATATGACTATGGCCAATAGGACAAAGAAAACCAGCAGAGCTAACTCCTCGGCTGATGCCTGAATTAATCAATCGGTAACATATCTTTCGAATGTATAACCCAGAATCTAATCTAAAATCAATAATACCTTGAATGTTTGAATCAATATCTTCAATCCTGAAAAGTGCTGTGTGAGCTTGAAAAGACGCAAAACGCAGATCATCGAGAGGAAATCGATAGTGACAAGTGAACCTGAAAGCTGGGACCATAGTATGAACAGCACTGAAAACTAAAAAATTCGGCGCTAGCGGGTCCCAATTCTAGTTAAACCATAGTCACTTCAAAAACCGGGATTGCGCCAGAGGTCAAAAACATCGTTGGGGACCAGTTTTCGCGGTTCATTCTCTATCACTTTGCGCTTGGATGCTGTACCACAATTTGTAAAGGGTTCACACGTGGATAAAAAAAACCCCAGAGTAAAACCTTGGAGTAATATATATTAGTAGTTCTTACGAAAAAAACCGAAACTCCCATAAAATTTTAAACAGATATACCTGTTTGAATCAGTATAGCATGTAACAACCATTCAAAGTAGAAAGCCGACGTTGATATGACGTCAATAATCGTTAGTGGTGAACGAAGAAAACGCCGCATTGATGGACAAAATAGTAGTCTAATCAACTGAAACAAAGATGATCGATATATTGATCGGACCGGAAAAACAATCGACGACTTTTGCGATTATGGGATAACACAATAAAATATGAGTTTCTATTGATCTTTTCAATTCTGGGGACTTACCAGTTCAAGCGTAAACCAACAATTGCATATGAGATCCACATAGAAGAAATACGGATGTGGGGCAGTGTAAGGTTTATGGGTACCAATTGCTTTGGCGAAATTCGAAAACCCTTCACCATCGAAGATTCGTAGCCCGTATACGACTGAAACATTATAATTTTAATACAATTAATTTCAAAACCATTTTTATTCTATGCCCATTACTTACAGAGTAACATAGAAACCCAGTTTCACTTCAGTATTTGATGTGACTAATCTTTCCCATCTGGACTGCACAACGTTGTGATAATTCCATAATAGATGCAAGAAAGATCATTGCGAACATACCTAGCCTGTCATAGAAAATAAATCCTATTGACTTGTTCCTACGGTATGTTCAGTGCTTTTGTTTCTCATATAATAACTTGTATAATACTTCTTATACAATTCTATTCTTGAAAAATGTTTTTCAAATTTCAGTCACTTTGTTGGTCCGCGTCTCTGCTCACTCACCGGTGATTTGCGGGATTTGAAATGACGGATGTGTTTTGAGCATAAACGATATGGTCGACGCGAGTATGAAGAACACCGAGCAACACGAAATGATCTGCAATCAATCGATAACGTACACCGACCGCTCACCACTACCGTATGACCGTCGGCCGCGCAACACTGAATCACCATATTTCCGCCGCCTACCGTACTACTTTGCAGTGGCGTCTACTTGACAAAAAATATGTGTAGGTGAGTGTCACAGAGTTGTGGCGATGCGAGTGCTGCTGGCTGAGTGACAGAGTGCACATGTGTGAAGAGGAGAGGGAAAAGAAGCAAAATGATTAAAGCGAGAAATTAAAAACACTGGTACGGTAAAGCACACTAAAAACATCGGTTGATGCATGCACATGCCAACAGGCACAAGCCGGAAAACGAGGAAAGAACGAGGAGTAGAAGGGAAATGGATACGGTAAGGAAGAGGTACGTGTGGAAAAGTAAGGGATAGCTGGCAGGAAGCCAAGGGGTAGAACTAATGGGGGAACATCTACTACGTGTTGATGACACGTGATCTCATTTCTATGCTATGAATTATTGATTTTATCGATTTATCGTATGTGTACAATTGTGTTACCCTAGCGTACTGTGAACTCCACGGCTCATCGAATAGAGCCCATATCCTCGGCTTGATTTGTTGCCATTTGGATAGGGTGCCGGAATAGTAGTCGTCTTCCCAACCGAACTTCTTAGCGATCTGGAAAAAATAAGAATGGAAAAGAAGTTGGTAAATTTGCCCCTTATCGACTAAACAACTATCCGTACTCTAACCAAATCTCTGAAGCTGATAGTAAATTCAGAAAAAGGTGTGGTGTAAAAATAACGACACCACTTGTGTATCAGTAACTACGTAGCTCCTACATAGAGCTTTACCCATGAGTTGGTACTGTGAGAAAATAGGGGTGTGTGCCTGATTTATTGATTAACTCAAATTTACAAAAAAGAAAAGTAAAAACAGAATGAAAAGCTGAAGAATTCAAATGTTCTCCAGAGATGTTTTGGGAACTCTGGCAACCGCCGTTCACTCTTACCTTGCCTCCACCACTGCATTATGCTATGTTGCTATTATACTACTACATGTCGATGAAGTCGAAGAAACTTAGTTGTGATGCAGATTTCATATGTGTGAATTAAGTGTAGTCGGAGAATTACTTGCTTTGCTTTTCCTCGCAACTTGTCATCATGTGCTAATCACCGGTTTGTTGTCATTCTTTTCATCTACATTGTGCATAACAGATGCCAGTGGTCACTGTTGTGGCTTTTGGAGCGAATAAAGTGTTAAAAAGAATAATGTATTTACAAGTGAACAAACAAAAGTCCCGCGTAGCTTACAGGTTAACTTTCTTCTGCGCGCGAATTAGTATGATTCGGTCCTGAAAGGCAGAGCGAGGGTTCGATCGAACTAATCGCAGACAGATTGCCCACCCATTTTTGCCTCATCATGACCCACACCTACTAGTATCGCTACCTTACCTAGTACCTGCCTTTCTCAGTCATGCGTTGTATGCCCCTATAGCAGAAATGGAGATTGCTCAAAAACGGGTGTTATTTACCAAATAGAATGTCTAAGCTGTCGTGCGACTTACATTGGTGAGACCGGCCGACCTCTCCATGTTAGAATAAATGAACAACTTGCTAGTAAAAGAAGGGAGAGCTTGATAACGCCACTCGGGAAACATAGACGTGAAGATCATGATCGAAACGACTTTGATGTTAGGTGCACGATTCTGGCTCATGAGCCAGACATTTCAGCGAGGAAAACACAAGAGGCCTTCTGGATTTCGGTTCGGAATCCACGAATGAACAACAGAAACGAGCATGTATCGATTACTACTGACCTAATGCCGTTCATATCATTGTGCGAACTATAAGATAGTCACCGGCCGCTCATGCACAACCGCTGAGCAATGTTTATTCGTCCGCTGGTGACATTGCAGTACTGTTGTGCGGAATAACATCACCGCATAGTGGTGGGACACTTGGTACGTTCGTCTTTCACATTGGTTTCTCACCGTTGTCTAGCCAGGAATAGTCAAATGTACATGTCAGAAGAGGCGTTTGGCGGACTAGTACGCGAATTCAAGAAAAAAATTGAACCATTTTCAGGCCTTTGAAAACGACGAGTTGCCGAAACGTCGGCCAATAAAAGTGTTTTAACAACCTGCGTGGCATGAAAACATTGAAATTATATCTGAAAAATAGTATCGCTACCATTACTACGTCATAGTACTATCAGTGCTATTGTCATGTCTGCTACTAACACTACTTTTGCTATTACTATTACTATTAACGCTACTACAACTTCGATTGCCACTACACTATTGCGAGAACTACTGTCGTCACTACTATTGCTAATAATATTACCACTTCTTTTAGCTGCATCTACTACTGCTACTAGTAATACTGCTGATAGTACTGTCACTACTATAGCAGAATGAGAAGTTTGTGAGACAAAATTATTGCACGGATTTCAATGCAACTTATACTGCAACTACTTTCATGCAGCTTTCAAGACTGACGCAAAAGAATTCAGAGAATAAGAGAACGAAAGCTCGTGTTCCCTTCAATCTTTCTTTTTCATTGCTTGCATTTTGATTTTCTTTCTTTTTTTTTATTTGTTTTACCCCAACGTTTTGGGTCGATGTTGTTCTCATCGATTCGGTTATGGGTTTGATTACCCAAAATTGAGATTTGGCGTCGATGCCATTGCATGAGTAATAAATATTCGATATGTCCGCGTGACAAGGCGAACTAATCTAATTTCTACAATTCTTTAACGGTACATATAGATACATTGATGACATACTACATATCCCGAACAATAGTTCCGAATTCGAAGCCAACCTCTACGAGATATATCATCGTCTTTGAGCATAGAAAAAATAACGAATTTCCTAGACCTTAATATACAACTAGAAAGAGAAAACGTCATATATAGTCTTTATGACAAAACTGATGACTACAGTTTTAAGGTTATTAGATACCCCAATCCTAAGTCGAACATCCCACGTTTCATAATAACAAACACATTTATAGCAGAAGTTATTAGAATAGGTAAGACCTGCGCTATGATTGAGGACTTCAAAAATAGGATGACCAAGTTGTGCCTTGCTAGTATATCTAACGGTTGGACTCCTTTACGCATAATCGGGAAGGTACGTAAGCCGCTTAGATGTGGGGCATACATATTGCACAAGTATGGTTTGAACAACGCAGCCTACCTTCCTCTATTTCATGGAATAAAGACCAGAATTGGAGACATGGCGCAGTAGTGGTGCACGTTTTTGAATAACTAGGTCACTAGCGCAGGACATATAAAAGGAAAGCGGTCCAAGACCTTACTGCTTTCTTCTGTTTCTACCACGTGTCTCTCTCATTCTCTCGCTCTCGTCTTGTTCAGTATAGCTTCAAGCACGTTCAAAGCTTCCTTGGGAACTATTGATGAAAGGGTCTATGACCCGGGGGCGCCATGGAAGGCTGCACTTCCAATTTAGTTCAAGCCCCGAAACCGGTTAGTGTAAGAATCTTAGAATATTTGGTCTGACTGCTTCATTACTGACATCATTTTCTGCTTCATTCATTCCTTGATCTCAAGTTAGATTTGGATATCAAATGCCTTTTCTTAGTAAGCTGTAAAGAGTCTCTGCCTATAATATAATTTCTACTATGCAGTAGCTGACGCAGAAAGTGGGCGGGAGGGGGTAGGGCGTGGGAAAAAATGGGGTCTCCGCTGTTTTAGCGACCCAGACGGGAAATAAAATATAACAAAATATTAATTTTAGTAATATATAATAAATATTCAGATAATAATAAAAATAAACAAATTAAAATAAACTATTACAAGATTTTCATTTATACTGTAAGGCGATTTCGAAAATTTGGCGGCCCAATCTCGGAAGTGAGGGCGCCTCGCCCCCTGCGTCCACCACTGCTACTAGGTACTACTACTACTATCACTACTACTGTTGCTATATACTGCATCTATGACTACTTACTGATTTCAATCCTACTATCATTAATGTTGATATGTATTATATTACTGCTGCTTCTTTCACATCAGCACTTTTTTCCTACTTTCAAACCAAGAGACACCTACGTGAGCATATACTGAAAGTTCAATAAGAAGAAAAAGGGTAATAATGACTGAAACTCTGAAGAAAACAGTTATAAGCTGAAATGAAAGAACTAAAGTATGTAAGTGCAGCACTTCTGCGTTCAATTCCTGGAGCTCATGGAGATTCCCCGCAGGAAATGTTGACCTCAGAACAAATAAACAACTTTCAATTGAGAAAAGTACATACAAGAGGAAAGCGATAACGTGCTCGTTGCCTCTTTTTAGATAAATGAGAATTCTGCGCAAAATATTGAATAGCTACAAAGTGCACAGTGTCGAGCGATTAAATAACTACTTGGAAAGCCGAATAATTAGTAAATACGCTCAAAGACAACCTCCGTAATTGGTAAGAAAGAGAAGTGCCCAGCAGCAAAAAATATCGAGCGAAATTACATAATCAACAGAAAAAAAAACATAAGTGAATTGCAACCAAGGAAAATACACTTCAAAAAATCAGAAGGAAAATTTTTACCTCTTCTTGTGTCGGAGGGTCGCCATCAAGGTCTAATGACTCAATGACCGCTAACGTATCTTGAGTGTCCCTAAACTTTATTACCTTACCAAACTAAACGAAACGAAATAAAAAAAGCTAAAAAAAAAAAGAAAAAAACTGCAAAAAAAACTGGTGCACCTGTGCTGTGTATAAGTCATCCAACAGCAGGGTTCAACCTAAAATTGGGAATATCCACTATTTCACTCACATTTGACCTACATATAATATCACTGAAAAACTACCTGATTGGCATCTAGTCCCCAGAACTCTAGCTCCTCCTCAAAGAGAGGGCCGCACACATTTGTGGGATAGTGGAGTTTACCTGCAACAAATTGCTTTTTCATAAAACATGGATATTGATCGAGAACAGGTTCTATGGCGGATTTCTCAAACTTCCGTGATAACAGAGAATTTTACGAGTTTGTTGAAAGACTATTGATTGAGTTACGCCCAAGCCAAGGTCGCTTTCGATCGATGATGAACCTTTATTTGTGAAAAGCGCTGATCTTCAAAATAACAGCGAGCCACGCAAAAGATCACTAACTTTCATTTTGAATACGGAAAAGAGGTGCTACCAAAAGGGTGAATCTAACCCGACCAATCAGAAGCTTGCGAAGAGTATCCGACAACCAATAGTGGACCCTAAAGGGGTGGAGAGGGGGGAGGGGGGTGAATTTGGGAGTCTTTGCCACCTCGAGGACCCAAAGTGGGAACTCACAACCCCCAGAACAAGTTATCTGATGGCATCTAAAACCTGCTCGACCTAAAACATGTTGACAACTTGTTTCTGCCTTTTCTCGCCGACAAGTTGTAGGCTGAAAGCCTGTCGGCAACTTGCAAGGTCGGCGGCGGTCCTATTTGCAAGTTGTCGACAAGCTTTGGGCGGCCTAATTGTTGGCAAGAAAGTGCGAAGGCAATTTGTCAACGAGCTTTGGGTCACGCAAGTTTCAGATGCAATTAGACTTGTTCTTGGGGTACTCAGAAATTACAACAATGGTGATAAGGAAATATCTAGGTTAAAAAAATTCAATAAAACGGTGGAAGGTGAGTGGAAGGAACGAATTGAAAAGTCTTTTTTTTCTGATAAAGTAATTTGGAAAAAATTGCTAAAAAAATTATTAAAGATTTAAGGTTAAAAAATTGCATTCATAGACGGATAAACGGGGGGGGGGG
>JARK01001409.1:100903-122593 GCA_000688135.1 Ancylostoma ceylanicum | reverse complement strand
GGGGGGGGGGTGGAGGGCTCAACGAAAGTTTTGAGAAAACCATGGGAGAATTTTGAAACCATGAACCTTGTACCGAGATTAAGTATGAATTTTCCAGGCTCTGACGGAGGCGACAATGCCGGAACCCTAGCCAGAGTAAAGAACTATGAAAATTTTGGTCTATTGCTCAAGCTACTTCAACTCAACTGCTATTTGCTGAGCCGAAATTCGAATAAGGTCGAATGCTCACAGAATAATTATTGTTTTTCCTCCAGGAAATGAGCTTTTGGTGTGGGAAGGAAGATTCGCACAGGGTTTATTGGGGACAATAAAGCAATGGAACAAGCTGGGAGCGTGAAAGGGCAAGCATCAGAGATCCTGGGAAAAAGGATCCAACAGCTAGAGGCCACAGGAATGAGAGGTGCCCTGCAGCTGATCTTTGAACTCTGCTATATCGGTTGCAACTTGCACTTTCACCTCACTCAACCGGCCGCGCTTACGCCTCAACACTTATTCGATGATTGCTAGTGGGCTGCTGAAGCTGGGCCGGAAGTCGAACGCTACGTCATCTCAATCTTAGCTGCAGCACACGTCAGTTATTGGACCACAAAAGAGAGCGAGTAATTGCTTTTAAACGAGGGAAAAGGCGCTGTGCAGGAGAATATAAGACAATGTTCCCCTACAAGACTAAAAGGCCATGTTTGGCAACTTCGAGGGACAAATCTGGACCTACTACGTGTACGAATCCAGAAATTTGAGAGGCAAGAGCGATGGGAGCAAATCTATGCAAATTTCAGGCAAAACTGAGCGCTTCTTCGCCGCGGCGAACGGCGGCGACTAAACAAGAGCGGCTGTTCGAGACAGATTTCATTAGGAAAAAACGCTTGAAAAACCGTGCAGCCTTTGCAGCAGGAGTGCAATCGAGAAATTTCAGTAAATGAGCCGAGCTTCTCATTATGTGGCGATCATAATCTATGCAGAAATCAACAGCTATCGAATTTTGTAGGAAAGATAGAAGATTAGAAGGAAAAAGTAGGAAAAAGCCTTAGGAACAGGAACCCAAAAGGAAGAAGATGTCGCGCCATTGTTGTTGCTCCTGATTGGCTCCCAAAATTACCAGCCAGTGACAGAAGGGGGGCGGGCTTTCGAGTGAGTGGTAGGAATCTTCTGATCTACCACTGGAAAATAGTCAATACATAATCATAAAAGTGCAAAAGTGCAACATACAGTGGACGTCGATGGCTAGGACCTTTCTGCGGCCTCGAAAAGCACGCGACGCGACCGCCCCCTCGCCAAAGAATCCTCTCTAGGACGAAAAACTATGGGATTTTCTCGATAGTTGGTTGATTTTTTTTATTAGTTAACATCAAATGTGGTGAAGAACTATCAAGAAAACCCAGTCTGCAGCGACCGCGGCGACGATTCTATCGTGAGCGGTGCGGTCGCGTAGCGTGCTTTTCGAGGCCGCGGAAAGGCCACCGTCATCGACGCCCACTGTAGAAAGTAGGAGCCAGTACTGTCACTACACTGCACATTCAGAAATCGAAACTTCAAGATTTTTTAGCTGAAACTTTGCAAAAAGAAACTACTTGTAGTACTGGACACGTCTACCGTATCTGTTTAGTACCGTATTCCCATTTCTGTAGCGTTACGGTGGGCATGCGGTGGGTAACCTGACCCACATAATCCTTCCAAGTTTTCAACCGAGGGGTAATTCTAGAGACTCATCAAGATCGTCAACATCAAAGGCAATATGAAAATGTCATTTTCCTGTCAAAATCTATGATTTCCTTCGAGTTCCTACAGTAATCTTACTGTGCCCCCATAAAAACTAGGTTACTGTATAAAATGCACAGGATATCCACGTTTTCACCCCAAGGGACTCTTCTATGCAAATTTTGGATCCGATGAGATGCTTTACCTACCGTATATCCACCATAGCCAGGCTAGAAAGGCGGACAATAGTCACAAATACGTTGCGAAGTAGACGCCATGTCCGACTTTCAATGAACCTCGGCATGTAGGGAAGACTGTGTAGTTAGTACTGGAGCAGAACACGAGGTTGTTAACAGCTTTATTGGCTAACGTTTCGGCGGGATCGCCTTCTTCAGAGCCTGTAATGGGTGCGTCAAAATGCAACCCGTCGTAACTACATGCGTTATATGAGCTAATGTTTTTGGGTTAGGTTAACTTGTTTAGGTCGCAGCCACACAATTTCTTTTTTTTTTTTTTTGATTTGCCTCGGACAACTGTTCCTAGTGGGACGCACCACGTGACAACTTAGGGAACCATGTAGTATTAGGGCCATTATCTGTAGAGAGATCATATGCACTAATGTTCGCCTAGATTTATTGGTTCCCAAGGGGAATTTTCATACACATGTAGGTTCGGAAGGCAAGGAGATGAACATATGTGGGAGCGATTGTGGACATCCAGATATTTCCGGAAGAAAAAGCGGAATGTATAGATCTCGTGACATGTCAAGGTATGCTGAAGCTGCTGCAGAAACAACAAATGTGTATTTTTCAGCAGAACAGATATTGGTACAAGCGTAATACGTAAATATGATTGTTCGGGAGCACCGCAGTAGAAAAGAGGCTGCGGCCATTTTTTAGCCGAGATGTTGAACTTTAACTGAAGAGGTGATAAATTAAATTTGAACGACAAATTATGGAAGAATGCACGAAATCGCCGGATAAACGCGTCCCAGCAGAGCTATGAAGGACATACAATCTGAACATCAGCTGACAGGGGACCCACAAAAACAACATGCCAATCCAGCATCAGCAAATTCGTTGCAATCAAAATCCAAGCAGCGATAAAAAGTATAAACGAACCATTGATCGTTCCAAACTTGCAACCATCACATCTGGATAGGCCACCACTGGCAATGGAGCGCACTTTTATGCGGCGGCGGCGGATCCGGCGGCGATTCTGCCGGAAGGCAAAAGAATTGCCGAAAACGGGGACGGGAAGCGTGAGCGCGATTCGAGAGGATTATACCGCCGTGGTGCCGAATTCTCGACTCAACGGGGCTAAGAAGGGCCATCGATTAGTGTAGTGGGTCAAAAAACGACAAGAAACATGGAAAACCAACGGGGAGCCGCGAGGAATTTTGTTGAGCTAAATCCAATCAGTTTCAGGAAAATTACTTTACCAAACATGGACGTGCAGGCAATTCCTGGAAATGACACTTTTCGAAGCGGGTTTCAGCACAACACAGTGGATGGTGTCACGCCTCTGTGCTGATTTTTGTTCATATATCTGTGTGAAGGTTAAACATGTGGGAGTTTTCAATGGGTTCATAGGGCTTATGTAAAGAAAAGACGGCAAGAAAGCGATTAACGCATGCGATTGATGCCGGATTAGTACGAGGATTCAAAAGCACTCAGACGTAGATGATGAATTGAACGAGGTTCAGACTAACTATGTAGTAAAGGAATCCCTCATCAATCGTCAAAGTGTAAATTTCACGGGAACCTATGCGTTTATCTGTCTACTCATCTGTATATAGCGAGTAATTGCTTTTTTCAAGTGTTATTGAGTGGAATATTTTGATGAAACTCTTTATCACGCCATAGAAGCTAAATTTTTTGGAGCTCTTTCGGTACTCTACTATTTGAGGCCTAAACAACATGAACGGGAAGTGATCGAATATATCGAATACATAGGTTTTTTTATTCAATTCCATAATATATGGTCTACTTGTGCTTATCGTTGTACGAGCCAGACAGGTGGGCGTGGCGGGCGGCTCAAGTGTGCCAATCAGAGCCGCGTGGTTACGCCCCTTCTTCACTCACAATGATACTCATTCTGGAGCTCACAAGGGAAGGATACTTAATCAGTATCGCCTTTTGTGGCGAAGTGTACATTGCCTTACGCAGCTCGCGACGCTGATTCCAAATCTGTTTTCACCTGTTCCTAAAAATGTCTTTGTGAGAAGTTACCCGTTTTTCCATGTCACGCTCACGAAGGGCGCAAGAGGTTGATGGTCGAGGTGAGCCGTGGCGTAGTGGTAAGTTTCTTGCTCTTCAGGACCAACATTGTGAGTTCAGTTCCCCTCACAGTCTGGTGTTTTGCATTTTCCTTCCACGTACTATTTTCCTTTGAAAATCCATGCTATGCAGTTCTATAGGGTTTCCCCCCTGCAAAATTATCTTTAGCACTATTCCACTTTCACGGACCCAGAATCTTCAAAAAACCTTTTTGGCTGAAGTAGAGGGGTTATTTGGGGTGCTGCACACAAATATCGTATCCATTTTGTACCGAAGTCCCATTTTTTCAGGGTTACGGTGGGTGTGCTGTAGGTACTGTATGTCACGGAATCTCTTGAAACTCTGCATAGGGAGGTTATTTGAGGCGCTGATCTTGTTTATCAACATTATTTTGCGTGCCGCCTTCGTTTTCTACCTGAAATTGGCATTTTATCTGAATTTCCTACCGTATCCCTGCAAAAATAGGGTTGCGGTACAAAATGGACACGATATTCGTGTTCAGCACCCCAAATAACTCTCCTAGGCAAAATTTGAGAGTATTCCGTGATACACGGTTTCCACAGTATACCCACCGTAACCCTGAAAAAATGGCGTTACAGTACTAAATGGATATGATATTTGTGTTCAGCACTCCGAATAACCCATCTACGCAAAGTTTCAGCCAAAAAAGTCTTTTGAAGATTTTGGGTCCGTGAAAGTGGAATAGTGCTAAAGATAATTTTGCAGGGGAAAAACCCTATAGAACTGCATAGCATGGATTTTCAAAGGAAAATAGTACGTGGAAGGAAAATGCAAAACACCAGACTGTGAGGGGAACTGAACTCACAATGTTGGTCCTGAAGAGCAAGAAACTTACCACTACGCCACGGCTCACCTCGACCATCAACCTCTTGCGCCCTTCGTGAGCGTGACATGGAAAAACGGGTAACTTCTCACAAAGACATTTTTAGGAACAGGTGAAAACAGATTTGGAATCAGCGTCGCGAGCTGCGTAAGGCATTATACACCTCGCCACGAAAGGCGATACTGATTAAGTATCCTTCCCTTGTCAGAACTAAGTGGGCGGGGCAAAAATAAAGGTTACAAGTCTATCATTCTAGGATTTTTGATGAGTGTTCTTACATCCGATCTACAAGTATTTATAGAGAAGCGTTACACTTAGTAAGTACAGTGTAGGCGCTGAAATTTTTACGGAGCAAGGGGATTTCGCGACAAAAACTTTCTCAATTTTTGCTTTATTTTATGGTGTCATGAGCGCCATTTACTAGAAGTACACCAGAGGTGGAAAGGCAGCGCTTAAAGTGTGTATTATCGTGAGGGAAAAAGGGGCGTGGCAAGGAGACTGTGATTGGCGCACTTGGGCCGCCCGTCACGCCCACCTGCTTGAACTCGAACTGCGAACAACGTCAGTCCCATAATACATGGTCTATTTGTGCTTAGCTTTGCACGAGTAAAACAGGTGGGCGTGACGAGCGGCTCGAGTTTACCAATCAGAGCCGTCTGGTTACGCCCTTTCTTCCCTCACGACGATACTCACTACGGAGCGTAGAACTAAGTGGGCCGGGCATAGATCTCACATCAGCGGAGGCCACCAATTATCGCTTGAAATCATCGACGGATTGAAATCCCTTGAAATTTTTACATTTCGTTCAATTTTCTAGAAGCTTCCAGTAGTGTTGTTTGAGTGTATCTGCGTAAAAAACTGCGCCAAATAAGATTGTGGGTCACTTTGAGGCAAAATGAGGCGCTGACTCCCCCGCCCCCCTCTGTGTCAACTCGTCCTCACTCA
This sequence comes from Ancylostoma ceylanicum, assembly GCA_000688135.1. Lineage (NCBI taxonomy): Eukaryota > Metazoa > Nematoda > Chromadorea > Rhabditida > Ancylostomatidae > Ancylostoma > Ancylostoma ceylanicum. The sequence goes on along the minus strand of JARK01001409.1, from coordinate 116,830 downwards.
TATCCAAGTTGCGTGTGGGAGGTACTGCGCAGTCGCGCGCGAATGAGTACGAGTCGACAGCGAAAGGCGGGGACAGGGTTCGATTGAACCAATCGCGTGGACCTGACGCGCTTCTTTTTGCCTCATCATGACAGACACCCACCAAAGAACACAGATGTAGCCTCCACATGAAGATATGGCCTCCGGAACGAATACTTTACTAACCTTTTCAACCTTCTCTTTTTCTTTTTTCTCAAACGTATGGGATCAGTCCGAATGAAGCCAGAGCTCATGGAACGAGAAACAGAAGTACTCTCAGTTAGAAAACTGCTAAAATAGCGACAAAGGCAGAAAAGTGCACTAAACCACAGTTTTTTGCTTCTTGTCACCCCACTAGCACACGTTTTTCGAACAACATGACGGAGAGGAAAAAAAACCAAGGAAGTCATCATTTGCGTTTCAGCGAATCCCTCATTTTCTATGTATACATTCCGTAATAATAATGGGGTAACTCAGCCTTTCCTCTACCCATGACAACATTGAAAGACAAAAAGGGGCACCAAATGTCCCGAAATTCGTGTCCCGCGCTCCAAATCTTAAGCTAAGAGCAGCTCGCTTGGTTAGATGCAATTCAAAAGAGATAAAGCGCCTATATCAGCATGAAAAATCTCAGTAGAGCTGCAAGAACAGGACAGGTTGAGGTTTGTTCCTCTAATAAGACAAGGAAAGACAATTTAATATGCATGGGGCCTTTCTCAATCAATCAAGGAAATGAGCATTCAATTTATTTTCAAGTGAAACGGTCAGAAATCTCCATCTTTCTCTGCATGGAACTTGCCATTTTACCTTTACCTATACGTACTCTGTAAAGGGTAACTTTGGGTTAGGGCGCCGATAAAGTGTAAAGATAGCCGCGAATGTTTCGAAGTGCACTATGTAAACTCTTTATACTAGATTCCTGAATTCATAGTAAGAAATTTGATTAATAATAGTATAAATATTTGGCCACTTGCATGGGGATCATTTTCCTCTTTAGAAGCAGGTGTAAGAATAGCATTCCAGGTAAGTGAGATGACGCAATTTTGCAATATGATTTGCCTGGTTACGTCAGTGAAAGGATGGGTAATCTCATACCCATGAGTAACAGCAGGGCATAGACAATTCCATGTGTAGGTGACCATAGGTGCCGGGGTCTGCTTGCACCATTGAGGTTACCCAGGGTAAACCCCTTCCAAAAGAAAAAAGAAGCAACGACCGTCATTTCTAGCAAAAAAAAATATCCCGAAGTGCCAAAAATCAATAAGACCGAAATGAAGGAAAATGTAATTGCCCCCAGGACAAATACATCCTTGGGACAGCACTGGGTAAAAGTTGCCTGAGCCATTGAATCCAGCTTTTCCCACATATGAAAGCCTATCGTGCAGAGTCCGAAGCTGCAAACGCCTGCATATCATCGGATACACACTGCTCCCATGCTGCCATTCTCGGATGCTGCATCGTTTCACCTTTTTCAGACTCGTTCTCGGGCAATCTAATTAAAAGTACGGGGTTTCGCCACATTCTTCTTTGGAATACCAAAGCGTACATACGCGGCCACAAACATATTGGGCGAGCCTAGAAGGACAAGAAGTTGATGCATTTTTGCTGCGAAATTCGTGCAAAAATGAAGCCTGCAAGGAACATGCACGATTTTCACGATTGCATATGAAATGGGCTAGGAGACCGTGCTCTTTTTTAAGGAGTGATTAAATTAGACATTGCGATGCAGTGTCCACAGTACTACTACATGCGAATGAAGTATGAAGCATCGAAAATGTAATCATAAATGGACCCATGAAGAAGTGAAGGAGGGGCGGAGCACAGGAGCGTCTCTCGTTGTCTGCGTCCTCTCTCTGCCTGCTAGCTCACTCGTCGGTAACGTTGGAGGAGTTGCAAACCTATCAAAGGGGGCATAGGTGCAGATCCTATGCTCACTCTAGCCGTCTGCGTCTACTCGAAAAAAAAAAACTGTCCTTGTCCGCAAGTAGTGTGACAATAGCTCATACATGTCATGGAAAAACTGAGGAGACTCTTTGTCAATGCATGAATTAGGTGATTACGGTAGAATAGATCCTCAGTCACACATTCAGGGTAACCCCAGGCAATGTGACCTGAACCACGTCGAAAAAAATATTTTCGAGCATGAATTTTCGCAGAGCCTGTGCGCGGAGCATGTGGGCGGGGCCAAGGCACCTTCCAAGCATTTCACCCCAGAGAGCACAGCATATAAGGAAATTCTCACTCCTCGAGAAAAATCCTCATCCAGTTCCTAACACGATGGAAATTGCTCTCCATTTGTGGAGAGAAAGCGAGGACATGTCGCGGAGACGCTGGAAACTCTCCTGGCTCCGCCCACAGGCTCAACAAGAATTGAAACGGGAAACGGTATTTTTGGCGATTTTTCAAGGAAACACATATACCATTCTGTTCAGCCGTTACAGGAGATTCCTACAATGCGAAAACATCGAAAAAATTTGAAGTGGGACCGTGCCTTTAATTGGAATTAGTAGGAAGGATTTTTCATTTCGAGTAGAATAAATCCTTGATTGATTTTATATGTAGAGTTAGGAGATGAGAAGTAGACGATATGTCTGCAAAATTTTGCATGCTTCGTGAATGCAATGAAAGTGCATGATGTATGCATGATGCAAGCATCATTCATTCCGTGCAAAAATTAAGCAAGCCTTCTAAAATTAAGGATATTTTCACTCAATCCAAGCCTGGGTGAGTGTGCAGAACGCTGCACAATGAACTAACAAGCATGGTGGAAGGCTTTTTCGATTATTTGATGGCTATGTTTTTGAGCAGTAGAGCTTTCAGTATGTCATAAATCAACGCCATGCTTTTACCCTGATGTGGTACTCGTCCCATTATAAGCTAATGTGTTCCTGGCGAAGGGCAACGGCTTCGACAAGAGTAATCCGAAGCAAAAGCCTCTCCCAGGCAAAAAAAAGCTATTTCTTGGCAACACTACTTGTCATGACAAAATAGTAAACATACAAGGTAGATACGAGTAATTTAGCGACTTACTCAACAAGAACCACAAGCATGAGTTATTATTATTACTGCTATGACAGTGTTGGGCAGGATTGGTGTCCGTGATTGATGAAAGCCGGATAGGTTACACTCGCTTGGCTGACGAGAAAACATGAGTCAGGGTAGTCGACGGCAGAGGTATTATAGTGAGGCTTGTTCTGCGTGTATCAAATGACAGATATGTATCGATACAGCTGATTCGCGAGTGGGCGTGACCGTCCCAGAAGTATCCGGGACAAAGAGTGACGATATCCAGAATTGTTGTATTAATGGTGCACCATTGAGTGTAAATAAGTAAGTAAACAAATGAATAAATTTTGCAGACATCATAGGACCCTGGCACCAGAAGGCATTGCTTGCTACTACTCGGAAAATTGTTTCTGAAGTGACTAAGTTCTCTGAGAATCTCTCCCTTAAATACTTTGATTTCTTGCTCTTTACACATTCATCCATGCCATTATGAATTATGTGCATTTTACCTCAAGGAGGCGGGGCTGCCGAGCTCTGCGATTGGCTAGATGGAAGAATGGAAGAATGGACCAATAGCGTAGTCCACTGACTGAAAGATTCAACTATGGACACAAGGACATGGCTAGAGTGAAAGGAGAAGGTTGCGCTGATCTGGACATTCGAAGAAAAGACCCAAACCCCTCCCCCTTTGCTATTTGTGGACATTTGTGAAATTTGGAGCATTTTTCCGTGAACCGTTAACCGTTAAAATCTAAAAAAAACCACCGTCAAACATCAATTGCGGACCACTGTACATAATTACGCCCACCTCCATATGATGCTAACCAAGAATTGTCTGTTTTTCATTAATTTGTTGGAAGAACATTTACATAAATGTTCGAACAAATAGACAAATATTTGAATCGAATATTCGAATATTATTCAAAAAGCTAAAGATTTAGCACACCAAATGTTCGGCTTGTCAGAAACAGCGTAGAACTGGATCATTTTCATACTTGATTATTCAAAGGAATCCAACACGAATATATGGAAGGAATCTAGTCGAGCAAAAATGCTTTCGAAACTATCCTCCTACAGACAGAAGGAAGAATTTACAAGAAATACAGATAGATACTTAAGTTGATCGATACGCAATCGATACGCATGATTTTCATGGACGACACTAACATAGTGCTAGTACACAAAGTTCTGGAACTGGCAAGACTTTGCACTTACTGGGAAGGGCTGAATAGTAGATTAGTAAGGTGTCGAGTGTACATTGACATTAGCCTAACTGCTCTTGGCGATCAATATGAGCAATTTGTACATGAAATTCCATTCTTGAAGCAAAGGTCAAGAAAGGAAATTACAGCAAGTGTAACAACGGGGGGGGGGGGGGCTACTTTTGGGAGTCAACAGCTGATTTCTGGAAAAATCCCTGGAATAGAAGAAAAACGCATGATCACCTAAATTATAATACCTCTACCAATTCACTGGAAAAAATGAAAAAAGCAAAACATCTAAGTAAAGGAACTAAACAGGTAATCCCTGATTCGTACCCGTCACAGCTGTCTATGGCCATCGCTATAGAATTCAAGACAAAAATGCTAAATAAAAAGAGAAAAGTGAAAGAAATATGCTGCACTCATGAATCTGAAGTTGACGACATTCCAGACCTTCAGACAATCTTTTCCAGCGATTTTCTTCAAAAATTCCGGATTAAATACAGAGAACTCCATAAAACCGCTATTTCCAACGAGCAAATTGTCTTCAACTCATTCAAAGGATGAAATGAGGACAACTCGAGAGAAATTAAGGAAAAGCTACGCGCTGTCGCGTACCACATTCCCCTCAGGCGAATTTCCCAGCCGACTCGCTTCGTTTTAATCAAAAGTGCTCGTCGAGCACACTCGAAAAATGCTCGAATTCTCAAGAGTTTCCAACGCTACGCGCCGGCAATTAGCCGGTGCTATGTGAGCGTGGGAGAAGCCCAACCTCAGCGCTGGTTGCAAGTCAGAAGTTCTAGGAAGTTCTTCAGAAGACTTTGGCTTCAGATGAACCCGATGCCTCCATGGAAAGACATCGGGCGTACCCCACATTTTAGCCTTGATTTTTTTACGAAATTGCCAGCCATTCATCCATTGATGGCTGCGTCAAAAAGTGCAACAGGTAGTGGTTACTGATCAGCAGGACTTTAGTAGAAGGACCTAGCCTGCTAAGTTGTTTACGCACAAGCAGAAGTAAGGGAGATGTTACCGCTGTGATATAATCACACATATACTGGGCCTGGATGCATCAGAGATAACCCAGGGTAAATGTGATGACGCCTACGCTAACGAAGTGTAAATCTGTGAGGTTTCAACACGCTAAACTGCTTTAACTCCAATGATGAATACGATCTCTGGCGAGCTGCAATGAAAGTAAGGTATTTCTTCACTAGCAACCAACGGATCTCGTTGAAACTTTTTTGTGAGAGCACTACAACAACAATTATCTGTCGAGAAAAATCTTCGATTTCCAGAGAACAAAACCATCTCCGCCGGAGACAATGTGGTTCTGCTCTGTTATTTACCAGCAAAAGTGGGTTTCTGTTTCACTCAAAGCGAATGTGGCTTCACAAAATCGAAGGACGCCACCCCGACGAAGACTCAGTCCACCCCAGTGGCCTTTTCTAGACCCAGATGCATCATTGAAATTACCCAAGGTAGACTCGCTGACGCCTGTGCTAACGATGGGCAAATTTGTGTGGTGCTGATACGTTTACCCTGGGTAATCTCAGTGATACATGCGGCCGATGGATTTGGAAGCTCATCAATATCCGTATCCTTCAATTCAAGAAATGGTCTTCAAATGTCCGAAAACGCTGATAAAAACGTGTTTCAATCCAAAAGCCTATTTCCTAGAATTATTCAGTGTTCAAATTGAATCCTTTAATAATTCTATCTTTGGGATACTTATCGTTTTGTGCAGGGAGTGGCGAAAACCAATTTGCTTTCATTTGTCCTTCAACAGCTTGACTCCGCAACCAGACATACCAAAAGTGTCACAGGCTCATATTTCAGACGATGCCCAAAGAGCACTTTACGCTACTATGTCTTTGCTTTGTTTGCTCACGGATTTATGGACACCGAGCATGTCGGCAATGACAACTAATCCGATGACTTGAAACATCAGGCCGGCGTATTCGAATTTCGTCTAGGTAAACAAAAGAGGTGGGTCCTAGCAGATGAGTCACCGGTGTCTCACTCTGTACAAGAATATTCTATTACGAGGGGCAACAGTGTCTAGAGCAGCAGCTTTTTTCCTTGCTGTATCCGTATTCCTTGTGAAAAAGGATCGTTCATATCTGCACATGGATAAATTTTCAAAAAAAAAAGGTATAGGCATTGTTCAAGACGTAACTAAGCGAGCATGGCTTTACCCAGTTGCCTCTATGTGTAGTAGTTGAAACATCATTCTCGAGTCTGAGCTCTTCTAGCCTTCTATTCGCACTTACTACAAATATTGAAGTTATTTACATCGGAAGCGCATGTGCAGAAATAGGCAGGTAAGCAAAAATAACCAGAAAACCAAAGGCCGCATGTTTCATTGAAATTACCCTAGGTAAACGTGTCAACACCCCACAAATACACTCGTGGTTAGTGCGGCCGTCAACGCGTTCGACATGAGTAATCTCAATGATGCATCCAGATTCAGTTTGGTGATGAATGAGACACAAAAACCTGGAACTACAGGAGCTCCGTATTCCTACGTAGCATTACGGGTTCACTTCAATATGGGTAAGAGGTCAGAGTAAAGAGCGGCTTGAACTAGTAGATGCCTTTCAACCCATCCTACCTTTGGATGCATCATTGAGATTACCAACGGTAAGTGTGTTGACCCCCGTAAAATGATCGGTAGATTGAAGTGGTTTCAACTCGCCTACCCTGAGTAAGCTCAATTTTACATGTGGCCTCTGGAAAACTTCCAAAAAGTGACAATGACTCCGCTAGCAAAACAATAATATTTCTTTTATACTACGAGCATGTAGAGACCATGGCATGACCCACTGAAGGGGTGTGGCCAAGCTGCAAGAATCAAGGCTTTCTATACTCCAGCGATTTTCTTGTAATTCATGGGCAAGTAAATGTATACGTAAACTTCCAAGTTCGTAATAGCTTATGAAAGATTGATGTTACTCGATAATTCAAGGAAGTAGTTGCAGGAATAGTACAAATATGTGGAAACAATGCTGCACTTTTCTATGAAGCAATTTTCCGCTGCAAAAACGCATGCAATAGCGTAAATAGGGAGGTATTTAGAGCTTTAGGGTATCCGGAAATCTGGAATAGTAATGGTTCCTTGTTAGTTCGGAAACTTTCACTTTCACTTTCACAGGGAAGGAGGGAAGGTCAGGATACGAAGTATCGAAGGGATACCCAAATAAATGGACGTTTTTTTTGAAACAATAGCACTGAACGGATCAAAACAACTATTTTTCCATTTATTAGGATGTCCATGTATGCTCTACATATGAGGCCACTACCTCAGAGTTCTTAAATTTTGAGAGAGTTAGTCCTGTTAACGCAAAGGTTTTAGATATACAGCTGCACCTAGGTGGAGGCAAGTGAACTAGCATCACTCATGGATTCTTATGTGCAGTTCCCCTACACCATAAATCCTCCACATCCATGGAGCTGACATTCCTAGGACATATAAAACGAGGAAACAGCCGGGTTATAAACTTATAAGACAAGGGGGAGATTGAGAAATTCAAAACCCTGACGAAGAAAATAGTATAGCGAGTGGATCACAGCTCAAAGTCATGTAAGAGTCGGCAGTGGCCTGCTGAGGTCGGTGGTGTCAGATTTCGAGACGTCTCTTCACTATCAGCCGACAGCAATTGAACTGGTGCTTTGTGGACAGGAAATGCTCCTGGAAATCCACAGAAAAAACTGAATGTTAGAGTTTCCTGGATTTTTGAGCAGTATAAAGATAAATAAGAATGAAAATACTCTGAAAATATACCACTGAAAATATACCAATGAAAAACAGACATACCGCCACCCAACCTCAAACGGCACCTAGTTCGCAATCGGGCGTATGATCGCATTTGCACAACTCCTGGATGCGTCATTTGCCCGCATGGTGAAGACGGTGACTGTATGATCTCAGGGACAATTTATCTCATCACTTGTCAGGCGTGCGGGGACGAATACATAGGGGAAACGGGACGGCCGCTTTGCGTTAGGACAGAAGAACATCTGGATGGGCTTTCCAAATCAAAAACCGCCACTCCTTTGGGTACTCACCGCAGGTTACGCCATGAAAACTCCGAAATCCAGATTGGAGTCACGATCTTGTCGCGAGAGCCCGAAATTATAGCGCGCAGGACATTAGAAGCGTTTTGGATCACAGCTAAAAGTCCAAAAATGAATAGAAAAGAGTGTGCAGTGTGAAAAGAGTGCATCGCTATAACAAAAGAGCTCGCCCTGTATCAGAACCTTTGCGGGTTTTGATCTGCGGGGGCGGGTTGTTAAGGCACCTTATAAACCCCTAGGAGCACGGGTTTGGTACTAGTGGTCCGCTGTTCGGTCATTGTGTTCGCAACTTGGGTGAGCTCTCATTGTCTGTGTTTCTCTAATACTGTTTTTGAGTTTACTGGCTGGATGAATGATGTTCTGTAGAAGGATGAGGCGTTTGAGGGGATAAATCACTCATGACTTTGACTTTCCAGGCTCTGACGAAGGCGACATCGCCGAAAGGTTAGCCTCAATAAAGATCAATAACCATCTTGGCTAACACCTCGAAAGAATCCTCACGTAATCTACTCTGAAAATATTAGGAAAATAACAGAGGTCTTCCTGCGGGTGAATCAGAAAGATACATAAGTAGTACCTGAATTTTATATAAATTCCATAAATGCATCCGGATAGTCAGAGAATACCTGGCTCACAATGAGCGAAAAGGAACATGGACCACCCATTACTATACATCCCAAATAAGCGCATTGAAAACTGCACTAAAACAAAGAAAAAAAACAATTTCCCATTGAGCCGACCCACTTTTTCGTGCAGTTTCTTTTTTCGTATAGTTCCTAACCTTTTACACTTCTAGCACCGATTTACTGCATAGCGAGGAAAAGGGGGCGGTGCCTCTGCTGCTCGATTGGTGGATTCTAGTTGCTCTCCTCCGCTCTTCACTGACAATTTGTTTGAATTCCCGAGCAATTACAACACGTATCAACAAGTCAGAACGTGATAGGAGGAGGTGTTGGCAATGATTGGTTAGGAGAGATTTTTGTATGCACCAATCGTATAACAATGGCGCCGCCCCTTTTTGTCTCGCTGTGCAACAAAGTCTCTTTGCCAATAAAAAAAATAAAATAATTCAAATAAAAACTTTAGCTGCAGAGCAGTAATTTCCACAATTTTCTTAATCTGCAAAACTTCCAGCAGATGAACTTTCCGGTTGCTTGTAAATTCCAAATCGAGAAAAAGATACATGACAAGTTATACTACTGCCAATCATGGACATATGTATGTGACCAAGAAAAACTAATCATTGACCATCGAGAAACTTCTTACAGCCTTTTCACGTATCTGTACGAACGTTCCATGTCAACTATGAATAATGAACCTGTTAATGTTTAGTCGCTTGCAAAAATTCAGCGAAGATTACCAGATCGCGTGACAGAGGTTATTACACCGGAACTCCTACGAGTACAGTTTAAAATATGCTATGACATTTGGCTAAGCTCGCACTAAGCGGTGCGAACGTCGCACGCTTCTGGAAATGAAGCGATTCCACTTGCGGACTGGAGGACTGGACGAGGAGGGGGCTTAGTGAAGCGACCATGACTTTGTTAGACACCACCCTTTTCCAAGGATGCACTAAAAAGGAGGATTAGTGCCGAAAATGAGGACTACAATTGTGAGTACTATGCTGTGTGGAGAACAACGATTTTGAGAGGTGGAATAGTGAAGTGCGCTAAAGTGATGTCCTTGATGTGAGCAAGTTGCTGACGAGTACTTCATTATCTCTTTCTGGCTTTCTGCAACGTAGCCCAGTTGTGAGAATGGCTGGGAGGTTGCTATTTCTGGAACGGAGGAACAATGTACGTTCTCTATCCGAAGTCCAAACCACCCAGAAATCCTCTTCCATTTTTAATATGATATTAGTTAAAAGTTAGTGCAACATGCAGCAGATAAGGAATATTACGGCAATACTAGAGCAATATAAGAGGAAATAAAGCAACAATGTTTATTCAAGTAGGTATTCACCACCCCTCTACCTCCCACAAATACTTTAATTTCTAATCTGTTATAGTATGTAGTTTCCACAACATCGGCGCACACAAATGCAACCCGGGCTTCGCAGTTCCGACTTACGACATCCCGTCTCCTCGGTTAAGAGAAATACAAAATACATACAAAACATCAGGTATCCACCTGACAGAAAAAGACCTCGAGGTAGACAACTAAAACGGTGGCAAGATTTCATCAAGGCTACGTGTGGTCCTACATGGATACAAAAAGCGAAAGACAGAAAAGAATGGGCTAAGATCATGGAAATCGATCATCGCGGAAATCACCGCTGAATAATGGTCGTCTAAGGTATCTAAGGTATCCCGTCCTCACGATCCAGCGGAATATCCAGCGTACCAGAAAGGAAAGCACCAATGGGCTGCTCATATAATGAGAAGGGGAGATGATAGATGGAAAAGAGGGACTTTGGAATGGGTCCCAATAGAAACGTAGAACCTCGAGCGAACCACCAACTAGATGGACAGTTCTAGTCGCTGCGCGAATGGACCAGCTAAATGCTCAGCTGGAAACGAGTCAAAAATTCCATCAGTGTCGGCTACTATGCTTCCGGATAAGGATGGTGAGAGAAGGAATCCAATAAAAACGACACTGGGGCGTGCATGACAAATGGAGACGGGCCATCTAAGTACTGGGTTGGTCCGTAAGTCTTGCACCAAAGTTTGTTTTTTTTTTTAATCCAGGATTTCTGGTTACAGAAAACTGATGTCGACTTGGGTCCCCCACGAATTGAGTGCCTCGCAGCTGCCGCAAAAGTGGGTGCTTGCAAATCTTTGCTTCTGCGACCACACAGAAGAGACTTTCTCCGACGAATCGTTACTGGACGTCCACAAGAGCCCAAGATAGAAATGACTGGAAGATATGCTACAATCCGCAACAAGGTCACGTTTGAAGAACGGATCAACCAAGTGACCAAATACTCCAGGCATCCAGACCGTTTCCATTGCTTTTCGCGCAGAAATGTCAAGCGCGTGAGTGAACCTCTCAGACTTAATGCCTAAGCCTCCTCTCGTGAAACATTTCAACTGGTACCAAAAAGAGTTAGTAGGTACATTTATATCCGTTCTCCTTAGAAAAAGTCAAATTATGAAAGCTCAAACAAAAGGGAGCAAAACAGCTTTGGAGGAGTGGCAAGAAAGGGCTCTGTGCCTAGATTTTAGATTTCGGCTCTTAAGAAATCAACTTAATTGTTAGGATGTACTGTATGTAATTGTACTATTGCCATACTACATTATATAATACATATAAGAATCAAATGATCAGTTTACTCTCGATCACGTTTTTGTCATAACACGAATTTACATGGTTTCTACGTCAGGACTACAAATAGTGTGACAAAGGACCTGGGTGATTGTCTACTGAGACATTGCTGGAAATTATTCGATTGGAGCAGGGCTGGAAGCATGAGTCTTCCATAATGTCAGATGTCAAAGTGACATCTCAGCCGTCAAGACCTCAATTGTCCCTCAACATTGCACCAACAGCCACATGAAAAACGAAAATAATGAGGTCGCTGTAACGAATAAAAGGCATTGCTCCAGGAAATGGCATGGGAAAACGCGGCGTTGAGAGGATTTCTAGAACTTTCAGTCCAGGGAACACGTAACATAGCGAACAATAGAGAGAGCAAAGAGAGAGAATTAAGAAGTAGAGAGTTGAGTCGCTGAAATTGCTTTGAAAAATAAAGAAAAGAAACTATCAATAGCGATCAGATCTATGGTAAATCTGAATATTTTGAAACTCACCGTCTTCCTGTCGCCCAGCGCACTTTCGTCGTAGAACATTCTGATCGACGATCTAAAAAACACAGATTTAATCACATAAGTTTTTGTAAATATGTATGAAAAGCGTGAGAAAGAGGTCGTAAGGAGAACTGCCGAAGGAAAGCAAATTCTCGCAAAAAACGACGAAAGAGTTTGGAAAAGGATGAGGCTATAGGAGTGACGACAGAATTTTCCGTTTGGAAGAGTCAAGGAAATTTCCACCCTGGATACGGTAAAACTGATGTTTGGAACAATGTTTTTATGAATTTCTTCACAGCTATCCATTAACTGGTTTCAGAAGTTGTCGCTACTTGGTGGTCTTCGCTGGCTTGACAGGAAATGGAAATGGCAACTCTGAAGAAGTTTCATATCCGTGTCCTTTAGAGGGATTGGTGCCAATGGTTAATCAACACTGCTCCTTTTTGATTTTATTGTCTGGGATCGCTTACGTCTCATGCTTAGAATGGTCAGTGAACCCCTAGTAGTTGATTAATTTGAGTCGATTAATTTTGTGTCATCAATTAAGTTCAATATATTGTAGTATTCTTCCGCCTCGAAGCCACATATCGCATCTTATTATGTCCACGGAGTCGCAACCTCATGATTAAAGACTTTATTAATATTATTAATATTATTTTTTATTCGGCAAGCTTTCGGCGCTATAACGCAATTTTTAAGCCCACAAAAATACAATACATAGTGAGGATGAGGAGGGAAATTTATGGAAATTATTACATCATGTTAGAACTGTTGACGCCCTCAAAGTGCTCCCATGTTTGACTATCTTTGAATATTGTCACTGTGTAGTAATCTCTTACTACTTCTGCCTCACAAGTTGATATATAGACCTTTTTTAATTGTGTCGGCCTAACGTTTTCACACAACGTCGTTGTCAAAGGCTTGAAAGTGGTGCTATTCAATTTACGATCTGAACCAGCAAACGTCTCGTCCACTCCTGTCTAACATACCAACATTGGCCCAAACTCACGGAAGAAAGTACCTCACAGAAGGAAGTACCCCAACCTTCGAGTCCACCGAGTCAACGAAACAATATCCGTGTGCTGTTGCCCACACCTACTGCAGACGGGGGAGCGTCACTCTGCACCCTGGATGGTTGCCGGGTCAAGAGGTTATATGCATCACTGTGTAGTCTTCGTCAGTGATAACTAGACTAGCGGCTCAACTCTAAGCCTAGGTGGTCGGCTTACAGCAACGAAGGCTCTGAGAAGTCAAACGACGCCGAAACATTAGCCGGAATAAAGAGTAACAATCCCCAGATATGGCAAGATGGTGCCATTCCTGAGCCTAATTCAGCATGAGTTTCTTTGTCTCGTGAATATTGTAAACTCCTGTATTCGATCTTCTATTGGATAGCTCTTGGAGTTCAACACAGTTGTCAGGCCAGACAAGGCAAACAAGATGACAAACAGCACAGCAAGCAAGTCAGTAAACGAATTTTTTCGAAGTAACGGAAGTAGTGGATAGACGACGCGAAGCAACAATCTTGTTCAACAGCACAAGCTAATTTTACGCGGACAAACGCCGCCAAAATGACTTTGCAGAAATGGCAAGACGCGGAAAAATTTGCATATGCTCACCACTACATAGTAAAACTCATATGTTTATGTGTCTGTTATATGCGCTTATATGTATCTCACGATACAACGGACAGACATGAAACCTATATCGATCGACACAGAATTGTGCCCTACAGTGCAATGTCAGGATCTTTTGCCGATTCTGCCCGAATCGGTTTCACCGATTCTTGGCCCCCTAACCACATTATTATACAGTCCTTATGCGCTATCGCTAGAACGTTTTCGAGAGCGCTGAGTCGGCGGCGACCGCTTGTACAAAATAAAGCGCATGTCTTGGCGACCAGATTAGATGTACACTTGTTCTGGGCGAGTCCCCCCATTGAGGAAGCTGCTAAGGAGACACCGAGGGACTGCGTCGCCTCGGCGCAGCAAGTAAATCAGGTCAACATTTCTCCAGGTCTTGGATAGATCAGCCCTTAGGAGCTTGATATTTCTGTGAGAGATAGCTCAGCTATCACTCTCCAAGAAGCCCATATGAGGTAATCCAGCAGAGTGAAAAAGACAATTCCATGTCAAGTTGATGCCTTGCACAAGTACTGCCAAATTTTCATCTCTTGCAGAGGAGCCAAGAAACTATCTGCAATACAACAAAGATGCACTTTCTTGACGAATACATGACTAGAGTCGGAAAAAAGAGTGAACCTCATGCGATACTTAGAGGCTAATACTTGCCCTATGTACTGCTCACAGGTGTCCATGGAGGTATACTATGATATGATCAAGGATGTATGATATGGAACAAAATCGAGAAGCACCACTTGCGGTGCATCGGCAATACTCTTCACTGTCGTCTTTGTGGCTGTTGTCACAAGAAAGGAGCTTCCTCAGCGCAATAGTTTTTCGCATGACCTTCAAAGCCTCTCCAGAACAGGAGTTTTTCGAATGGCCCTCATTTTGTATGCACATATGTAAGATTTCTGGGTGTTGCCTTTTTTATAGAATTGTTTCTGAGCGTCTGATTTTGTTTCGCACCCTGAAGAAATTTCAAAGGCTTCTGGACCTTTCATACTGCGATAGTATCAGGTTGTCTGAAAGTTTCCTGCCATTTTTTTTGAGTCGGAATTCATTTTTTCTATTTAATACAATCAACAATTAACAAATATATGAACCATCATTGTCGACAACATATTGCCTCACTCAGTGTAGATCGAAAAAACCATTGGCTACAAAATTGTCCATTCAATGCGTCACCTGTCTCAATGACAGAAATGGAGATTGTACGAAAACCGGAGTGATTTACCAAATTGAATGCCTGAGCTGCCACGCGACGTATATTGGGGAGACCGGCCGACCTCTTCATGTTCGAATGAATGAACACTTGGCTAGTAAAAGAAGGGAAAGTTTGATAACGCCACTCGGGAAGCATAAACATGATGTTCATGATGGAAACGATTTGATGAAAGGTGTACGATTCTGGCTCATGAACCAGACATCTCGGCAAGGAAAAGTCTCGAGGCATTTTGATATCATCACGAAATCCAAAATGAACAACAGAAACGAGCACCTATCGATAACCAGTCACTTGATGCCGTTCATATCATTGTGCGAGCTATAAGATTGTCACCAATCGCTCATACACAACCGCCGCTGGTGACATCTTAGTATTGTAGTGCGGAACAACATCACCGCATAGTGGTTGAACACTGGGTACGTTTGTCTCTCACGTTGGTCACCCGTTGATGTCTAGTTGGAATTAGTCGAGCAGGCTCGTCAGAAGAGGCGTTTGATGGGGTAGGACGCAATTTTATAAAAATTGAACCACTTTCACGCTTTGATAACGACGATTTGTCGAAACGTCGGTCAATAAAGTGTTCACATAACAACCTGTATGGCATAAGAACATTGGAATATCCAATTGTCCATCCAATTGTGAATACATGGTTCAGAAGCACCATTCGAACGATGGGTAATCTTATATCCATAGGTTTGATTACTTATGTTGGATACAGACGGTATCACGTATGGATGAATATGTTGATGGGCGCCAAGTGAAAGGTAAATTGTGGCACTTTAGCATGCCTACCAGATAATCTAAGTGGTGCATCCGGCCCGAGGTCCAAAGGGAACCACGAAGAACAGTGAAAATGCATTAGCGCCCCAACTAAGACCTCGACCAGCATTACTTATTAAAATGTCAACGTATGAGCCGTCAAAGGAACTGCACTCATACAAATTAAGCTCGTCGCACGTCACCCTCAGACAAATGCAGTGCACACATTGTGTGTGCTGAACAGTGGCGGACGCAGAAAGTGGGCGGGA
>JARK01001409.1:78316-96173 GCA_000688135.1 Ancylostoma ceylanicum | reverse complement strand
CTCGAGGCTTATGTACGAAATCACAACAGCAACACCTCCTTGTTGCCGCATGGAAGTCCTTTTTGACAAGTGTTGCTTTCGCAATCATTTTTTTTCTTTCTTTGGGGTTGACCTTTAGGGGCACTATCAATGTGGATTTACGTGATTAACGAATGAGTAACATTTTGAAGAGCTTCGAAAAGCAGATACACTGCTGATCATTCGTCCTCTGCGGACCATCCAATATCACAGAGAAAAGCCTGGCAGCTTGGAAAGCAGAACCGTGCGGACACGAAATTCCTACGAATATTCGAAGTTATTCGATTATTCGAGAGAAAGCCGATTCGATTTTCGAATAAATTCGAAAGTAGACCCATTTCGAATATTCGAATTTCGAACAAATTCGAAAATTGACTTTTTTCGAATAGTCGAATTTCGAATAAATTCGAAAGTAGACCCACTTCGAATATTCGAATTTCGAATAAATTCGAAAATTGACTTTTTTCGAATATTCGAATTTCGAATAAATTCGAAAATGAACTTTCTTCGAATAGTCGAATTTCGAATAAATTCGAAAATAGACTTTTTTCGAATAGTCGAATTTCGAATAAATTCGAAAATGGACTTTTTTCGAATAGTCGAATTTCGAATTATTCGAATTCGAATGTTTATTCGAATTTTTTATTCGAATACGTTATTCGGTCCAAAGTATAATAAATAGTGTCACCAGGACATACTCTCAGAAGACCGATAGAAAAATAGACACATCAGTCACCTTACTTAAAATTGCTCAGACGGACAGGAAATTAACCGGAAAGCAGGGAAAACTACCGATGCAGCAAGCGCAGGGATAAAATCGTTCGTCATGCGAGTCAATTTATCTCTACTGCCAAAAAAGACGAAGCAGGTGCTTACAAGTAAGCACAAGAAGAGGTGTCTTGCAGTTTTGTGCAGTCTAAGCTGCTCAAGAACAATGAAATCATCCAAGCAAGTAAAGAAAGGCTACCAAAGAAGAGTCGAAATGAGAAGCTGAGAGGAACAGAGCGACGCCTGTGGCGAGCGAGATGGATGGATATACCAAAAGAAAAAAGTTGCTGGCATTGAAAATTAAGAGACAGGCAAAGTGGCAAATATAAATATGGAGGCAAGAGACTCCAGATTAAAAAAAAAACTTGGAAGACTAGCATGGGCATATTTTCAAGTATCCACTGTTTGCAACTGCTCTTTTAAACTCTTAAAGCACTTACACATGAAGATCAGCGGGCAAAGTGCCATATTTGTTCCCATGGATTACACGGTGCGGTATGTTTACTGGTTCAAATTCCTCATGATACTACAGGGTATGTCATGAATATTGACGCACTAAAATTATTTTGTAATTGTGACACCTTCATAAAAGTCTGATGTATATTCATCCAATATGAAGGACGCTATGTCTCTTGTTCGTAGACTTCGAGAAGGCATTTGATTCGGTAGAACACAATGCTGTACTTAGGGCAATGACCGATCAAGGAGTAGAAGCAGCATATGTGAGGATTCTACAGGAGACAATGAGGGAGTCCCACACTGAAATCACCCTCTTTGAAAGGCCTCTGAAAATCTATATGAAGAGAGGGGTAAAACAAGGCGACATCTGCTCCCCGAAAGCATTTACGTGTGCGCTCCAATCGGTTATGAGACAAGTTGCCGAGAAAGACGGTTTTGAAATAGATGGAGAAACACTACAAATGCTACTCTTTGCCGATGATGTGGTGCTGATAGCAAGTAAACCGGAGACCCTGCAAAGTCTTCTCAATGAAATGTGCCACCTCACTGAGAGTATCGGGTTGAAGATCCATCCTGGGAAAACGAAGTGGATGAAGAACGCTCATTGTGATGATTTCGAAATCAAACTGAACGACCAGCTTGTCGAGCGAGTCGAACATTATGTTTACCTCGGCCAAGCAATCAGGATGGACAACGATCTGCGGCTGGAGCTCTCGCGACGAAGGAAAGCAGGATGGACTGCGTTTTCGAAGATCGATGTTCTCCTCAAAAACAAGGACATACCAGCACAGACCAAGAGTCAATTATTCCACAGCAGCGTGCTACCTGCATTACTTTACGGATGTGAAACCTGGAACTTAACAAAAGCAGAGGAACGAAGCCTGCAGGTAACGCAGAGGGCAATGGAAAGGCAAATGCTGGGAATAAGCAGGTTGGAACATAAGAAGAATGAAGAAATAAGAGAAATAAGCCAGCTCCACGAAATTGTTAATTTGCTTTACAAGAGAAAAAATCGTGGGCAGGGCACGTCGCCAGAATGAAAGACAATCGCTGGACAGTGCGACTTTTGCATTGGTACCCACGAACAAAACGTCCAACTGGGAGACCACCCCTGCGATGGATAGACCCATTATGGAGGCAAATTGGAAGAACGTGGACGCGACTTGCGCAAGATAGAGGAAAATGGCATGGTTGCGAACTGCGCCCGCAATGGACGAGAAACAGTTCGACGTACGCGACATGAAGGACATGTCCTAACGGATGCGAGGAATCATTCTTGTTCATAGTGAGCTGTTCTTGTGAAAGCAGCCACAAAGACGTCAGTGGAAACGAAGCGCTGCAGCTGAAGTACGTCCATTTTTGTTCCATGCTATGAAAAGGTTCGCCTTTAGAGACATGGTACTCCTATGGGAAGCAGGGCAGGTCTTTGTCTCTGATGAGTTCCGGGGAAGACCATATTCAATGTCCTGTTTCCGTATTGTGAAAGGAACGAAACGGAAACAAGACAACGTATGTTTTTTTTGTTTTTTGGTTTTATGATTGTGCAAGAGAAGGAAATGGTGCAGGCCTGGTTCCAAAGATCCACTTGAAATAATTCAAACTGGGAGAGGAATGGCTTCCTTGTAAACCGATTTTCAGAATGCTGTATGCTCCCATATGGGCATCATGGAGAGGAAGACCTGCGCTATCATCCACAGAAATATCAGACTTTCAGAGAGTCATCTGTTCGAGGTCTTGAACAAATTCGACTAGAGTTAGTTGCGGCGCACAGGCTATGCGCTTCCTCGTCGTTGCCGTGACTGTTTCCGCGAGGAAATGCCTTGCTGCAAACAAGAGTGCATTCATTCTGATTGCCAAGAGATGAACTTCACTTCGCGAATACACATTTATAACAGTTTCGCATTTTGCCTTTTCTGCAGACTCATTTTGGGTGTGTCAGAAATTCTAACGCACCCTGTCCCACAGATTGTTGGTTGTACCAGTAGTCTGTATTCAATGCACCACGCAAACGCGTGTTACCATATCAAAAACAACACAGTAATTACAGTTTATTTCCTATGGAACATCGATCATTCCGCAAGACAGCCGAGAGTTTCGAAATTCTCGGCCGAGATTCCCCTCGAATGCACGATTCCCAGTGGTTTTAGGATATTTCACGTGTGCAATTTTTCTCGGGATCTCATTCGTGTGCAAGTTTCGAGAACTACTCATGAGGCCAACCACTGCTGGCGTTGAACAGATGTGCTCGAGCTTCGTTATATTTCATTATCCGAGAAACTTCTTCCTCTCCTAAATCTTGAAAATGCTCTGCTTCGACTTTTTCACATTTCTTTCTGGATCGTCTGGCCTTGTGTTATCTGCTGACCGAGATATATGAAGCCACTCACGACTTTGCGGGTTTGAGCAATGTTTCCATAAGTTCTCCATAAGTTATTGACATTCTCTTCGTTTTTGCTTTGCTGATGCGAAGTCCAACATTTTCGCTCGACCCTTCGAGCTTCTCCAGTGTAGATTCAAGCAACACCGTCCACGACTCGGAAGTGATTCTCTGGCAGTCAACCTCACTTCTTCTGAAGAGATCTTCTCATGTAGCAGTGGAAAGTTGCATATTATGCACTCCACAGCGAAAAAGGACAGTGACATTTTTTGAAGAGAGGAACGAGTATTTTGTTCAAGCTGTAGTTAACTTCGCAGGGTTAACTTCGCAGGGTTACTTTTCAGGGTTTCCTGGCTTATTTCTTCAAGACATTATGTTGCCAGATGCATGATTTTTCCCGAGAAGGTCTGCACTTCTCGCTCATTTGGGCCAGACGGATTTTTCTGGCATGACATATTTTGATATCTTTGACATCCCTTGTCTCTTCTGATTGGTGCCAGTTATCGCAACAAAGTACACACCATTTTTAGTGGAGAATTTCTCCGTTTCAGAACGGCGGGTAGATAATAACCGTCCTATTGATGTTCTTGAATCCCACCAATGAAGTGCAAAGACCTACATGACAGCACCAACAAGAATGCTTCTGTCTCCGTATTCTGCAGCTCTCGCTGCGTAACTTACAGGTACATTAGGTTCAGAGAGTACTCGAGGTGCGGGACCAGAATTCTGCGACCCTTGGGCTCCATGGATTTTCGATAGGGTCAAAGTGTCAGGTAAAAAGTTCATGTCTGGGAATATAAGTCGCAGCCCGTAAATTATCACTCGATTGGCAATCTCTGCCAGAAACAGTTGTAATAAGTACTGCACAAGTACTCAGTCTGTTGTAATCCATTGTATTACTTCTTCTCGGCAAAGTTAACTATTTGAGAGTATCGACTCCTGTGTCCCTCGTGAGCGGTAAGGTCTCTAACCCACGCTCACTCTAGCACACCGAGAAGGAAGAAGCTCGGTCCAACACGCCGTTGATTGGCGTGGACTTTATGCTAGAAAGAACGGATCGGCTGCGACTGTACATGATGTCCGTTCAATCGCCATCGAAGCTCGACTGGTGGATTTGGAGACAGGATGTGGCTGGAAGATGGACAGGCCTATCCAGTAATGTCAGTTCTTCAAGATTCTCCGTACGAAAAACCAGTAACACATCTGTCTGTGCGATAGAGAGTGATTAAGTGTGATTGTTATTGAAATCCGCTTTGTTACTTCTTTTCGGCAAATTCGTAAGGATAACTGATCAGTGACAAATATGGGCTAGACATAGACATAATTCCAAATGAGTGCTACAGCATAAACCGCACAGCTCTGGATGGCATTAGAAGGTGCAGGTATAAAAGGAGAAACCGACACTGAGTTGCTCTCGTTATCCTCAAAAACCCGTGTAGATTTGATTACGGCAAATCGCATGCATTTATGCGCTGCTGTTGTTTGCAACGAGCAATCGGTTTCTTTGGTTAAGAAAACGAGAATAGCAGATAGTAGCAAACAAAAAGCAATAACTGCTCATCGAGAGGAGTACAAGAGGCAAGCGCCAAATGGGCGTAGACAAAACATCTCGTTAGTTGGCAACAATGACACGCTGAAACGAAATCGTAAATGTCCGGACGGCGACAGCACAGCACACACGCACACACAACAACGAGCCAGATGAGTGATGAGTTCAACGTCGCCACCTATTGCTGCTTAATTGACGAGCAGGCGTCGACGTGAAAACCCAGACGAATCACAAATCATACGATTTTACAGAAAACTTGGGATAAGTCTTGAAGCTGTCGATACATCACCAGTGAACTCTTGCCGTATCTTAGACTGTGTAACATCTAAGTCGAGATATGGTTTTTGGCAGGACGCCTCATACTACTAACAAGCGTTAAGGGCAATTTATACTAGATGCGACTTACGTGCGACTTCTAGACGCACGCATCCATTTGCGGAAGATTTTCTATCAAGACCGGTTAACGGGGCATGAAATTCTCAATGAAAAGAACGCGCGCCGTCGCCAGGCCGTAAACGCGTGCGACTGAGCTGCGGCTGCGATGCGACTGGCCCTTATTCTTCATCATATCGTCGCACGCGCGTCAGTCTTACGCATCCAGTATGAATTGCCCTTTATGCGTTCGATCGTCTAACAACACGATTCCACACTTGTGGTGGACTTACAGAGGTGCGACTTCAATTCTCGTTATTACTTTGTGATTTCGGAGTATGGTCTGGATCCTAAGCGAATGACTGAAGCGGCGTTTGTGTGGCTACTTTCATAGATCAGTTTGACCCTTTCAGACCCTGATGAAGGTAAAGATACCGATACGTTGGCCAATAAAAAGAAATTACCAACAACATTGTGTTCGGCTAACAAATTTATAAATCATACTGCCAACGTTGCCGAGGTTCGAAGACGACCGGACTTGGCAACTAATAAGAGCTGTAGATATAGTTCGAGCGATTCACTTTGTTCTGTGGCGGGATTCGTGGTTACGCCTCCGGATGACCCTGAGCTTCGCACTACCCCATAGTTGACGAGTTTCTTGGACAGAATTTCATAAACAGCCTCAGTGCTACTCACCATCGAGCAGTACAAGGTATAGTCCGTTTCAAAAACGGCGATAGTTGAGTATTTGTGCGTATGATCTGCATTTTTCGCCTGCCTCTCCGAATACGGCACTATTTCTCGCGTTCTCTATTTCTCTATTATCTTCACAACTATGCTCCTCGGTGAAACACACTAGAATCGCATAGAATGTGGCTGTTTTTGAACGGAAATCTCGTTCATTTTAAGGACACGGTGAATTATTAATACTCTCGAGAATGTTCATGAATCCCGAAGCAGTGAAGGAAAACCAGTATCATGATAGATGAGAGCGATCATAAGTATCTAATGTTGATGTTGATCACCACTGACATAAAGTGTGAACCATAGTTCCTTTTCAAACAGTATGATGGATGGGTAAGTAAATGAATGAGTAAATGAATGAATGAATGAATGAATGAATGAATGAATGAATGAATGAATGAATGAACGTATGTATGTGTGTAAGAATGAATGAATGGAGTGAATGAATGAATGAATGAATGAATGAATGAATGAATGAATGAATGAATGAATGAATGCAGTGAATGAATGAATGAGTAAATAAATGAGATGTGGAAAACTGTCAATCCGCAACTTCACGTTCTCTGTCTCAAGACGATTACCTCCCACATGCTTGTTGTTATTTCTGCCCATCGTTGATCATACCGCATCGTCTGGGTATAACTACCTCAGACCCTGCTAGTGATGCTAGTTATGCTCACAATGACGTGTCTTTATCGCTGCGACTACTGCTGCACGAATCGCTGCGATTTTGCAGCACGCTTCATTGCTTTGGGATATTAGCCCCCGAAATTGCCCAAGAAATGAATAAAAGTGCATGAAGCAGCGTCAGCGTTCCATGATCAAATCCAATAGAATGCTTAGCGTCGCCGGTACAATTAAAACTTATAGGTAGGGTAAATGCTCGCGGTGAAATCAAACATCAGGGTTTGTGTCCAATATACTTTATCCACTTGGATAAACGCTTTGTTTCTTGTTAAAGCACCGCACTTGCGCCTAGAAATGAACACATCGGTGGATGAGTTATATTGGATAGCAGAGTGGTTAAAAACCAGTGGAAACGGGTATATATCCGCTGTGTTTTCCTTACCATCGTTGAATCTATTGGATACGGCTCCAGGTGCTATCACATAGCGACATTATTTTGACAGTTGGAAGTACTACATATGCGTGCAATCCCTATGCTAAAAAGAGCATTAAATAGCAACAAATACGCAGTAAAAGGCCATATTCATTACATGAAGCATGAAATTATTCGTAGATGACTTTTTTTATGGATTCACGCTCGAGAACATTTTTTTGCTGAAATTACAGGCGTTGCTCGTCGCCTCGCGAACATTCGCTGCCGCCGGCGAAATATTCTCGTCGCGAGCGGTTGCGTCGCGGCTGCTCACCCGTGCCAGCGGCTGCGACGCGACCAACGACCACTTGCTCCTAGTGGTACTCGAGCATCAAAACGTTGAAATGAGGCTTCTATAGTGTCCTCAGCAGAACCGATATAGAACTGAGTAAACTCCTCATTCTGTGCCGGTATTATCGACTCACGTTCACTGCCAAAGGATTTACTAACCTGGTTTCAGGGTTATGTGTTCGTGAACCCTAGCATTAGTAACAGCAAATAATAAGCTACCAAGGGTCATTTTTTCGGTTTCTGGGTGACCTGCCGGCAGGTGATGGTAGGCTTAATATGAAGTTTGCTGGGACAAATTAGTGAGGAAAGTTATAACACTTCCAGTAGGGTGAAGTGGGATTAGCTTTACAGCCTATGGCAATTTTCTGACGAACTTTTTCCTAGCTATACCGGGTGAGAAAACACGCTTCACACCGTACGTCAAGTAGGATAACAGGAGATAACAGCAGTTTAAATGCGTAAATGTAATGAGTACCTATTATGAAATTAGGAATAGGGTGTGATTATCCTTTAAGGACTACATCGAAACCGTATTATCGGGATAGTTGCTCAGCCCCATGTTTCTCTAATATCTCTATTGTTCCGTGGACAAGGGAAAAAAAAGGAATGTGTCATCACTTCACATCACTTTTTGTTTTCTTTGTTTTGTCATCTTTTTGCTTATGCATCAACCGCATCCACGTGTGTGGAAATGTGTGCGGTTCAACTCACGCACGAATCGTCCACATCGTGTGTGGAAATTCGCGATGCATCATTCATTTTCAAATGTGTGCGTTTGCCCGCATGCACGAAGTTTGCGCCAGTGTCCACCTGTTGGCGCTTATGTCAGGCGTTGGAGCACATTTTGCTCCAAAAATCGATAATGAGGCTTTATTTGAGGGCCGTTTTTCCATTTGCAGGGAAAATCAGTAACTTTAATTCTGATTTGTGTTTTTTTCCTTAAATTTCTTGGAGCAAGTTTGCTTTTCTGTCTGGCCTTTCTTACTAATTCATTTTAGATTGTCAATAATTCTGAGTCACCGTTTAATCCCAGGTAGCTGTAGTTCACTCAATCAGTAATGGGTGAAAAGGAAGTCATTGGATTTTCCGAGCAAATTTTTTAAGTTTTTTTTTTAGCAAAAATGAACGCAACAATGAAGCGGTGAAAAGAGCTCTCGACGGTTTTGCATCTTCGAAACAACAAAATTTCACGAACGTTACCACCACTTCAAAGAACATGTGAACTTTTGCAGCCATCCTAATTCTTCCTGCAGCAACAAGCTATTAGCCCTCGGGAAAAAGCTCGTCCAGATGCAAATGCAGATCTAATACTCTAGGCAATGACACATTTATGCTTTCACTCTTTAGAATATCCGAATTTAGGGAAGTTATAATCTATTTTAATAGGGAAGATAGTGGGAGAAACGACAGAGAAGAAAAGTGCAGGAAAATACGAAGCAATCGAAGAGGGGGATGGGAAAAACAGAAATTATGCACCAGTATTCAACTATCGTCGCGTTTGAAATAAACTATAAAGCAGCAAAGGCTACGATTGGCTGAGCCCCACTCACATATGAACCCTGCCCTTGTTTGGACAGGTCCAAACAAAAGCAATATGGATAATCATGAGAGAGAAAGGGGATGTAAATGGAATGCGAGGATGCGCAGACAGTTAGAGGGCCACGCTGCCTGTGGTGTAACGCGTAGGATGGATATTTGCTGCTGGAGTCTCCTGGGTTCGTGGCTTCTGGTTACATAATTGAAGTTACCCAGGGTAAACGTGTCAGCACACAGTAAACTTGCCCAAGTTAAAACGGGCGTCAACACGTTTACCCTGGGTAATCTCAAGGATATACCCAGATCCTGTGAACTAACTAAACTTGGGTAACTTAACAAAGCTGCTGTCAGCTAAACCTCCACAATTTACCCACTTACTTTTTAGCAAAACATATACCTCTGTTTATAGTAAAAAATTTAAGATGGAAAATAGTATACTTTCAGAGAGAGAGAGAAAGAGAGAGAGAGAGAGAGAGAGAGAGAGAGAGACGACATCTCTACTAATTCCCAAATAGGTTCATTTTCATCTTCTAAATAAAGAAGAAGGCGGCGTGACAAGAGGTACGCTGCTGGGCTGTGATTGGTCGACTCACGGCTGTGGGCTTCAAAGATACAAGCAATACTGCGAAGAAATGAACAAGCTTTCTAAGCCCAGGTGGGACACAGGAATGCTATCGGAGCCGGCAGACTGTAAGGGGGTAACCGCTGATGTCATCCGATGCGTCGCGTTCGATGGACCACTCTGGATTTGAGAACCATGCGCGTGCGGAGCGGTCGCGTCGCGGCGTACGTCTTGACCGCCTCCCAATAAAGGATCAGCAGGAATATTATGTGTTTACCAGGAAAGAAGTAACTCGCTTACACATAACCCATCACCTGTTTGGACAGGTCCAAACAGCCCATCACGTGTTTTGACAGGTCTGAACAGGAAGCGAGGGGATCAATCGAGAGTGAGAACGGTGATATCAATAGAATCTGTAGATGCGCAGACAGTCATAGTGCCACGCAGCGACGTACCTAGCGCATGCTGTGGGCCTTGACAACTGAAAGCTCCTGTAGATTCCAGCCCACAGGCAAAGCTTAAATCCAGCTGGGCAACAGGCACACGTGAACCTGATAAACGGGCATGCGCGCACTAAGCGCAAAGGCCATGAACTCTTGAAATATGAGGCACTATTCGGCGAATGTGCACGCGAGTTTTGGCGCGCAAAAAACCGAGCGCTAAGGCATAGAGAAAAGCTATAAACGACACAGTTTATGAGAATTTTCGCCATAACCGTGGGTCTGAGAGTCTTTATTCTCCTATATATGGAGTGGAAAATTTCTGAGCAAGCACATTTTTCCGGTGGTGTTGGTGCTGTGGAAACGTGGGGGAGCTTTTTTTTTCTGATTCCCATTATCCAGAATATAGGAACATAATCCTAGATATACCGAGAAGCACAGGCATAATAGTAGCTAAGACGAGCAAGAAAGACAGGAGGGTACTTGGGAAAATTTTACCATGAAATCAATAGGGCCCACCTTTTCCTGGCCCATCGCCCATAGCCGCGATCTGTCTTATCCGAGCCAATCGACGTGTCGTCTTCATGAATCGAGAGGTAGTCCATCTGAAAATGGTAAAACTTACTAGTATAACCAGAATACTGTCAAAGTAGTGAGGAGAAGTGAGCAATGAACCGAAAATTTACCAAGGAATAAAAAAACTGGTAAAGAAACATCACGGAAAGGTTTCCCACATAGTTTTCCCAGAAAATCCTGGAGTTGGAAATAAAGCAAAGGAAGAAGAGAAAGTAATGGAAAAACGTGATTACAACGACGAGAACATCGTTGCGAGACAAGTAGCTGTCATGTTGTGTTCCACTATTACTGGTAATTTTTCACACCCCGTGATTACCTGACGCAAGCCGTCTCCTATCATTATCAGCACAAAAACTGCAATTGCCGCTCAGCAGCTCGCTCTAACTGGATATTTTTCTGCAGAGTGAGGATGAACCACAGTGAATTTGTTAAAAAATGGAAATTTTTGAGGAACGTTGGAATTAGCAGGGGGAATTCAGGTGATCGCATTAGTGCGGAAGAATGAGCCTGAAAACCTCAAAATTTCCAATTCAGGGTATCCAGGAATTCTAGATTCAAGGCAGTTTTTTCCTCGGATTTTCCCGAAAATCAAAAAGACGCAGGAGTTCATCTCGTGTTCTTCGCAGTAGGGAGAAACTAAGTATATTTTTAAGAAATTATAGGGTCTGGATGCATCATTGAGGTTACCCATGGTAATTGCGTCAACACCCTTGCTAACGATGGGTAAATTCCAGAAGCGTTAACATTTTACCCTTGGTAATCTCAACAATGCATGTGACCGCAGTACTTGTGATCAAGTGGGGTAATTTTTCACGCGGGGCCGGCATAGAAATGGATCGGAATCATGGAGAATCTGGACCTGAATGCATGATCGAGATTACCCAGGGTAAACCTGCCAACGCCCGCGGGTGTTTGCAGTAGGAAGGAACTAAACGGATCTGGACGCATCACTGAGGTTACCCAGGGTAATCGTGTCGACGCCATTGCTAAAGGGGGTGAATTCAAGAAGTGCTGACAATTCTACCCTGGCCAATCTAAGCGATGCATGTGACAACAGTACTTGTGATGAAGTGGGGTATTTTTTCACGCAACCGACACACAAATGGATCGGAATCATGGAGAATCTGGACCCGAATGCATGATTGAGATTACCCAGGGTAAACATGTCGATGCCTGCGTCAACGATGGGTGAATTTGTCGGGCATCAGCACGTTTACCCTGGGTTATCCCAATGATACATGCGGCACTTGTAGGAAACGTTTCGATGAGAAAGAAAGCCCAAAAGCTCAAAAGCGAAGGAGGGTGAAGGGTGATCGAGGTTACCGTGGGTAAACTCATTGATAAATACGACCTCTGAGTTTTTTACAGGGCTGGTGCATCAGAGTAGAATCATGTAGAGCTCTTGTGCAGCATAGGTATTAGTTATAGAATGCAAGAAACTAGGCTAGTTGTCCTTAGAGCACGTTTTCCCCAATAAGACATGTATTCCTAACAGGGAAACTCATCTACAATAAGAAGCTCAACCAGTAGCGGAAAAAGACGTCTATCCGGGGCACCCGGGCCAATGCCACGCCCTGAAACGGATTCCTTTCCAATTTCACGGACCTGGATGACGTCCGCGTTGTTATATTGGTCGAACGCAAACACACAACGCCAACGGATGTCTGCGTCATGACGCTATTTACTCGAACTCTTGGACTACATCCTTGGTTCAGATGACGTGCTTGCACAATAGGTCAGGCCCTTTGTCCCTGCTCTCATTTGCAGGATCCAAGGAAATTTGGGAGGACAAAAAGGCAACGCAACCATCTAATAGCCTGCCTTGTATTGTGACAGGCCTAAAACTTGCTAAACCGCATCTTAAATCTCCATGTATGGATCCTTGGACTTCCAGGGATGGGAAAGAGCTGCCCGAACCTTGAGATGTAGAGCCTTTGTGAGCGAAGTATCGATAGCCAATCATCCTTTAGCTAATACCCTGGCGTCCTTCTCCATCCGTTGTCCTCGCCGCTATTGTAGGCTAGCGAAAATAGAGTTTCAGATCCAGAAAAACGTGGAACAGACGACGGAAGGCCAAAAAAAAACCCGTGAAACGACAACCGAAAGCTGTGAATGGAAAACTCTGACCTACCTCTCTAGTTATCTTACCCAGTTTTTACTCTCTAATTTGATAATCAGAAGCATAGATAAGCGAATTATAATAATAAAAATGATCTGGAATACCACTATGTGGATGCGTCAGTTCAAAGACGTCACAAAACAGGAAACAGGCCGACAACAGATTCCGACATTACCGTGGCCGATTATAAAAGACTATTCCAGAACTATAGCTAAGCTCATCTAATTGAATGTGGAGACATCAACGCTAAAAAGAAAATCAGTGCGATGTACTTATTAAAAGGACATTCAAAGGACGCGGAATGCTCGTGACTTTCCAGGAAATGATTTAGATCATTGGTTAAATTTCGCTGGTCAAATATCGCAATATAGACGGAAAAGTGTTGCTCAAGTGACTATTCAGTATCCTTGCCCTGGTTTCAGGCTACCGATACAGGGCCACGATCCGAGAAATTGCTGTGCTCCTATCGTTTGACTTGAGTATGCGCACTGTGCATTAACGTAACGAATTAACGCATTAACGCGTGAAAGTCATTTCTTCTGTAACGTAATTATTTAACGCATTGAGAAAAATTGAAAATTCAATAACGCATAACTTCTCGAGAGGATACTTTACACATTATCAGGCGATCCTCCACAGTTCTCTACGTTATCGAACATCTATAAAGGATTTGCTTCGAGATCACGCCTCTTCCTCCTCCCCCCTCCCCCCTCCCCCTCTCCCTCCTTTTCCACCCTTCCTAGCCGTGGCCAATGCAGGCGCATGAATCAGTTGGAGGAAGTCGTTTTGCAGCGATTAACAGGCTCATTCCCGGTTTTTCGCTCGAAATTATCGACAGAGTAGGAAAAATGCTGGAAAAAAATCAAAATAAACAGGAAAGACCTGAAAAAAATGGACAGTTTAGGTAGAAATCTCGGATTGGACCATAGAAGATAGTAAGAGTTCTCACGTATCTAATTTGGTTGTAGAGCGTTATGCCTGGAGTGGGCGGCACAGGCTGGCCCTATGATTGGCTAGTTGTTTGGATTGAGGCATTCACATCGCTAAGCCGCGCCGCCCTTTCCAGGTATAACGCTCCACATCCTCTAATCTCTCAAACATTTCTTCAAAAATCATTATATGGACATAATGGTATGAAATAGGGAAGCAGTTCTAACAGATGTTAAGAATTACTACTTTGCAGCCAGCACAGAAGCACACTACTCCTGTTACCAAGTCAGGATGAAGGCCAAAATGTGGCAAACGCCAAACCTCCCGAATTTGCTCTTCAGATTTGCAAATTGTTTGAATAGCAAAGATGTTCACGAGGAGGAAATCAAAAATTTTTACGCTCCAAAGTGCCTCATGATTATATTTCCTGCACTTTGTCGAGTTTTCAAGCGCGTAACGTGCAATTATTGCAGATGCTCGGAAGCCTGACGAACATTGACAACGTATGGTGTTTGCAACTGGTAAGAGCTTAGTTCACTTGAATCCCCAACCATCCCCGCCAAGGGTTGGTGAAGATCCAGGACATCTACGCAGCTGCCGTGGAGGACAACTTCATGTCGTTCTGGAAAATCATGGGGAGGTCCTTTCTGGAGAAGAAAATAGCTCTTAATTGATTACCTGGGCACTAGAAGGAGCGGGAATACAATTAAATAATGGAAAGTGCAGAGAGTTATTCGAGGACTAAGTAATTCCTCTACGATTCCTCAATTGACGCCTAAATTCCTCCGCCCCTTCTCAACAGAGATGTTCGCATGTTCCATGCACCATCGTGATTTCATTTGACAAAAGACACTTAGGAAAAATTGTCGTTCCGTTCTCATGACAACGAAGGGAAAGAAAACATTTTCATCATAATTGATGCGTGCAAAAATCACTTCACATGGGTCGTCAATGTGAAAAGAAAAAAATTGTAGACAGAGCAGCATTATATCCTTTTTCCTATGAGAATGTGGATACAGGTTGGATGTGGATAGAGCCGGGTTTTTTATCGGTTGCTTGATGGGAAAAGGAAATGTAGAGCTCGTATTTCCCCGATGCCATTGCTGCTTAGGGATAACCGTTTCCAGAAAATTTATTCGCTTTTCAACCATGGATCACAACCAGTTACGCAGAAAGAGGGCGGAGGTGATGAGGCGTGGGAAAAAATAGGGTACCGCCGTTTTGAGGACTCGGATGGAAGGTAAAATTAATAAAAAAAAAGATATCAACTATAATCTAATTTCAAATAATTAATGAAAATTATTTGAAAATGGTAGCAAACAATCAAAGCATAGTAGTACAAAGTTTTTATTAATTATGTAAAGTAATCTCGAAAGTTCGGGAATCATTCTCAATGCTACTTTGAGCTAGGATTTATGAACGCATAACCAAACGAAACCTGGTTCTCAAGCCAACTTTTGCGTCCTGCGTCTCTCAATGTTACGTAGTCTGTGGCATAACCGATCACGCTGGCCCTCATTGGTGCACAGTTTGGATTTCACGAATCTTGGCCCTGAAGGCCATTCTGCAGGAACACAGTTCAAACAGCGTAATAAGTCAAGTTCAAAGCCTGGATCCACCTCCCCACCCGTGCATCCTACCCTGAATTGGACATTTCGAAAGGTCGGAAGTGAGGGGAGGATGGCAGCAAGTGAGGGGCGAGGCCCATATTCTTCAAGCAGAGGTTACCCTTTTCAAGCCAAGGTATGAATTCTCACTAAACTTATTATACAAGTACAATAACCAAAATATAAACCAGAGCATGGACATGTCCAGACATCTGGGAAGGATGAGCTTTAGAATACACATTAACGGATCTTTGGTCTCCACGCATGGGACTCCCCATAACCGTAGATTAAGGAGCATTTAGTGCGCTAATCTTTGCATTGCGGGCGATTCAGTGATGGAATGCGCA
The DNA here is from genome assembly GCA_000688135.1 of Ancylostoma ceylanicum. Taxonomy (NCBI): domain Eukaryota; kingdom Metazoa; phylum Nematoda; class Chromadorea; order Rhabditida; family Ancylostomatidae; genus Ancylostoma; species Ancylostoma ceylanicum. The sequence goes on along the minus strand of JARK01001409.1, from coordinate 80,379 downwards.
GCTATACAGCGCAAGAGCAGAACATCATGGGAAAAATATTAAAATATTGATATTTCCTAGGAATATCCACATTTTTGGTGCGAGTTTCATGGAATTTTTTGGAATAGTCAGGTTTTGAATCTCTGGAAACCTCAATTTCAAAATTTAAGAAAAATGAAAATTTGAGTGGTGCCTTGATAGCTTGTTACAAAATGGGCCTAATCCCTGAAAAAACATGAAAGACCATAGGAATCGCTCAATAACTGAGATATGCTCTGGGAATAACTGAAGTCAGCGCGGCTGGATGCGATTCCATACACACACAATGACCAATTAGGGGTGCGTTCCGGAGTCAGCTGGCAGCTCATGGCAGCGAAAGCAGCAAAAAAGGGCTAGATCGGCTTTATGGGGTACACAGAGGCTATATGGAGATTTACTAAGACTTTGAGAGGAAATGCCTAACACGTACGTATTTGCCTAGCCTTAGTAGTACTTTGTCCATTTCGACTGTTTCATTTGACCTATGACAGGAAGTCTGTTGAGGATCCATGGCAGAATCCATAAACTCAAACGGTTTGGGTGGCAATTTATTCCGAGTGCTGCCCTGACATATCCAGATAACCCCGCGACATCATTTCGAAATTTGAAACCTATTTACTCATCAGCCAGTACATGCAGGGTTTTGACAGCAAACAACAACTACTCCAATCGTCAAACGAAGTCCGCTGAGCCCCAAAAGTACGAGGTGCTGCTGGAGGGATACGTAGGCTGAGGTGGAGCTGCATCACTTTGTATTACTGAAGTGTTACAAAATCAAAGAGCCTTGAAACTACAAAAATTTCTTCACCGGGATGTAGCGAAAACTATGAAAGATCTTAATCAAAGATAGAAAATCATTCGAGTTGCTTCAAATTCCTAGAAAATAGCTTTGAAATATGATATTCAAGCAATACTAACTGATATCATATGGATAGAGTTGCAGGTTGACCACAGTATCCACGAACATCCGGTATCCCACGACTTCCAGAAAGCCCTATGAGTTTTCGAGACAATGTTCCTGGATATGACTGCATTTACGACTGAATTCTCCCGGAAATTCGGAGCATTATGTGGCTGACGTGTAGTTATAACTATTCAGTGGCGGAATTAATGAATGCTTCCGGGATGGGCCTTAACTTCCGGGTTGTTTCAATGCTTCCTGGTCATCTGGGATGAACCGAAATGTGTATCGACAAAATGCCACAAAAATCAATAATTCTGTTCCTAGTAGCTGATGCTGGGTAAGGAAAATTAACCGCGTAAGATTTGTAAATCATTGTCTGGAATGCTCGTGCATCTTAGCAAGAAGGAGATCTCGGGGAATATTCGGGATCTTCCCGAAAGCATTCATGAATCGCGTCTGGAAAAATTTTCACACGGAACGTATGAAACACATTCTCATATTATATTATAAATAATACTCATTATAAATAAATATTCGAATCGTAAGCCGTCTACTGACTCTTACAAGAGAGCAAGCTGCAGACTTTCTGCTTTGCCGACAGTTTCTGACGCTCCCAGAATGGTAAAATGGTCAGTAAATGTCACATTTCTTTCTTGGGAAGGTGTGAATCTAACCACCCACTGCTTTACCCCGAGTAGTTCAACTTTGGTTTTCTGGTCACACAACAGCAACAGATCACCCGTAAGCCGCGAGGGTGTACTCTAAAATAGTCTAGGTAACAATAGAGACATGGGAGCATGGTCTTTGAATGGATTAACATAAGGACGCAGTGCTTTATTCAACATGTTATAAAATGTTGTTCGAAAAATGTGGGAAATGACAACTCTATCCTAAATGCGGCATTGAGACTATCCAGGGCAAACGTGTTGACCCTGATGTTAGTGATGGGTAAATTTGGGTCTTTCTAACACCTTCACCATGGGTAATCTCTATGATGCATAAAAACCCCTGCCTCCGAAGGTTTCAAGGAGCGGCTATGAGCCTGTGTACAAAACAAATATTATTCTGGGATGCCCTTGGGATGCAAAGCTACATAGATTTGGTTAGAGATTCTATTGAAACGACTCATACTGCCTCTATC
>JARK01001409.1:26405-77735 GCA_000688135.1 Ancylostoma ceylanicum | reverse complement strand
CCCCCCCCACCACCCCCCAACCTATCCCACTCCTGCCTCCGAGAAATGGATCAATAGGCTTTTCAGAAATATTTTATGTGTGATTCAAACAAGGGATTTTTCAGTACTGTTCCATCTCTGAGCTTCGTGAAATCTTGCTAATTTAGTTGTTCAGTTTTTTTTCATGAGATAGCAATGGATTGTTAACATTAAGGTCTGGAGAAGGCATTAAATGCCGAAAGCTTACGAATAAAGGCATTGAAGAGCTTTCAACTGAACAAATGAATCAGCAAGGGATTTTTATGAGCTCGCTTGCAACTCCTTATTTTTATTAATACTTTTTGTACGTTCACTATTAAATACATAATTTAGAGCTATTTTTTGATAACATTACCACTAGCATTTTTCATACCCACACCCCTACTTTTTACTATTTTTCCCGCCTAAGCCCCTATGTTTACTAGAACCCAAAGTTCTCCTTTTTCGATTCCCACAATTCCCATCTGTAACTGCCACTGAACCATACACACTAAATTTTCTGCAACGGTAAAATTTTTGTTGGACCATTTATTTATTTATTTATTTATTTATTTATTTATTTATTTATTTATTTACTTATTTATTTATTTATTTATTTATTTATTTATTTATTTATTTATTTATTTATTTATTTATTGGCATATCTCGCTACAGTGACTCATCTGAAAGTATTGCAACATGTTCGTCTACAAATTATTCTACACATAGGGTGCGTAGCGCGCTATAATTGCAGTCTGCTAATTGGCTTCAATTATAGAAACATCCAAACCTTTGCTAGGAAGTTCTCGGAATAGCCATGAAGGGGAGAAATTACCGAGACGATTAGAAGCTGGACTGGAGAAAAGGCATAAAATTCGAAGAGCTAATCCACATTCCATCTAATTCCACACCGTAAATTTTTATACCCCTACACCTTGTATGGCGGTCATTAGGCTAAGGGATTGCTTTTGAGTGGATGTCTGGCCCAAAATGGGTGAGGAGGACAGGGCTGGGATGAAGGGTGTATGCTGCAAAGCTATCACAGGGCACCGAGCACGTTTCCGAAGCCTGAATTTCTCACACAATGATGTGAGCAGTTGTAGGTTAATTTACCTAGAAATTCTAGTAATTTCTCACACCAACGCAATCATCAAAAAGGAGTTGCCAAGAGTTCACCTAATCGTCATTCTTTCTTGGTAGGTTATGACGACAATCACAAGCAAGACTAATTAGAATTTTTTCGGCAACAGTAAATCCCGAAATGGAAAGGTGAGACGAATCACATTGCCGTTTTTCTCTTACCTTCTTCTTCCAACTCTTCCGTTTTAAATTTTGCTCAAAAGGGCAAAACCTTGACTTTACCCCGAGACGCATCCCAAACATGGAAGACAAACTCCAGTCACATGAGGCACATATGCTGGCCAAGAATTATCAATGCAAATGAGGAAGAGGCTAAGAATTTTGCCTGCATGAATGAAAAAAAAACTAGCTGCAGCACGCGGAGCCGCGATGTTCTCACTTGAACTTTTTAGAGGCACAGCTGAATAAGGTTATTCACCTGAGCATGCAGCTAAATAAAGCCACTTGCAGCAACAGGGATGTATATGAGTAGAAAGAATCACATGCACATTGTTATGAACATGAGGCGCATTTCGAGCACTATGAAGTAGGACCACTAAGTATCCAGAACAACGCGTTCATAGATTTGTAGATTGTTGGTTAGAAAAAAAACCGGATTGAGAGGCGTTGCCACTGTCCTGCGATTGGCCCACTGGGACTGTCCGCCCTCCTCCCTTTGGTCATCATCCGCTGGATTATCCAGGTGGATAGCGTTATCATTCGTAAATGCAGGAATTCTCGAGGGCTACAGCAGTTTCGATCATAGCAGCTGTATCGACAGTGGTTTTGGTACGTATTGATTGGTTGTCGAGGACGGCAGCAACAGCGACAGCAACGCCCCGCCTACAATCGATATCCACTAAAACCACTGTCGCAGCGGCCGCAACGGCTGGAACCGCTACAGTCCTCGAGGAGTATAACAGCTGTGGGAGTGGATGGGTCATCTAAATGGACCAATCGTGGAGCGGTGGCAACGCCCCGACTTTCCTCGCTGTGAATCATATCCAGGGGTGAGCTTGGACTGTGTTAAAGCAGGTGCTCTCAATTTAAGGTGAAATTTTGGGAGGAAGCGGGAAAAAATACAGAAACCAAGTTTTCTGTTCCTAACAGTAAAAGGTCGACGGACATTCCGGAGTTTAAAAATTCAAGGAAATGGTCATTGTTGGCCAAAAATGCCGGTAAATATAGTAAGGATAATAGCTGAAAATAAAATCGATACCTCTGAATAATATCAATAAAAAGGATTATATTCATATAGAAAAGCATTAGTAATAAAGTAATAGAGAGGATTTTCCTGTGAAGATCTCTATCTAGCACCGACAGGAATAATTTACTTCCTTGTGGTGAAAACATATAGTACAAATATTAACAGACGTACGCAATAGAATATTCAGAACATATGTACATCTAGATTCTCTACTAACTAAGCGCAAATTTCAGCTCTAAAGGAATTAGAAGGCGACTCACTCATAGGGATAAAGGCAAGAAAAAAGTTGTAGGTAGGAAAAACATAACGGAAAGGATTTAAATGGCAAGTATATTTCGGAGTAAATAATGTACTAGAATGTATTCGATATTGAAAATTCGATCTCATGCTGGTCCGAAATTCAGATGGCCAAAAAAAAAGAGGCCGCTACCCAAAAATGACCGTTACAGCCATGAAGGAAAGACTAGGAGGACTGCAGGGTTTTTTTTCTTACTTGATGCTCGAATTTCTAGATTTTTCCTAAAGTCTTGGTTAAATTAATCCTATTGCACGGTTTTTACCAGATCTCAGGTAAGATGCTGGGCCAGTAGGGGACTATCTATACATTTTACATAGTGGATTAGTAAGACCAAATTCCAACCGCATAGCCTTTCAGAAATGTTCCATTCATTCCTAGGAATGGTTCAAGACATCGAATAGACCAAAAGAATGATTAGAACTTGAGGGGGATACAAATAAAGAGTAGAATTTTCAGATAAGAAAAACTATGCGAATTCTCAAATAGGATCAGAGTTACGTAAGGGTGACTTTGCCCTCGCATTTAAAGAAATTCTACCCAGGGAAGTCATTCTAGGTATATCATTACTGATGAAAGCTGTTTCCTCAAAGGCAATGGTGTAGTCTCAGTCCTACCCCGAGATATTACCAATCTGACCATCCAAAGCTATGATGAATTCTGAGCTTTGATTAAGCCTTTGTGAAACTACTGAATATGAAAGCAGAAGCACCACGACTACTTGGTACACCACAGCTTTTTCCCTACAATGATCCCATAAGCATTATTCGAGCCCTCAACAAATAAGTCAAAGGTTGGTGGACCTTTTAAGCCACCATCGAACAACTTCCTTAACAGGCTCGCAGTTTTTTTTTCTCTTTTTTTTCTTGAAATTTGTTCGATGCCTGCTAGAACTATTATAGAACAACAAACAGAACGGAAGCAGGTAAAATAAGGCAACTTAGGCGAGTTTACTATAAATCAAGAAAACAGGCAAATATATCCCCAGTAAAAAATAATGAAAATGAGAAGGACAGATAGAGACCGGATTTGCGTTTGTTTTGCTCCGTAGCTACCACAAATAATGTGTAGTAAACAGCAGTAGTAATACATAGTAATAGTAATAGTACTCGAGGGGCCGAAAAACGTGTTATATTGGGACCAAGATCGAGAAGAAAGCCATATCAAAACGATCATAAACAAAGACGGCTGTTGTGATGTGGCTGGCTCTGGCAGCTGAACAGCGGAAACCAGAAAAAATCGGGATGGAAAAACGTGGTACGATTGATTATCAGTGAAGATACTTTCATTTCTGGAGGAACTCCAGGCAAGAAATCTTTTCAAAAATGACTTTCAAAATTTCAAATGAAATAAGGCTTCTAATAAGCTCTTTCATCTCTAAACCTAGGCATATAGAGAGGATTTGTAAAAATTCCTTTGGTCGTTCCTATTTTTGAGAAGTTTGAAATAGTGTAGACCACTATGAGGAGAAAATAAATAACGAGAACTGTAGAAAAATCCTAGGGTAAAGCCCTGGTAAGTCATGGCACTCATGGTCACTCAAATCAAACTTTTACGGCAGCTACGTAGAGCCCTTAGAACGTGGCTCCATCAATTGTATGGGGAAACTCCCGACTCAAAGGGTTTTCCAGAGCTTTGCCAAATTTTTATGACGTTGAATTACTGAGAATCTGTCAAACACTGACGAAAGGACCTCAGCTAAACGTAATTTGTTCTCCGATGGAACGTTTTCTGGAACTTTTTCTGGGAACAATTTTCCGGAGGAAATAACTTTCATCGGGAAGGGGAAGAAAATTTTGATTAACAACAATAAAGAGCCCCACTTTTTAGGAGAATTCATAACATGATTATTTCCGCACACACATTCAAGTGCTTCATGGAGAGCCAAGGAAGCAAAAACAATGTCGAATTCAATTCGAATTTTCAAGTTTTGCTTTATAAGCATAACGAGCGGTAGAAACAATTATAATGAGGGGATTATTTATTCAACGGCATAAAACATGCTTGAAATATGAAGACAAATGAGGATGCTGGATGTGGACCGATGGAAGGGATGAGAAGAAAAATCTCCGGAAAGATCGCGACGACAATATGGCATTGAATAACGGCCTACTCATAATGATAGTCTCACGAATGATAAATAAATAGTAATTACAATAATTCTATGGATGCGAAATAAAGGCCATTCTTTTCCAGGAAAGAGTGTGAGGAATGCGGAATGTGAGAAGAACAGAAACAGAAAAATGAGCGAAATTTATCTTCAATCTAAGCGCAGGCCATACAATTCCTTTCGAATTTACCACTTCTATTAGGTTGTCGCGGAAGTTTCCCGCCGTTCTCAGTCTTCTCTTTCGAATTAATTTTCCTTCTTTAATACAACCGACAATTACACTATATGTTTGCCACTATTATAGACAAGAACACTTGCGGTAACAGTGGTGGCAAAAAAACAACTAGAAATCTGTTCCCAAGTTCGGGAGAGACCCAGGATAAGAATGGATTTTCGACATGAATGGGTTTTTTATGGACTCGACACCAATTCGTTTTGTTTTGTATAAGCGTCTAACCATGTAGAGGAGCTCTGGAAAGTCTAGGATCATCTTCAAGATCGCGTGGATAGTTCCGAGAAAGGGACCAATAGCTGGGAATGAAAGAGACCCACTCACAAGCGAAAGTGGAGCGTAACCACATTTCTTTCCAGAACAGCTGAACACATCATAAACATCCATGGATCCCCAGGTGGATAGACATTCCTTGCTGCCTCCAAGGCCTCAAGGTTCATCCTATCGATCTCAAGAGAACAGAAGTAGTTTTTTATCTTGAGAACAATGAAAAATTCCTATAAATCCACTATAGGAGCCAATGGCTGAGCTAGCAGCTCCATAAGAATTCAGGAAAATTTATTCCACCTCATCCTGAAGGGAAAACAAGATTCCGCGGTCGACTGGCGCCCCGCCCAAGAACGCCAATTGCCCATCGTTATTAAGCGCCGGGGCGACAAATTTCATTTGCTCAATAGTAGCTGCAGAAGGTGACCGTCAGCTGAGCGATGAAAACAATTTGAACAGCGGCCTCAAATGGATGTTGGATGTTGGTGAATGGCTTCGTGAAAACTCGAGAAGATACCATCCAGGCAGACACCACGAAGCGCACAATGCTGCGGCAACGTACAAATCGCACTAGAGCAATTAATCTCCCAAGATGCTTGTCTAGTGTAATGCTGCTACGAAACCACCGCTCAATGAGATTTGGCATCGGGCCCACGTGCACAATTGCATGTAATTCAAGGGTTAACAAGCTTTTATGAATGCTTGCAAACAGCTCAACTTCCCTAATGGGATTCATGAATTTTCACTGGAATGGGAAGGAAATTTCATCTACTGAAATATTCATCGATTGAGTTTCTTAAGCGAGAACTGATACTTTTTACACGAGAACCCCATCATGGCCTTCTCGCTAAAGAAGTGTTAAGACTGAAGGCTCAAAAACTATGTAAATGCTTGCGTCTCATCTGCGTCAGGGTAGGTAAAATTAATAAAAAATATTAATTTTAATAATAAATGGTAAATAATCAATATTTAGAAATCGCCCCCCCCCCCTTCCAGCAATGGTAGCACCCCAGCTGCGTGACAAGAGGTGCACTGCTGGGCTGTGATTGGTCCGTCCATAAGCGCACCGCGGCTGCAGCCTTAGAAGGTGCTAAGGGCGCTTGGGAGAAATACAGGTTTTCTAAAGTAGGGAGAGACAGATAGATGTTATCAAAGCCGATTAATTGTAAAGAGATATAAAAAGGATCATTCAATGCCTTGAATTCGAAGGACCAAGAATCATATGCACTTGAAAATCATATGCATGCGGCGCGGTCGCGTCGCGGCGTACGTCTTGATCGCCTCCCTAGCACCCCTAATGCAGCTCAGACGCACGTGCCTGTGGTCTCGTGGCGGTCGCAAGTTCTCCTCCCTTTCCAGCATGTATTCCGCTTTGACCTGCCTCCATAGGAAATACACCGCGAATGGATGCTTGCGTTAGACGCGCGACTGACGCGTACACTAAGTATAAAGGGCTATTTATACTAGTCCGACGCAAGCAACCAATTGCGAAAAATTTTCCAAAAAGACCGGTCGACGCGGTATGAAATTCTCAATGAAAAGAACGTGCGGCCGTCGCGAGGCCGCAAATGCGTGCGTCTGCGCTGCGACCGACTGGCCCCATTTTTCATCATATAGACGCACGCGCGTCAGTTGCACGCATCCAGTATAAATTGCCCTTAAGGTGTCCTAGCTTTCATGAGCCTGGACTGATCTCGAAGAGCATAGCATTTGAATGAACAAAGGAACAGGTTTATTTTATAGCCAAAAATAAAAAAGGGGAGGATCTGGGAAGAAATTCCGAATTTTTACGGGCAGAGGAAGTATTTTCTGTAGGAGCAAGATAAATTAATAAAGAAATTCAGGCGGTTTCTAATGGCTCAGTGAGAAGACTGGAATAGTTCTCATTCAGGAAATAAATTTACTTTTTCTCTGGAATGACGCATATAACCGACACTACTGACGTGGGGCTTTAATGCAATTTTCATCCACGCAATTATTGCTCTAGTTGCAGCTTGTTCCTTAGAAGAATCCGCGACGTATTATTGCCTATTTCCGCTAAGATCTCGAGAACTTTCAAATTCTGCGTCGAAACTGCACCAAAGACTTACTCTTCGCTGTTACTTGGACATCTACAAGGAAGAAGTAATATTCATGCTCGGAAAAGAAAACCTGCCCGTTAGATAATTCTGGTCCGTGAACAATGTTGTACGAAATAAAACATCCTATTAGTTTTTCTGAACAATGTTGTACGAAATAAAACATCCTATTAGTTTTTCTAAGTTAGAAGTTTTTTAGAATAAGTTGGGGTTAGTATGAGTTTTTCTAAGATTTTCTAAAATCGCAACTAGGTGTAGAATTCTAAGTGGCATGTGAAGGATTGAATTTTACTGCCAAGGTCAAGAGAATTGTGGATCAATCCACATCATTCGCGAATGTTACCAAAAGTTGGCTTCAGCAAGGATATGAGGAAAGTGCGGGGACCAGTTCTCGCAAGATAGACGATCGAATCATATCCTCGAAACACTTCTGCAGGGAGAGACAAGAGGCCGCAAACATTATTGAGATTATCCAGGGTAGACGTGGTAAAAATGTACAAGTTTAGCTGCCGTTATCGCGGGCGCCAACACGTTTACCCTGGGTTATCTCGAGGAGGCATCCAGGCAAAGATTATGACGTCACTAACCCTCTTGGTAACATTGAATAGAAGGTACATTTTGCGAAATAACGCAGGTGATTCGCAACGTAACCAACAGATCCATAATTTAAAAAAACTGTTTTTTTTTTTTTTTTGATTGATGCGCATCGTCAATAGATTGTGCCATTATACCATCGAAGAAATACATAGTTATAATTTTAATTTTAATAACTTTTAGTAACTTTTTAATTTGAATAACTCTTATTAAATTGTAAATCATAATAACGCTCATATGTAGCGGTAACTACAACCAGTGTAAACCACACCTTACCTACTTGTATCGCCTGGAAATGAACAAATGGGCAAGTAACACGCGATGCGGTTCGTGCCGAAGAATGTGCAAAATTCTCTATGAAACGTCCAGTGCACTTGAAAATAAACAGAGGAGAAGCCCTCGGAGCCTTCAAATGACTCTTTTGCATGAATACTATCATAGCAATCGCGTGGAGAGGAAATTGCAATGGCCCGCGGCTCATTTAAGGTGCAAGAGTAAACATTAACGAAGAGCAATCTACTAGGAGAAACTGAGATGAAACGGTGGCACGGACTAATGGAAAAAGTTGAAACTACGGAGAAGGTACTGTTGCGGTTTCTCACTGCGATATCTGCGGTTGCCTAGCCAGGTTAAAACGGAATTTGATAGATAGAAGGGTAAAAAAGTTAGAGGTCCGGAAGAACGAGAACCAGAATGAGGTGTTGAGCCGTTGGATCACAGAACAGCAGTAAAAGCATGAAGCAATGTTTATGAAGGAAAGAAGACTTGAATAGCCGATTTGTGACGGGAACAGTGCTAGTTCCGTAAGCGAATTTTCAGAAGGAGCTAATAGAAGAACATCACGAGCATGTGGGTAACAAATGAGGAACACAAGGGCTATATGATGCAGGGACATCATAGCAGAAAGCGAGAGCTGCCTATCCACCCCTACCGAAAAAACCTTCGATTTTACCAATCCGCTCCACCTTCCATTAATTCAACCACTTTCATAACCTTGTGGATGAACTTATTTCCTGCCCTGTTCTTGCACTAATGCTTCTTGAATAGCCGAAATTGCCATTGGTGTAATTTTATTTCGGAAATGGGAATTCAAGCAAGACTCTCCGAGGTCAGCTTTAATTGAATTTAAAACTATTGAACTTTAGCTGTTTGAGCAAAACACATCTTCTCTATGATATCAGCACACCTTTGAAGTGATGGAGGGAAGGGATTCTACATATTTAAATGTGAAGAACACAAGACAAGAGTGATGATGATCAGTTTTACCTAACATTGAAGCAACTGGGAATAATGTGAAATATTTGTGAAAGAGGAAAAATCCTTACATACTATTATACAGTAGTATAGAGAGAACAAAAGGTTATCAGTTACATGAACGACTGGGCAAGCTGAGCTCAATACACAAGCGAACCGTCCACTTTTAGAAGTACCTCACCTTCAACAATATGCATAAAATGTTCAGTCTTTACAATTCTTATAGTTAAAATGTCAGCAAAGAAATGGGTCTATGCTGTCAAAAAATGATTAAAAGTCAACTTCCATAATTTAACTATTTACTGCATGAAACTAATCTGGCATGGATGTAGAGAAAAGGAACATCACAGCAGAAGGTGATGGTGTAGTCGATGAAAAAAACGAGAGACTCCTTCCTATACACGAGGAATTGATCACGAAAAACGGTGGGAGACATTGAATTCAAATTTTCTGGAGCCCGGGGGGCGACGATTGCCGCACAGAGGTCAAAGGTGGACGGTGGCAAATGGATCGGTAGATCCGAACAGTACTACTTCAGAAATAGCAAAGTTTAAAGGGACTCCTTTCTATTCGCACGTTAATTAAAACTGCCAATGAAAGTGTCAAAGCCAATGACACTACCAGAAGTTCAGAGAAAATATCTTTAACAGGTCGACGATACTTGTCTTCAGTATGTACTACTACAACAAACTGCTCATCCAACCACAAGTCGACTACTAGCTAAACGTAAAACAGTTCGCTGACGTCATAGCTGCTTCAGAAATATTTTTAATTTTTTTTTGCTGAGTAGGAATCATCTCAGGGTATCATGTAGTGACAGCCTCGTGTTCCAATCTTCGGTTTATACGTACTACTTCGTGAAAAACTCGCTCTCCATATAGAATTTTCCGGTCAGGAGAGAGCATTTCTCAAATCCTTACTCAGACACTCTAATAATGATCCCAATAGACCTATACCCATGTCCATGCCCTGTCCAGACAAAGTGTCAGAGCAGACTTGTTGTGGATCACCGCAAAATGTTATAAATGTCCTTTTAGGATCAGAACTTTGATTACATTTTACCTCAAGTACTCCCAATACTACGGGTAATACTAGGAGATTTTTGCTCAATTAGTGTTGCAACGCAGCACGTGCGCACTTGTATATGTACAGTTGAAAGGAAGACTTCCCCTGTATCTGTTTTCCGATCTAATTTCCATTTTTTCAAACTCAACTTCCATTCCTCCTTTGCTGAAATTTCTGTAGCCATGGAAATTTTCCAGCTCAAGAAACTATTCAGCATGCGCAACATCGTCAACGTAGGGAAACGATAGGAGCTCTGATGCAGCATGCATCATTGAGATTACCCAGGGTAAACGTGTTAACACCCCACGAACTTACTCATCCTCTAGAATTTATCCTCAATATGTTCACCTTGGTCAATCTCACTGATGCAGGCCCAGAAAATGACCACTTACATACGCCGGTAGAGCAGCTCGAAGTTTGAACCAGGCTATCTTATATGGACAGCTTACTGCGCCAGTTGACGGAGGTACATAGCGTTGGTTATGCGTCTCTCTCCGCTCAGATAATGCACCAAAAACGTCGCCATGGATCACACTTACTGCTTCAATACCTGAGCAGGTAAGCGACTATTCCTTGCACTTGTTTCACAGCTATGATCCTTTGGAAAATTTCACGCATCGTACACATCAATTCAAGGCTACGATTCATGAAAACATAGCCGGGCAAAGCCAGGTGAGCATGTTCCACAGATTTATACGTAACCTGCTCTTAGGCAGCTAGTCAGGGGAACCATTGTTGGTTTGCTTATCCAGCGTTTCATGGATACTAGCTCATGATTGGAGGATTCCACGGGTTTCGACTTTACTTCTATGTAGTAGAAGTGTAAGTTCACGTTTGCGCTGTTGTGATGAGTACGCTCGTACCCAGACCCCATTGACAGTAACATCCCAAGCAGAAGATGCGCTTCGATCCTGAGGAACCAAGATGATTTTACGATTTCTTGGGTGTACTCCTTCAGGGAAATGAGTTGAGTCGACTTCATCGACGTCCGGGCCTCGTTTTCGGTATTACGCAGCATAACATAGCGTTGCGTATAGGAACCCACTACCTTTACCCTTAGACGACCTTCATTTGGGTAACCATCTTGAACTTGTGAACCGTTGTGTATAAAAAGCTACTGCCTTTATCTTTACACGTCCTTCAACTGGGTAACCATTTGTAGCTTGTAAACCATTGGGTATAAGAAGCTACTGCCTTTATCTTTACACGTCCTTCAACTGGGTAACCACCATGTAACCATACATTATCCGAATAATTAAACAAAATAACCATACCCATGCTCACCATTGTTCTCGACTTCCGAAGTTGGCTCGACCTGCCATCGGCATCGTCGTGCGGAACAGCCGGCGAAGGTTGACGCGATGTAATAGACATCGCCGTGATAGAGCACACTCGAGCAACGGAGCACCACCGACTGACCTTAATTTAGCGAAAGGCAACGAAGACGACGGCGTTTCGTACGCGAATTACCTCATTTAGGCTGAATTTGCACAGCTTTTGATGACATGACGTCTTGCGTCTTTATTCGGAACGTCATTAACACAAAAACTACACAATGAGCCGGGCAGATTTGGGGGTGACGTCAGTGCCTTTCTTTTTATTTGCAAAACTCTCCAATTAGCAATAATTTCCATAAGTTACTGATCACATAATAATTAACAATCAGAACCGTTGCGCATGCGTTTGAATGGTGATGAAGTACACCCTGCCTTTCTCGACTTCGAATCACCTCTATAAGGCTGCGGATACGCTTCTCGAAGAGTATAGGGCAATTCATTCCAGATGCGTGCTTTCGACGTGCCTGTGTCTATACGATGAGGGATAGGTCCAGTCGCATCGCTGACGCAGCTCAGACGTAAGCATTTGCGGCATTGTGATGGTCGTGGGGCATTTTCGTTCGGGAATGCACGTCGTGTTCACCGACCTTCGCGGGAAATGCTTCTTGAATGGATGCGTGCGTCCGACGTGCGACTGACGCACGCATCTAATTTAAATTGCCCCTATACTTTTCAGGACAAAACAGGAAATGCAAACTTCCTTTGGCCAAAGAAATCACGTCCATCTTGAAAAAATATTCAATGAAGATATGCTTTATTAATGGCCACATCCATGACCTCAACTGCTCATTTGCCCACATTTTCCCCTTCTGGAACTCGTTCAGGTTTACCTGGTTTTTGATAGAAAGGGATAAAGCAGGTAAGTTCGAGGTGTGTTGCCTAGATGAGGTCTTGAAGTTATAACTGACCGCGTGGATCCTTGCGAATTTCATCTTTTGTCTCACCCCTTGTTGTTAATAAATGTTTTAATAAATGTTATGGGTTGCCCGATATTGCTGTTTCTGTACATATGATGTCAACAATTAACAGCTCGATTTGTTTTACATCAACAAGTCCAAGTCAGTAGGCTTCACATCAACTACAATTATGATTAAATATTAATAATTTAACACATGTTTTGTAGTATCCTGTACTGCAAGCTCTGAAAAAAATCCTTTCATCACACTTTCACCTGTAGAACTGAACAATGACACACTATAAATTTTTATCAGAGCAAAAAATCGACCCACAGGCAGCAATGGCCTCGCGAAACCCAGACATATAAACAAGTCGTTTACGCAGAAAGATTCCCGTAATGACCGGTCACACTTAATATTCGTCAGTTCGCCGGTCATTTTGGGCACAGAACGCTAATCACAGATTCCTCGAGGACAAAACACAGGTACTCTACCCGGAACAAAAAACGAGTTCACGTCAAACACTGCAACTAGATCGTTAAATTTCCTAATAAGAGATGTAATTTGAAGAATACAGTGTGAATAATAAAGACAAATACAAATGAGAAAAGCGCACTATAAGAAAAAAAATTGTATAGCGACGAGAACAAGTGAAAGATGGTGGTTCGGAGGGAGAGAGCACCAGAGATCGGACGCACGGACGAACATGCACACATCGGACTGGGACCAGGGACGTTGGAGAGGGACGGAGGGACGGACGACGTTAAAGGCAACGCACACAAAGACAAGGGACGAGGGACGCACTATCAACATAAAAACGCTACAACACTAGCACTGAGAAGAAAACAACAAGCAGTGGTGTTACGCGCACGTGGACAATCGGATGAAGCGGGGCGCCTTACTATAAACGCTGACTACTAGAGGTGACGTCAAAATTTGGACCCGCTCGCATTCGTTTGCCCTTCAAACGCACCCGTTCACATGCGCGTTAGCGACCAGTAACTCGTACGAGGAGCCAACAGGATCACAACCCTACAAATCGGACAGACAACAACCAGAATCCACACCCAGGTGGATCTGAACCAAATTTGTAAACTCTATATATTATAAACTACAAACATGCAACAAGGACAATGATAACAACACCACGATGGATACGCCGCGAGGATCAGGTACGACTAGAGCATGGGTGACGAACATATCAATTTTAATTAATTAATTCGTAAAAACCGCTAAAACTGAAAGGTGATGCATTGGGCAATGACAGTACGCACCAGTCACCATAGCGCGTATCCACACCGAACAAGGGACTGGCAACAAACAACACAGATGTACAGAAACATATAGACATAAAACTTGTTTAGAATCCCGGATACCATGGCTGAGCTGTCCTGAATTCATTCAAGAAACAACAGCTCAACCGCAGCATCATCGCAAGGTCAATGAAAATCACTGGCTCTGAGAACCCCTATATAGCAAGTGTTTGGCAGTACGCCAGGACCCCTATCTATTTCTAAAACATGCAAGAATGGGTAAGTAATTGATAGACACACATACAAAGAATAGAAAGCATACATATAGACACTAGAAAGGCACACTACATAAAATAGCTCAAACATAGAAAGCAAAATTACACGACATAGAACGCTGTGAACTCGTTCAAGCACACATCAGACGTTGTATTGGGCGGCGAGCCGTTCCCGAAGTGGTGGTGGGAATTGAGCTGTGAACGCCGTCCAGTTCTCGATGCCCACTTGATTCCGGAAGCCGTTCAGGATCTATAGGTGTTTACACATCATGAAAACTATATCAACGGTACTCACACAGCAAAAAAGGAACTTCGAAAAAAGAAAAAAAGCCATACTAGATCTTCACGTAAGCGCTAGAACTCCCCATTTCCTAACCAAATAATTATATCATTAGGAAGGAAGATCGTAAAGAAGCTACACATAGAGTCACTTATTTGCTCTTGTGATGACAATTGAAAAATTTCTTTGAAGGCAGCAGGCACGGAAAATTTTGTGTTGGAGATTTTGATGAGCTTTTGGGTTTTCAGGGAAGGTGAGTTCATAGGCACAGAAGAAACAGCGTGAAACACGCCGGAAGACGAGAAATGAAGACATCGTTTTCCACGCCTCCAAAAAGCGGGCGAGTTTTCCGCTGAGGGTATACGCGCGTAACGCCACGAATTCCTGTGAATAGTGCGCATTTTATACATGACACTGTACGCTGTTCCATACGCTACACTATACACAGCGCTAGAACACGCGTCGCATACCAATTCAATAGCGTAAACTGGCGCGACGGACACCAAATGGCCATACCCGCATCCGTGTCCACGGTAGTATCTCCGCAGTTAGGCGGTTATTCTTTGTGTTCAACTTACCGTTGTGATCTACTAACAGCCGGCTACACGGTTAGCGGCTCAACTCGAAACTGAAATTTTCCGTGAGTGCTGCCTTTAAACCCCGCATTCTTGTGATAAGCCCAGATGCTTCATTTCAATCTATGCCAATGTTTTCTCATAATTCATAGCATTAAGGACGTGGACTACTCTAAACCAGCTTGTGACCGGACAAGACTGATTTCCAGCAAATCTCCCCCTGAATAACGGTCACTGCCGGCAAATTTTCTACTTCTATGGTGAAGTATGCTATACGTAGAAAGAAGCCAGCGGAGGCTTTTCAGGAAAGAAAAATTGTCCCCGGAAAAGGAAAGTTAGTCCTGGAAATCATTTCCAAAAAAAAAACAAATAAAACCAGATAAAGACTAAAAATGTTCCGATTTACTTTACTCTTTTTTTTTTACATTTTTAGGGATCGTACTACTCGAGATTTGTTATGTATTTCAATGCAAAAAAGGCCGAACAAGTCGAAACTCAGCCAAAGCAATGGCTAACTAAAACTCCGGAATCCACGTTGTACTTTTTTGCAAGGAAAAACTGGCATTTTGTCTCTTCAACGATGAAGATTGGAAAGGATGACACATGATTTCCTAGTACCACGTGTACGGGGAACACACGACCAAAGATTTCAATTTTTTTCCAGTTTGGGAAGTGTTTCTTCCAAAGTGGTTATGATGAATATGCCTAAAGTGGTGCAGCACGCAATACCATCAACAAAAAAAAAGCCTTAGGCGAACTGCTCATAAAAGAGTAGGGACTTCAAATGATATAAACAGTGTAGCATTCCTTACAAGACGAAAACGGAGCTCTGCATCAGCAGAAACAAACAATAATTGATAGCTCACCCGCGAAAACATCTCTTTCAGCTCGGGTTTCGGCGTTGACCACGATGCGATTGCATCACACAAAAATACAAAATCCTAAACACGAACTCATAAGTACAACATGCTGATAGCACTATAAAGCAGGATAACTTACATTAACAACTCCTGATGGATTCAAATTGATCATATAGCAAATTCCACGGAAAGCGCTCTCCTTTTCCGCATTGTCTCTGATATTACGTAGGCTGAAGCAGGCTGGTCGGATAAAAGTTACCAAATGTGGTGCCACTTCTTCAGCGCAGTACGTTCCAAGCCGTCCGATAGTTATTGCTGGAAGTGGCAACCGTTTACAAACGTGTGGCAAATGCCTGCGAAGCATGTATCCGTCTGTACCTCCAAGGCATGCATCTACAAAACTCACCGGTGTTCTCCAACAATGTCCGCTGGCCGTCCTTTTGATTCATAACCCGTATAAGATGAGGCAAAATAGAGAGAACATACTGTTTCATCTCCGCTCCCATTTTTAATGACATCTAGAACAAGGAATTTTTTAGCCGTGACGACCAGTTCACTGTGGGAAAACTAGCCAAAGTTTCTCACTTCACCGAAGGCCCAAATAGCATTGTTGCAGACGGAAATATGTGATGGATCGAAGTTCATCGCCAGGATTGGAATGAAAGTTTCTGGAAAAAATTATTCACATTATTCCCAACGGCAGAAAAGCTTTGCCAAGTGGGTAGACAGCAACTCACGGGTGTATGGCTTGATGTGATGCCAACAGGCTTTGGTCAGATCTCCTAGCAAGGCAAAACTGCTCTGCCGTACCTCCGGTGTTGGATCCTGAACCATCAATCAGGAACACTTGCATACGGTGAAAGATAAAGTCAACTTACTTACCACTGCACATAATGACAGCAACTGCAGTACTTCATTTCGTCCAACAAGCGGTTCAATATGGGCACCCAAGCTTTCAGCGAGGCCAGACAATAAATCCAAAGCAACAATGAGGTAATCCTGAACGAAACAGATAATCCTGAACAATGATCACGAGGTATTTCGCAAAAAGGACTGGAAAAATTGTTAGTGCAACTTTTGATATTTTTCATAGTTTTATCTCTTTTCATACTTTCATACTTCATATTTGACTTTTCATATTTACACATTATCAAGCAACCAGACTGCACTAGAGAATCGAGATCAGGTTAGTTCAATACGAAATTTAAATACAAACTGACCTTATCCGGCATCTCCACCTCATTCGGTCGTTGCTGGGCTTCCACAGACTGATGTAACGACTGTGTTATCAGCGTAATGCACCTTAATAATTGAACTAAAGATCAAGCGTAACCGTTCATCCTGTTTAAGTTTACCCTGACTTTCTCAGTTAAGTGATGAACTGGTTAGTGGTGAAAAAAACGTAATTCAAACTTTCAGGGCAAATTTTCCACAAAATTTGGAAGTGTAACTGAGACAGGGAGACACAAAATCACAAACCTGGTATAGACCGGCTCACAATACGGCAAAAATGCGATCCCCATAGCAGATGCAACCGATGAAACACATTCAAGCAGAGGGAACAGTTCCTGGAAAGTTTTTTTTTACGGCAGACTTTACTGGAGAAGCACTACGTAGTAGTCAACAATACACCACCTAGTCGATAGGTATGGAGCGTTGTACTCGAAAACCGCTGTGCAGTCAGGCTCTGCGATTGTCTAGTTGGATCTACTGACCAACTATAGAGCTCAGCGGCACAGCACTTTCTAGAGGTTGAGTGCATCATTCGGATAACTGGGTGTATCATTCGGATAACCCAGGGTTAGTGTGTTTAACAAGCAAATTTACCCATCGTTACAGCGGACGTCTACGCATTTGGCCTGGGTAATCTCAATGGTGCATACAAGCTCAGGTACAACGTGAAACACTCATTCAACCCACTCAAGCCAGTACCTCATTTTAGAAATACTACAGTAACAAGCAGTACCAAGAGAAAACTTCTCGAGACGATTGTACAGTGAATCCTCAAGAACTGTAGCCCCAATTCGATGGGTAAACTCTATTTCACCCTTAAGGAAATGCATCCACATTTCATACTGAACAGCGGAGAATTTTTCTCATGAATGAAACTGTACGGAAAGAGTACATGGTTACCTTAGTTCAAACACACTGTACTGACATCCAAAAGAACAACATTTCCCTCTGGAGATGTCGCAGCCGACTCGCAAACTTATAACTGTCTCCACTAGTACTCGCCTAATTCACCCTCATCGAATCTTTCATCTCAAACTCTCACCAAACCCAGTACGGACGTAAACTACTTTACTAGCGAATTAAAAACTTTATTGCATCATAGCAGGTCCCACCTTGTCATCATTGCCAAGCCTTTGCCACTTCTCCATGAGCGGTGGCATAAGCACTTGAACGTAAGCCGGTTGGCTTAGCGCATTACCCACAGAGTTCGCCAACGTGCCGACAGCATCGTAAAGGATGAGCAGGTTTTTGGCCTGCAAATAATCCCGTGGTGGTGGCAACACTGAATTGGCGAAAAAATCACAACCCGTGTTTGTGTTGTTTAAAATGTTGCAAATGCCAAAATTACTGCCATTCTATAATCCCACCTGATAGATACCAAACGCTTGCACAAGTGTCTGCAATATATCGGAGAGGTACGGAGCGATGAAATCTCCTCCCTCCTCTTCAACCGTGGCAAAGGCACTGCATGCAGCTTCTTGAACACGTTTGTTGCCATCCAGAACTCGCACAAGAAGCTGAAAGCTCAACTTTCAACAGAGTCATCAAAAAGTCTAAGAAATACGCACAGAACCTACCCCTTTCAATGTCTGTTCAAAATATAGATCTCGTGCTTCATCAACTACCCAGGAACAATACCGCGAAAGTGTCCAGCAAGTGATGGATCTGAAAGCCATGGGATAAATCAAGTGTTCGATCGTTGGCATACTTCATGTGCCTTACCGAACAAGGGGTTTCTTGTCATCTAACATATTCAGTAGGAATGGAATCAATTCATGAAGATGTGGAGTTATACCGTTCATGCAACCTTCAGCCACTGCGCCAAGGGCAAGGATACCGGATTCTTTCACCTGTAGGCGAATGAAGCATAATAAAAGCTCGAGTTCGAAAGCAGGAACATTATTGTGGTATTAAAAAGTTCAGAAATTGTTGATAAGTGATACTTTAGAAGACTTTAAACAGTTATGAGACGGCTAACACACTTCGAAAGTTTCTGGCAGTCCCTATCAGGGAATTCCCGAGTAAGGAAAATAAAGCCAGTCTTTCAAAAGCGGAGAAACATTCTACCTTCAGCTCTTCCCTAATTTTTCATTTTTCATGCTTTTTCTCCAACTTCTCTTCGACTAGTATGTGAAGAATTCCTCACCTCCCACTCCGGATGACATAGTGCCTCCTTTAGAATTGGAAGTAATATAGGCAACAGCTCCTGCTTGAAAATTGAGGCGAGCACATCCAAAGAAGCAGCAGAACACCGCCCTAAGAAAACAATCATCAGACAACATAAAGCACTTTTGTATAAGACGGTCCACTTACGGATGTTCCATTCAGCATAGGTTTCATCGCTACCATCATCGTCAGGGTCCTGCAACAGCCACACCTAAGGAGGTGTCCAAAATGATTAATTAACCAACAAAGTCAGAAACAAATCCAATGAACTAGGGATCAGAGGTGAGATGCCCAGCCTCACTGGTAGCTAAATTCTACGCTATCACAGCCAAAACAATATAGGAGAACTCTCAAAACTCACTTCTCCATTAACCTGCCCAGCAGCCACTTTTGACTTGTGGAATCGCGGTTTGATATCCTCATCGCGATCCGGGATCATAGCGTCTTCTTCATCACAATTTCCCTATAAACCATTAGGTATCAGTGCAAGAGAGTGAGGAAGGAAAAACGACATGGACACCCGGTCTTGCTGACATACTAGAATCAACCGCTAAGAAAGTTCTGAATAAAAGCTAGCTCACCTTCAGCGCAATAATGTCACTCTCCGAATACCGCATGCATTTTATGAGGACAGGGATCAATTTTCCAAGGAATGGCGACAGCAGCTCCTTACAAACATCCGAGTTCTCTGCCAGTGATAACCAGAATTCACATGCTTCTACCGCGATATTCTCATTGGGATCCTGAAAAATTTAAATATAGAGCTATCTAAATCGATGAACGAAACAATATGGGAAATCCATGCTTTTAAGACTTTGACCATTTTTACTTTCTTTCATGACCTTCCCAAAAGAAGTTATAAAGTTTAATGTGCTTAAAGCTTACCTGTGTCTTCATAATGATATAATCGATGACATTTGGCAGATGTGGAGCCAGTTTTTCAAAGTGACTATCCAGTAGTAATGTTAATGATCTGCACAGCTGCTTTTGTACTTCCTAAAAAACTAGCAAATGTCCATGGCCGCTCTATCAATTTGTTTCGACCTCCAGCACTGCAAAAAAGGACCAGTGAGACGAAAAGAAAAGACTAATTGTTACCGGATCTTGATCATGTGCTCGGCCGAAGAGCTGTTGCAAAAATTCATCAATCACAGCGCTGATTGGATCATTATTGATCATCAGAATGCTGTTGACGGAATTCATGGACAGTCCTCTGCAAAAAAAAAATCAATTTTGTAAGTATAGACCTTCTGTAGCAACGACAACATAAAAAATACATGAAAAGGTAGGTATCTCGAAGCTTAAGAATAAAATAAAATACAGCTTCTGCTTCTGATGTATCCTAATTCTAATTTCCAATCTGTGATGTAATTCTTAATATTCTACACATTTACATACCTCATCTTCGCGCTCTCAGAGCTGAAAAATGACAAAATCTTGGGCATCAGCGGATGTACGTGCTGTTCGGTATCCAGACGATCTCCAGAGTCTTCAAAAATCTTCTGGATTGCACCCATGGAGCCCTGAAATCCACTATACTAACAATATTTTCCGAATAAGGTACACAAATGCAACAACTCCACAGCTAATAGATCAAATTTTTTCCTGAAAACAATAAAAAACGGTGATCTCGGGAAATAAAGGAGGAAAACTTAATCAACACGTTTCCCCCTTATAGATTAGGGTCCTATTCACTACGGGAAAACAAAACACATTCCCAAGGAAAACAAGGACAAACTAGAACTCTACCTCCTGCATATTGGGATCTGGCTGATCTAAAAGGTGGCCCAAATACGGCAATAACGTAGGCCAATGTCCAACACCATTTTCTTCGACAACAATTGTGGTTACTAAAACAGTGACCATTTATGAACTAAAGCATAATAAAATGTGCACTAAACTAAACTCACTTATAATTCCAACAGTGGCACGAATCAACGGACTGGGATCGGCTATACTGGCTAACGTATTCGTCTTTACAAATTCTCGCACATCATCTGGGTATTTGGTCCATTGAGACCGCACATTATTCTTTAATATTAAACCCGCAAGCGATCGGCTCGCCTCCTAAACCACAATTTATAACTTCTGAGCACAGCATGTAGCAAAGGAGGTATCATAACATTTCCTAACCTGCTCCTCCTTCATTCCACTGAGAATATGTACAAGATAGCAGCAGAATGACTGATGTCCATTGAGCATGTCGAGCTGTTGTTGAACATTTCGTTGAACCACTGTGTCGGTAGACTGCGAGTGATGGAGCAAGTGCAGAACCTCAAACGAGATGATGAAAATCTCGCAATCAGTACAAGAATATCCAAACAACTATTGGCTAGATCGAAGTACCAAATGAATCCTTTAGAAAATAGAAATCCTGAAGCTTTCCCAACTATTGACTGTTTCAGGATAGATCAGAGCTACGCATTTCTGCTTTCAACGTGCTTTCCTCTTCTCCCTCTCCAGCTGCTGTACATTGACTCGCGTTCTTTCTTTCTCTAATATGTCCCACTATCTTCCTCGATGAAACCGACTATGTAAACCAGTGAAGATACTCGATGGAGTGAGCAAATCTTAGTTTCCTTCAGTTTCATTACGTTTAACCCTCAATGATAATCCATTCATAATTTCTGGCTTTTAGGGGCAGAGGAAAATTATTTACGGTACCTGTGAGATAACAACTTCAAACACATAAAATCTTTATAAAGTTAAAACAACCATACAAAATCTTTTGGAATGCAAGAGTAAGCAGATTTTCGAGCGATCATGCTCTCTGTACCTGGTCACAATAAATGAAAATAATTCTTTGCGACAATGATAGCACAAACAATAGATAACAGCAACGCAACTGCTACGGTTTTGTGGTGGACAAAAATTTAACTATACCATCCCATGGGATCACTAAAGAAAACACTAAATCAAGGGCTCAACCATCTTTATACGAACATATAGGGAATCCCAAACGGCCAGGTACCCATTGACACTCTAGCAGTTATCAGCACTCTCCTGCCGATAATGCTTTGATAATGTTCTCTAGTACTCCCTGCCCAAGGCTGCCGCGCTGCGGCTCCTGTCCACAGGTAGCGTGAGCTCCAAACGGCCATAGACATAGTGCGGGACCGCGGCTCGGCGTTCCTGGGCAGAAATACAGGAGTTCTGCATGCTGGCTCTGTTGTCTCTGCCCAAGAACGCCGCGCCGAGGTCCCACCGCTTGTCTACGGCCGCCTGGAATTCACTGTACCTGCCCACTGTACATACAACCGATTTCAGTGGACGAGGCCCACAGCACGCACTGCACAACATGTAGCACTCTATCTGCGCACATTCGCACATTTCATTTGCTTCACCATTTTCATTCTCATCAGATCCTCCAGCTTGCTGTTCTAGCCTATCGAAACAGGTGGTAAAACGCGTGAGTACAAGTCTAGATTGCAGGAGCCTACTGGATGCATATTTTTGTAATAACTTTGCTATAATTCTAAATCCGCGAAAATGTATGGCGCATTACTGAAGATTTAGAACCAAATGAATCAATTGCCAGATAGCACTGCAGGAGTGGCAAGGAAAAGTATTGCCATGATAGATCTCTCTGAGAGTATCTTCACTAACGACTACCATCAATTTTTTGAAATATTTCATCATATTCCACGATGAAATTGTTCCCCTATTCTCATCAAACCTTGGAAACCTTTGCCAAAAGCACCGCTTCAACGAAGAATTATGCGCAAAATTTCCCACTAAAGCTGATATGCTAAACATCCACCGAACCATTATTTGAAGCAATAAATATCTTATTTTTGGGATGGAATAGTGCTGTCTATCAGAAAATATTCCATTTTAATGACGCGAAATGGAAAATCATCTAAAAATATTCGGAATAAGAAGCATCGCTGGCATTGATCAATTCTGTGTCTGAAAGTTTTTATCGCCAGGAACAGCCCTATTTGGTGATCCATGCTTGGCTTCTGGAGCGATGTGTTAAAATTCAGCGCAATGCTTCAGAAAAAAACGAAGCCATCCCACTCCAAAAAATCCTTGCCTTACGCAGCACCGCCCGTCTGTCGATCCGCGCCGCGTCACCTATGCACTATCTTACGTGGTGCGACGCGGCTCAGGTAACAGACGGTGCAACATGAAGCAAGGATCTTTTGGATAAACTGTACGTACAGCCCAGCAGACTATGCATGGCTTAGCGCCGAATCTCGATAGAATATAGCTACTGCCAAGTTAGAGAACAATTGTATATCAAACAATGGTGGGAATAAGAATTTCTGAAATCTGAAATCCTGCTCGCTGTTCTGTGTACCCACCCACAAACCCTTCACTTAGTCATGCAAACATAAAACATCTCACTCCTACACATCCAGAAAAAAAGAAGCCCTGCCACTCTACCTGTGTCAGTTCTTCTTGATTCGGTTGCCATGATGTCATGACTCACTATGCATATGGTGGACGCTGATCGTCCTGAAACAAAACCACAAAACAAAATCGGCGACGAAAACAAAGCAGCCAAACACAATGCCCCATCCGGGGCCACCTAACGCACACATCCCACAAACAAAATTCACAGATACATTGTGACGGCATGTCGCACCTACTGCATATCACACCACACAAACCTTCAATATATTGTTTATTTCAACGGTAAACTGTAAAATGACAGTAAATCAACAACAACTCAACAAAACAACTCGGAACAAATCAACAAGTAACTAATAAAAACTAATAATGAACTAACAAGTAAAATACGTTGCCAACATATCTATTCACCGGTAACTAGGCGGTTCCTGAACCTCATAAAAGTCCGAATAGTCTTCAATAACAAAATATATCCTTCTCAGTGAAGAGTGCAAAAAAAAAACAAATTCAACAGATACGAGATTCTCGTAGTCGTGGAAAAACGCTGTTTATTAATAGCTTTGAATTAGAACAAATTTGTCAACAATAAAGGCATTTGAGCACAATGGATTTCTGGATTCAGTTCCGAAAGAAGCAAATTCAAGGTGGTCAAAATGAAGAGTACTGTGACTCCAGAGCCCGTATCCGATATATTCTATCCAGTCCGATAAATGCGCTCTGACATCTCCGAAATTTCGTAACACGGTGGGACCACCGTTATCCCATGGTTGATATACGGTATGTCAACCATGGGTAAATGGATGGGCCACCATGGATTACTAGTGGACCTACTGTAGGCTAATCTGGGAGCTTTCTAGGGCATACCGGAGGATTTCTGGTGGCATGCGGGTATGGGGGGGGGGCTTTCCCACTTGAACATGGAAAACTCGAAACGTGGGCTAGCAGTGGGCTAATGGTGGGCAAAGTGTGGTCCCACGATGGATTCTTCAAGAGTGGTGGGCCCACTATTGGGAAATAGTGGACCCACGGTGGTAGAGATAACAATGGTGGGCTAACGGTGGGGTAAGTGGGGGCGGACACCGTAATCGAGGGATAACTGGGGGAGATGGTGGGCCCACCATTAGTTGAGGGTTCACCGTGGAATGACGATGGGCCCACTGTGGTACGAATGTTCAGAGATTAGTGTTTTTTGACATACTGCTATCCAATGAAAATCTATCTATAGATGAGTTTATCCACTAGCTTGCCCACAGGATATTTTTATCCAAATTAATTCCTGCTTCTAAGGATCCATAATCAGCTTCATTTTCAGTAAGTTCCTCCCTTGTCAAAATACCGCATTTGCACGAAAGAAAAGAAAAATAAGTGGATATAAAATCATACTGGATAGCAGGAGGGGTAAAGAACGATAGAAACGGATGTATACCCATTGTGTTTTTCCTCTATACCGGAATATCGCGGATACTTTCCTTTCCCATCAAAGTTACCATAACAAACTTGAAATTTGGCCACCTCTCCATTATCCCTGCTCAGAAGTGCGGTTTAAAAAACTAAATCAAGTTGTAAATGAGCAAAAAGCCCCAAAATCGTAACCGCAAAAATTTAAGCTTCCATACTTTGGGCGTCACCATTCGGCGTGACCCTTCGGACACACCCTTTCACACCGTAAATTTCTTTCATCCTCAAATACTTTTTCCTGTCCGCATCTGTAACAGACGGCCGGATATTCTGGATAGCTTTCTGGAAATGTTCCATGCTAACAGCATCCACACTGGCATCATCAGTGAACAAGCGTGCTTTCAAAGCAATGATCGATGCCTCATGAACTAGAGCTGCAAGATCAGCTCCACTGAAACAAAAAAAAACTTAATGCTATGAAAACTCGGAAATTTCGACGAAACTGTAAAATATAGTAGAAAAAAAACTGACGTAAATCCATCGAGTTCAGGTATGCTGGCCAGTTTATCAAAGTCCACATCTTCCTTGAGTTTTGGATGAGTACCATTCTGAAAACAGAATGCTTAGGAAAAACAGCAATGAACCAACGCCGACAACAATGACACCATAAAAGACCAATCAAAGCGAAATATCACCTAATAAGGAAAAAGTATAGCGCGCAAAAACTCCACGGAAAAGAAAAAGTTTCGTTTAAACAAATGCGCCCAAAATTTCAGTACAATCGATCATTGCTCGCAAACAGTTGAATTTCACTTCAAAAGTACAGCTTTTCGAAATTCAATCAATACTCTACAATACAGTGTTTCTGCACATTTCTCTCCAAGCAAAATTACGATCACCGCTTCGAATGTATGGGCATAGCAAAGTGAAGTAGCTGTTCAGCATTTGCTTTCCATGTTTTTTTTTATTTTGCAAAAAAAAACGCAATTTTTTCAAGGATCCTTTGCCGCGAGATCTATAGTTCGAATATCCTATCAGTAAAAAGCATTCACTACTACCAGACTACAAAGTAAAATGAAAAAAAAAGAAAAAGAAAGTGTAAATCCACCTTTGTTGTCTTCCTTAAAATATCCGCACGATCACTAGGCGAAGGAAAATCGACGAACAGTATTTTGTCCAAACGCCCCGGACGTAGAATGGCTGGATCGACAATGTCTAGAACAAACCTTCATTATTCATCAAAAATTCTAGAACAACATTTATTTGTCATGAAAACTGAACACTCAAGTGAATTCCTAAACGAAAAATATTGACAGAACGTATTAGAAAAGGCGTAGAGATTCAACTCAAAGACTATTAAAAACTAAGCGTTCACCTGGCCTGTTTGTGGCGCCGATGAGGAAAACCTGCTTTCGTACCTCAACACCATCCATCTCTGTGAGCAGCTGATTCACAAGTCGAGCGCCACCGGACGACTGGAACAAATCGATGTAGTTGACAAATGTAGTGTGTATGGATAAGCTAACAAAGCTGTTCTGAATTCCGCCTACTATTTCAATTTCTATGATTAACGGACATATGGCAATGCGGCTTATAAACCAAAGCACAAGCCTATCCGCAGACTTTCTTAAATCACAACAACTCTTCAATCTCTTTTCATTTCGAGGAAAACATACCTCGTTCTGTGACCTTTTCGGACATAATGCGTCTATTTCATCAAAGAATATGACACACGGTGATGAGTCGCGCGCTCTTTGGAACACAGTGCGCACCGCACGTTCGCTTTCTCCGACATACTGAAATTAACAATGATTAATCGTTCTCGAGAACAAGTCTGCGACATATTGGCCACTTTACCAAAATGGTCATCTGCTCATTTTAATCACTAGTCACTAAGGATTACTAAAGTTGTAAACGAAAAAAAAAACAACCCGCTCTAAATCTCTTTGATGGGGCAGTCCATGAAATCCATGAAGTAATAAATGCTTCAAAAAGTGATGATAAATTGAAGTACTTTTACACTGGCACTAGCACAGCACCCACCTGGAGGCAATTACTTCTTCTATAAATAATTTAACTAGATTGATTTCGCTGTAAAGCGCAAAGCAAAAGAACCCAAATGAATAGACTGGAAAGAACACAACGAAAGAGCAATATTTCGTCAACTGCTAAGCAATTAATTAACTATTAATCATTAGCAAACCAAAGTTACAAAAAGTTGAACACAAGAGGACAAGTTTCTTGAAATTCTGAAAAATTTATCCCACAAGTTGAAAATTTTAGAAAAAAATGGATGCAGGTATTTTTCCTGTTTTCTCGTGAATAATGAGCTGGCTAAAGTCTCGGAATGATATTTTAGAAGAGCAGAGCGTTAACAAAAATCATTCTAGGACTGGTGGCCCAAACTGTGCACTGACTAGACGTAGGCGCGGGACTAGTTTTCGTGGATGCAGTAAAGGAGTACACACAAAGACGATTTACAGGTATTCCAGGAGAGCAAAAACACTCGGAAAAACAAGAAATATTTAAGCATTCACTCATTACGGCATTTGGCTGCACAACATCCAGTTAGGTACATAGTGCCATGCTTCTTAGCTTCTTGCCTGGCCTCTAAACTTAGCCATAATATGCGAGAAAGAAATCTACACAGGAAGAGCTGAGAGACTGAGAGATTTATTCGTAATAGTTTTATTTCTAACAAATTTCTAAAAGTCAAAATAAAGCAGCATTCTGCGGAAATGTTTCTAGTGAGCAGCGAAATCACGACCGTCCTTGGAAACAAAGCGAGTGACCGAACCTGCACAGCCCTCATCTTTCAATTGTTTCACCACGAAACACTTCTCCAGGGAGCCCAAAAACGCAGTGTAAAAGGGCGCGGAACACTCTCGTG
This sequence comes from Ancylostoma ceylanicum, assembly GCA_000688135.1. NCBI lineage: Eukaryota > Metazoa > Nematoda > Chromadorea > Rhabditida > Ancylostomatidae > Ancylostoma > Ancylostoma ceylanicum. The sequence goes on along the minus strand of JARK01001409.1, from coordinate 49,998 downwards.
TAGTAAAATACTTTGATGTTTTTGCTGGTTTTACAGCGGATTTCATCATCAGTTGAACACCTTACACCCAAGCATTGTAGGCTTACAAAACCGAAAAATTGAAGATTGAAGAGGTGAAAAATTCTCTGGACAGGATACACCTCCGTCACGCCGTTAAAACGATGTATGAAAACTCGTGTAACACCAGTGAAATCTGATTTGCACCTTATTAAACGTTTGGCCATTTCCAGACGGCATGCAGGCCATTTGGGCCAGACAGAGTCAATTGGACATCTTTATCCAAGATTTCGCTTGCGATGTTCATATTTCCAAATGTTATCCATAGCACGCAGCTGTTTTTCCTTTCTTGGACAAAAAACCACGTGAGCTCTTGCGTGGATCGATACCCGGAGAGGTTAAAAACATCTACGCGCCAACAACACCAAACATCTTTAATCCTGATATTTAACTAAAAAAGGAATAAGGAGGCAAAGAACTTGCTCTTCCAATCCCCGTGATTATCTTCATCATATCCTGAAGTTCTTATCTTTCGTTGATACTCTGAAATCCCCTAATCCTTAGAGGTTTTGTATCATCCCCTCCCCTCCCCCTAGTAATCCTCGCACAATGGTCCCCTATGCACCTTTGCGCTAACAAAATCCAAACGGCAGCCAGCTGATATCGATCCCTTTTATGCGCAATATCTTGGCGTTTACGAGTCTTGTCTTCTTCCCTATTATAGCCGCCCCAGGCCCGCCCTCCCCCTCCATGCCTCACGCCTCCATCATTCCTCTGGGCTGCTTCCAAAGCGGCAGCATGAAGATGCTGACAACCCAATTCAAAAAGAGTACGCAAATTTTCCACATCAAAATCACATTTCTCACGCAGAAGTACACATGAACGGGTCATGAAAACATACATAGAAGCCAAGCGGAGCTTGACTGAGCATCAACAGTGTATCAATTGCTGAAGATTACACGAGTAGATGAAATAGAAACAGTGCAAAGCTAGCGAAAGACAGGTGGAGAGCAGAAAATAAAGAGAGGTAGAGAAAGCCAATTATTTGTATAGCAAATACACAAGGCAACTCACCATGTTCAGTAGCTCGGGACCCTTCACACTGATGAAGTTCATGCCAGTCTCGTTAGCTACCGCCTTCGCCAGCAATGTTTTTCCACATCCTGGTGGTCCACACAATAAAATACCCTGCGGTTTAGCGCTAATTCCCAGCAGTGCGAAGTCTTCCGGTCGTTTGACAGGGAACTGAAACGCATTGATATAAATCTGGCATTATCCACTGGCAATGGTACATTATGAAAAAATTTCTAAGCAAACATGGGACCTCAACTATATCATAGTTACAAATTTTGCTAATGACTATTTCACACTCCCAATCAGCCTCTCTTTTTCAATATCTTAGGATGCCTTCTGACTATGGATCGAAAGGACATAACAAATAAGATGTAATTGATGATTGATAGCTCCTCTGTGAACACCCCACAGCTTTTGAAATAAAAGCGCTAGTACATAGCTTCGACCGACCGCACCAAGTAATACAGTTGGAGATATGTATATCAGAAAAAGGGATGCGCGAAAAAGTGTGGTATTCGGAGAAGCGGACAAGAAAGGCATCCGATATCCACAAATACTCAACTATCATCGTTTTCGGGACAAACGATGGCCTTTCCCATGATTAGACCTTTAAACGTCTACGAAATTTATCGAGAAGTAAACATGGATCACATAGATATTCATCGAGAGCAGCGATGAGGAAAGTAGGGAAAATGCGTGAGAAAAGGCGGAGAAACTCGTGTGACAATCCTGCTCAGAGCGATGTTTGTTTGCTGAGAGCTGTGGTTCCTCTATAAAAGACTTGTTAGGAAGGACAATGACAATGTAGAGAAAACCAGTAGGAAGTAATATAAGTACGTTTCGCAAAATTCGCGGCGGTCGTAAAACCACTTTCCCAGCCATAGTTCTGGGCCAGGGTTCATAGAACGATAACTACCCAAACCAACGATGGTTAGCGTTATTGGTGATGTTACAGACAAGGCATGCTACGACGTGAAAGTTGGTTCGCTAGCCTGGTTTTGACTGGTTATGCTTTCATCAATCCTAGCCCTAGTCTGTGTCCTAACCGAATCGCTTTTTTTTCAACAATTGTCTTTACGATTCAACAATGGGCTCACTCAAATTGCTTAAATAGCACTAGATGCCGCATGCATAACTGGGATTACCCAGGGTAAACGCATTAGCACCCCGAAAACTTACCCAATGCCAACAAGGGCGCAAATGCGTTTACCCTGGGCAGCCTCGTCGATGCATGCAGGGCCATGTGTCTATACATAAACATGGTCCCGTATCAAATCTATACTTTGGACCGAATAAAAATCGAATAATTTTTATAATTTCAATAACATTTCAGGAAGCAATTTGAACTACCAGATATTTGAGAATGAGAAAGCCTCAAATGTCTTCTTCTCTTTCGTACAACACCACAGTGGTCTCTAATGTGAGCACATTAGGATTTTCCATTTATTCGAAATATTAGGTTGAGTCAAAAGTTCTCGGACAAACTGACAATATTTTCATTTCTCTTGCACTCTTTAAACGATAACTGTAAATCATTTGAGGGATGGCCCAAAGGCATCGCTGGTCCTCTGCCAACGGTTAGGCAGATCGTTGGTGCTCCTGCTCCAGAACGCTGGTGACAGCTTCTTGAAGAAGTGCTCCAGTGCCTTTTCGATGTCGGCGCGGATTTGAAATTTTTGACCAAAGAGATGATTTTGGAGATGGGGAAAAAGGTGGTAATCCGAGTAAGCGAGGTTCGAGGAATACGTAGGGAGTGGTAAAATGGTGCATCCAAACTTCATTAGTTCGGCATTGGCCGTTCTTGCAATGTGTGGTCGGACGCTGTCGTGATAGAAGTAGACTTTGTGCTGTTGCGGGCGCGCATTTTCTAGATTTGCCTTCAAATTCCTCAGTCGCTCAAAGTAGACGTCTGCAGTCACTGTAGGTCCCTCGGCAAGCAGCTCCGAACATTCGACGCTGTGTACGCTCCACCAGATGCAGAGCATAACCTTCTCGGCGTGTACGTTGGGTTTGGGGATGCCTCCTGCACCCGCACTTTTGTCAATCCAGCAGGCACGACGGTAAACGTTAGAGTAGGAAATCTCCTTCCCATCCTTGGTGAATGGGTACTTAAGCCACGTGTGGGTGCGCTTCAGCATGTGAACAGAAAGTGACATATTAGCGCAGCGGTCCATGCCATTCTGCATCAGAGCATGTGATACTCATCGACTTAGTTTTCGCACCTTGCCGATCGACTTCAGTCGGTGAACAACCATGATCTGACTCATCACAAGAGCGACTGCCAGTTTGAGTGTTTTGATACGGATCGGTTTGTACCTCTCTCCAGAGCAAGTCCAAATCTGACTCCATCGGGCTCCCCGGACTGTCCTTATCTTCGATGGAATATTCGCCCGACACGAATTTCAAATGCCGCTTCTAGCCTGTAGCTCTAACGGGGGCGTTCCCCCTGTAAACTTCCTCCAGACGTCTACAGTTATCCACGCGTTCTTGACCAAATAGATGGAGAAAGATTACGGAGTTGCGAAAGTGGAGTGGCGTCGGCTGGAAATTGCGCCGCACAGTGGCAGTTAAAGAGCTGGATCGGTATGTTTGTTAGTATGCTGTTTAAAGAGCCTTTTATACCCCATCGAAAGGTAGCTCGCGCGTTCAATTTACTTAGCTCTTTGCTGAGTTATGATCCCTAGAAGTTATCACTACCATATTGTCCGAGAACTTTTGACTCAACCTAATATTTTTCATGACAGCGTTAACCACCCCCATCGTCACTGGAAGGCAAATACCATCCCATATGTCAACGAAACTACCACGACAGCAAAAAACAATGTCGTGAACGCTAATTCAACAGCCTAACAGCAACTTTACTGCTACAATTCTCACGTTGGCTATTGAAACAACGCATTGGAACAAAAATTTGTAAAAACAACTAAGGTCACTCATTTAAATGAAAATTTTTAATTATTTTCTTTTGTGACTCCAATTGTTTCACTTGTAACCAGTATCCTTCGAGAAATTTCTCTCGGAAATTTCTTCGACCACAATATGTACCAACGCTGAGTTACAAGTGAACTACTACGACAACTATTGCATTTAAAGAACCTCGCAACTCTACTCCACCATCACGTCACTCAAGGACATCACGTGAAGCGCAAAGGACATGGTCAAATTGACTTTGCCACAAGATTTTCGAGCTTTGAATACGCATCTAGTGGAATGCATAGGATTCCGGAAAAGCGAAAATCCAGCATTCAATCGGAAGAAGAAGCAGTGGTGCGCTGCCGTAACGAAGGAAACAGCTGACTGCGAAGTTTCAGTGATCATGGCGCCTCAGTGATGGCTGCCACATCATTAACGAGACTGATACGTATATATGATCAGGTACAACCCTGCTGCTTTCAATCCCAATCTTTTTACTCTTCTTTCCTCTTCTTTCGATCTATTTTGTAAATGTTCCCGGAAGTGTCAGCAATCCTTTGCAATTAGTTCATTCATCAGCAGGTGCTCCTTCATTTGTTGGGCTTCAATTATAAAAAGCAGTACAATTTGTGCAGTTATGCAATGAAGACATTCTCAAAACCTCTACAAAAACCTCATTAATGGCAAGTTCTCACCATAGAAGAAACAAATATATTTTTACATCCTTTCTTGAGTAATCACTGTTTTCCGAATGCAACAATGATCTTAAGTGTCCCACTTCGACTGTGTATTTAATTTAGGTCCGCGTCACGGTCAATGTACACAAAAAAAGCGCAGCGCGTGAAATTGATTGTATAAAGCGGGAGCCTTTTTCCTATTTTCTTTCACCATACGATTTATTTCCACTAGCCAAGTGTTGCCTTTCAGACACAACATCCAAAGGTCTAGAGACAAGACAAACATCTAAGTCTTCCGTCTCATGCGCCCACTGATGTCATCCGTCACATTAAATCCTCCTCCACTCATCAACCAATCTCTGTGGTGATCCCTCCTCATTGTTTCGAAGCGCTTCGCTGACGAACACTGCACATTCGGGGACACACACAGCCATTTGACCCTAGTACATCTGCCCTTTACTAGGCCGGCCTCACACACGCACACACAGACGGATACATCAGACGCTAGACGCCGAGACGAGCATGCCGGCAGTGTCGGCCAGAGACGCAGAGCCGGCACGAGCTTCGGCGTCGGCGACGACGACGACGGCGACACCACACAGCAGGTTAGGCAGCCAGCCAGCCAGCCAGTCGGCCCGACACCCGGCTAGTCTGGCGCGACCTACGCAAGGGTAATCCAATCAGGTCATGCGCGCGTTGCGTAGATGAGCAGCGATAGATGAGCGGGCTACTGTGCAGGAGCCGTCTGCTAGGTACGAGCATTGCTCTCCATCAGAATTTCAACATGGAGTATTGAGAAAAAAGAACATTGGAACCTGACATCAAAAGGGCGATTACCTACTCATTTAACTAGTACTCGACTAACCATCTCACCAAGAAAGTTGCAGGAAATTGAATAACAATGCAAATTAACACATTCGCGACAATGTGCTCAACCGGTTCACACGCATGGTGTGACGCGTGGGACCGCGTGCTTAACCGATTGAGCACAAATGCGTGCTTAGGGGACCATCCGTGTCCCACGCGATGCACGATGCCAATAGTGTAAGGTCGCGAATGTGTCAAAAGATAAGAGATGATAACCCTAATCTTGCAAAGTCCTCCATTAAAAAAGAAAAATGTGAAACAATACAGAAACTTTTTTTTTCTTTTTTGATCTGTGAGCAAAGAATAAATAAATGGAGGCGGTATGCTGATAAAATTGTCCAATCTAGAGCAAAAATTTTCAGCATAGCAGGTAGCAGTCGTGTCTGACATCCCAGCTCATCTCGCGATCAACAAGATCGCCCTCCCTGGGCCATTCCAGCATTTCCACTCCCAAACAATTGATACTTCTAACCCATCCTATCCCCAAATCCTCCATAGACCTTTGAGTTCCAACGAGCTAAGAATAACTAGACAACAGAACAGCTGTTGTTTTACTGCAATCCTCTCCTTACAAAAAACTTATATAAGATCCGACGACAAGAATTTATAATAAAATTAAGGGACCCCCTCGGAAGCTCACTAACCCACGCAACAACTTGAAGAGTCGCCAGCTTATTATCATCATCGAGCTTATGCTCAATTGTCTCGCCTTCCCAGTCAATTACCAGCTGTCATGAAAATAGTGCGCATACGGTGTCCCCCGCAGACCGAACACATAATGTCAAGGACGTCAAATGCTAATTAGTGAATCCAAGTCTGACTATATGAGGTAGAGGCCAAATAAATCCTGGAAAATCTATAAACCGCCTAAAAAATATAACTGTGGAAACTCCAATTCAAACCACGCGCAGAAAACTGGGCAAAAAATTGCCTCAAATAGCTCTCAAAGCACAACAAAGATACGGACTCCCTCCCGAGCCCTTGCTTCAGCTCAGACATTCGGAGGCTAATAAAATGTTGCAAAATAAACAATTAGCAACAAACCAAGATGTTCCACTCCAGCTCCTGACGTATATCACTGAGAGCGCCAATATCCTGCCAAGACACATCCGGTACCGTAGCAAAGCCTTCTCGCTTAGCAGACGGCTGTACATTTTCAAGAGCTCGTTCGAAATCGGATATTGCCACATGGAATCCGCCTAGTTTTTCTAGCACAGCTGGATCGTCCTCAGATTCAAGCCAGCTGAGTACTGAAGAAATGAAGCCTAGTAGTTACGAGGAAAAAGTGCAGTGCTAATGCTGCTCAAACACCTCACCTTTGTTCAACTCCTCCCTCACCTCTTCATTCGTCATTTGCCTCTTCGACGACTTTCGACTGACTATAGTATCAAATATCCTGGAAAAACACAGGATGATCTAGAGTGTTTGTGAGACCTTCGGAGATATACTTGTCTATTTATAGGCGATACAATGGGAGTTTTGGAATAAAAAAATGACTAACCTATTAACGGCACATTTGGCTGCTTCTCTGACCAGGGCGTTCAGATCCGCACCTACATATCCTGGCGTTAATCTTGCGACCATTTTCATGTTAACATTTTCGTCCAGTGGCAATCTGAACGAATTATTCCTATGGTGCTCCAGCTTCATATATTACGAGGAAAAAGGAAAAATCCAAATCCGAATGAGTAGCCTACAAAAATATAGTAATTATAGGGTTTCCTTGAAAAATATACAATTTTTGAATTAGCTTATCTAGTTCAAAAAGAAATGCTATGAAAAAAACTCCAAAGAGTCACTAGAAGGTAAGACCATGGAGGAGCTGACGGTTCCAAAAAAAAAACAATCAGTGACAGATTGGCGAAAATACCAACTTTTGAGTGGAGATCAAAAACGGAAAGATTGTAATAAACTTCCAAATGAACCACGGCCTCCAAAAAGTCAGAAAAAAAACTGAGAAGTCAGCGGGAGCTTACTTGCAAACCGTTTGCAAAATCTTCTGACGAGCTTCTTCATCCGGGATACCCAATGAAATCTCGCAATCAAAACGACCGGCACGTCGCAGACCACCATCTACAGCGTCTGGCCGGCTGGTGGTGCCAATCACCAACACATGAGCACTTACTGAAAGCAATTGTTTGTGTCGACAAATGTGCTCTGATCGAAGAAAGCTATACAGCTTTCATATAAACAGGAAAAGCAGATTCGTCGACTGTGGATCGCACAAACTTTTCTGATAAAAAAAAACCGAAGAAAAATTCGAGTTGAAAGTACCCTTTTTTGGCTCCTCATCATTTAAAATCACTTCGCCGTCGTCAGTTATGTGGATTTTGTCACGAACAGACTGGTCTTTCCTCGGGCCAAAAAGGTCTGAAAAGAAAGGAGTTGTAACACATATGTACCAGAGGAAGGTTTAATGTGGAGGAATGACCCTTTGTCCTAACTTCTTCATGTTCTCACCTCATATCCACCAGAAAAACCCTAAGAATCAGAGAAAATGAGCAATCAGTGTAAAATCAATACAACAGACAGCTACCAATTCGACAACAGCAGACAAATGCATATTTTCTTTCGAAAGAGGGCGAGATCAGGCTATGTAAGCTAATCAGATGTGTTCCGAAAAAAATCACACAGAGATCCCGTAAATTCAGTTTCGAATTCAGGTAATCCCAAGGTAATAGAAGAAAAAAGTAGATTCTATTGTAAGATTTAAAAGTCAAGCAATTCAACAATAATAGCGGTAATGCCCATAATTTCTGAACAGAGTGAAGAAGTAGTCAATAAAAGTGTGAAGTGTCGTGGATCTCCCAATTCAATGAACAAAAACTCTAAGGAATCGGACACCTCTTTGGTATTCGATGCTGCTGGTGTAAAGATTCCATATATCCACGGAAACACAACCTAATCCAATAAGTAAAACCCCACGGAGCTAATATATAATGCTAATCCAACACAAAAAAAACTATATGGGAAATGCAAGGCTAACGAAGGAAGGAAAGCCAAGAAATAGAAGACAAATCTCACCATCAAGTGAATTGCTCAGCTGACTGACGATCCTCCTTTCCATTTCTCTCGTCGCTGTTTCTCGTCTTGGTGCAATCGCATCAATATCATCCAAAATCTAAAGTGCACCACATTACAGCCGAAAGTTAGTTACTAGCAAGTGAAGCAGAAATCAGCGGAGGAAGCACGACAAGTTAACACAAATATACCAGAGTAAACACTGCACACCTCATCGCTAACTCACCAATACGCACGGAGCGCTCTGTTTTGCAATGATGAACAGCTGACGAATCTTCTCTTCGGTGTCTCCTGAAACACCGGAGACCAGTTCTGTGGCCGCCAGTTGTATCATTGGTAGGTCAAACTGTCCAGCTACGGCCTGAACATTAAAACCGGGAATAATTCAATTCCGGATGAAAAGGGGCTAGGAAAACAACAACTTCAGTCAGCAGCTATTTCATGTTTAACGCTTTACTGCACTAACACAGTTGTCGCTGTTAATAATCCACTTTTACACTTGTAAAGCGAGATTTTTAAAATTATTACACCAGAAAGTACCCTCAAAAGGTGAACTTAAAAGTGCCGGAGTCAGCTCAGAAGCAACTGTATGGCCGAAACTGAGGGAACAAAACCAACAAGATGCAAATTACTCTTGCCTGATATACTCCCAGGATAGAAATGCCGTAAAAAGACCGCAAATGGAAAGAAGAACGATGGTAGAATCGAAACATTACCAATGACCCCCTTTTAACTACAAACTATATCAAAGGGTGGCCAAAATCACGGAGACCCACCAAAAGGTTCATATCCAGCGTGAGAAAACGAAATGAGAATTTTGTTTCCGAAGCGGTGTTTTCACTCAATAGTAAGTAGCCTCTAACAGCATATTTCAAGAACTCTCCCTATCACCGATAAGAAAAGCCCTGTAGAATTCAAAGTAGACACTCGCAGTGGTGACCAGGTAGCCTTTTCCCGAATAACTTTACGTTACTAGAGGTTTCTACCGCAGAGATTATACGACTTTATGAAGGCTTTGAACTCGAAAGAACACCATAACGTGAGAGCCACACGAGTGAGTTGTGTTCCCAAAAATAATTTTCTCCACTATGCAATGAATAATGGTGATTTGTACTGACATCTACGTTCTGAGAATGAGAAATTACGATGTATTTGCAAATGATTTCGGATTTCATAACCAATACAATGGGTCGTTCACGATCATTTCGAAGTTTCCTGTTCCCAGTTCTTGCACTTTTTGATGCACTGCCACTTTCACAAATCCTAAACATCACCAAAACACTTCCGTGATGACTATACAGCCAACATTTTTGGGAGAGGGAACCAAGGTGAAATGATGGTTCAGTTAATCCCTAACATGTTTAGCGTGAGGTATCATTCTGAAAACTGTGTAGTGAAAGAGGTGGGTAACAAAAAAAAAGGAATTAGAAATCGAAAACTCAAGATGGGTCGAAAAGAGCATATCATACTGCTGTCTTCGTGATTTTGGCCCACCACATATGGTCTGCTAGCTCAGAGAGGGCCGATGGTCTGATATTGTCTGCATTTACGACCGCACACTGTTTCCATCGATGGGAAGACACCGCAGAATGTGTTTGGAAGGAGACAGTCAATGGAAAAAATCACACCAAATACATATTAAAGCATACAGAAAAAGATGTGAAAATTGCATCGAACCCGCCCATCGAAAACCCAACTGCGGTCGTAATTGCGGCCAAAATCTTACTTGCGACCCTCTGTGAGCTAACAGACTATACATGTTACGCCACACACAATTCTTCATAGACCTATGTAAGAAATAAGCATTACCGAGGAAACTATGTGCAAAAATGGTGCTTTGGAAAAACGAACATGGTCGCATGAATCATAGCAAAGAATATCTGTAGAAAGTACCTGAGCAAACAAGGTTTTTCCACATCCAGGAGGTCCATGCACCAGGAAGCCTTTAGGTGGTTCGACTCCAAGCATATTGTAGGTGTGTGGCCGCTTCATATGCATAGCAAGACGGCACACTTCCTGAAAAAGCAGGAAATTAACAAAGCAGGAAATTGAAACGATGAAATAGCAGATTTGAAATAAACTGATAAAACAGACCAAAAACTGCCTATCGCAACCTCCCAGGTCCTCGAACTTCACTGTGGAGGGACGTGGTTGCACTGCAAGCGTAGGCACACTGCCGAGTCCTCGCGGAGCATTAGAGGAACTAGTAGACGGTAAACTCGGCTATAAATATGATTGACTTTCAGAACTGGAATTGGGAAATCAAAGAGGAAATTCAAACTTTGAATTACCGAGCTCTTTCCTACTGCCGACTGCCGTTTCTTTTTCGATGGAGCCACTGTCGAAATGTTCAAGACAGGGGTTGTTTCTGGCTTTTTCCCACTGTTGTAGAGATTGAGTATTGATTTGTTGGCGCGGTTTGTTGACTAGAATTGGATGTTGTTAACAACAACATAAAGAATTTATGAGTTGTTCGACAACGAAGTGAAACGAATTGCGAACAAACCTTATACTCCTCGAATTTTCTATCATTCTCCTCATCACTCGATAAGTAAACATCGTCAACCTTTGGGGTTGATGAGACCGAGCTGAAACCAATGGATCCCATTTTTGAAAACATGAGTAAAGATACAAAAATATTAAAAAGGCCAAGGTAAGGTACCTTTGTGCCTTCCTCTTTCGCTCCTTCTTGAGTTCTGCCGAATTAGTCACTACTTTGCCAACAACACTAACGTCTGCCTTCTTCTCTCCTATAACGGTGACATCGTCCTTGTCAACTTGCATCGCTTCCACGCCCTTCTCGGAAGCTTCAAGATCAGGCCTATCCTTGATATTTAAGCGATTGAGTCCCTCTCTAACTATCGACACAAACGGTTTGAACTTCTTTCGGCTGTACTCGCTGAAAACTAGTCATCTTCTCAAGTAAAATCTAATGAAGAAGAGAGAAAAGTTTAAAAAGTGTAATTCAGAATAGATCTTACTGGTATTTTCTCTGCAAATCGAACGCCACATCTTCCGGTCGGAAAAACGTCTGATCCGGAAAATTTCGGCAATGCTGAACGAGAAATTCATAAGAGATAAAGAAAAATTTGGGAAAAAGAAGAAAAAACGAAGCCACCACCTCTTTGATCCTGGGCAACAATTGCGGATCGGACACAAATCCCTCAGCCGGTTTATTCTTCATTCTTTAACCGATCAATCAATACCCATCTATCGTCAACGCAATTATTTGTGAGAAAATTGCAACGCGAGAACGTGTGTAACGGCATCGCCGAAATGAAAGAAAACTCCAAAGAGGTAAATATTATTTATTCTCCTTACAAGAACAATCCAAAACATTACGACAAGAATGAAGTGTCGCAGCACAAGTAAAAAACAGAATGATGTGGTCTGATCTACAAGTTTGAAACCAATCGAATAACCAAACATTCAAACGCAAAATCATCATCATCATCAGCAGTAATTTTAAGAGTAGACATCATCGATTTTCACATAGATCAGCGGCAACTAGTGAGGACCACAAAAACAACCATGTTCAGCACAGCTCGAATCGAACGAACTTTTTAATAGTTACGTGTCTCATAGTAGATCGCCGATGTGTATAGTATAGCTACAGAAAGAATGACAGCGAGAAACAAAATAGGAGACAGAGCGGGGAGAGAAACAAGAGAACGCAGGGTGAGAAAACAAAGACAGGAGAACTTCGATACATGATGGGCAATATAAACGTGGTTATTGTAAGTTTACGGTCACAGATATATAATGTTAATTATTTAGCAATATATAAATAAAAGATTAGAGAAATGATGAACAAATAGGACAGAAATACACACAGACAACATCTGAAGAGTGCAATTCGGAATATGCTTTAGTGGAAAATACGGCGACGACGGGGATGCGCTATCAATGCTTGAGAAATCTAAGAGACGTAAATGCACCAAGTATTTCACATACGATCAACGTTATTCGATTTCTGCTCTGAAGGCCTTGAGACGCAGTTGCAAAAAATATAAAATGTGACTGCAGTCGACAATGGAAATAAACTTTCAAAACGGGGTCGGGTGAGGGGAGGACTGTTGAATACCAATGTTAGCAAAGACAGCGAGAGCGGCTGCACCGCAGCAAGGGGAGGAAACCAACCAATCACAGATCTGACAATTTCATACAAAATTACAAGGAAAAATTCGATAAACTTCAATATCGATCAAGCATGACCACGGTGAACCGCGCCAAGTCAACGCGTGGCCACGAAAAGTGGTGGGAAAATTTGATCTATGCACCACTATGCTTCTTTCCCCAGGCTCTCTATGAATACCCTCGCCAAACCAATATTCAACAGCCACCTGATAAGCCAAATTTGAACGGATTTTCAAATGTGAAAGTGCAAGTGGACAAATGAAATATCACCACACAATCATAGATTATGATTAGAAACCAACGAAAAGAAGAAAATTCTGGAAAATATATAATAAATCATTGGCAATATGCTACGAGCTGAGGAGTTGGGGCGCGACAACAATAGCAAGACAACGCCCTGCCGTTCCTATGCCATTACATTACATGCCAGAAACACGCCACCTTCATCCATAATGACTTATACATTCTTTGCATGTCTCGCGTTATTGAGAGCATCATACAATTCCCGCCATTTTCAGCAATAAAAACTAAATCAGATCAAAACGATGCGCAACTGGAACGCAGGTCGTTGTCAGCTAATACAAAAGCTGGTCATATTTACACATAGAGGAAGGTTTCGGGGAAAGGAATGCGAAGACGATGACATAAAAGAAAATATTCTCAGACACCATGAAGAGAAAATAAAACCAAGTGACTCCAGTGTAATGCATTGCGCATCGCTAGCTAATATATGGATTTATGGATTTCATCTATGTTACAATTTCCCATAAGACAAGTACCGACCTTGGTTTTGCAAGATTCTTGATCTACCTTTTCCGGATAACGAATTAGGAGAAGTACCTACCAGGAAGGCACTACGAAAGTATCCTAATGAAGTGGGTGTGCTGCCTATAAAACTATAAGCTGCCCAAAATATTGTAAAGATCCTCATTGTTACATATGGAACTGAGGCAACAGTTTAGAAAAAGTTAGTCTGTAAGGATCTTTGGATGATTAGAAGTTCTTTTGTTAAACTGTAGGTCAAAATCTCTGCAAAAACAAGGCCACAACTAGATGTAAAAGGGTTGGAGAAAGATTAGAGGGGTGAGTGATGAACACAAGGAACGAAACGCGCTGCGTCGCACTTACATAGCCTCAACAATAGCATAAAATTAGACAATGAACTCAAAAAAAGATCTAAGGAGAACCAATATAAGATCCGGACTCGACAAAAAGTGATATGAGGGAAACCTAGGAAGGTAATTTGAGTTTGTGTGCGAGGGTGAGTGAAAAACTGGTACAGGAAAGTGGATGGATCACTAACAAAGGATGTACAAGACTGAATGACCTAATAAGGATCAGTTATGTTTGAGGACGGTAAGTTTGTCGTGCACAGAGAGAAAATAAAACATAAAAAGAGTATCACATCAGATATATGGTAAATTTGTGTAGCCAATGAAAAAAATGAGAAAGATGAGGATACTCGTGTTGCTTCAACTTGCTTAACAACACGATTATGTAGTTGAACACCGCGAGATTACGCAACTCACAAATATCGAACATTGTGTACGGACGGACGAGATGGTCGACGACGAACAATGCACGCTTGGACTTAGAAATACGGCTGATCACCAGAAGATATCTCTTCCTTCGGGGCAAAGTCATCTAACAAGCCTTGCTTGATTTTGCTCACTTCGATGTCGTCCTGCAAATGTCGACACTAAAGTAACTGATTTACCCATTGCGCTCGACAAAAGCAAAACATTAAAAGAAAACCCAGTTCTCCCATCCATGTATGATCTAATCGGTTTATTCTACGTCAACGTCAGCATAGAAATAAGTGAACGCCTTAGAAAGGAATTATTACCCATTCGAAGGATTATGGCTCAGTGTAATGTTGCAAAAAAAAAAACTGGACTCCTATTCTAATGGGTTGTGAAACTCCCTAATCTAGAATTTGTATAAATGCTTCAGAATATTCATAAGTGAACATTCAGCTCAACTGGTAAAGAACAGGCAAAATTCGAAAACTTCTCATTATTCCCAAAAAGGGACAGACATAAAAAGAAAAATACGCACCTTACTGCTCTGTTGATCCATGAGATCCGCTCCGGCGTGTACCCCAGGCACTGAAGCTGGATGCATGCTGTGCGCTGATCCTGGTGGAGCTGGGGTACCTCCATTCACGCCACCTCGCGGAGTCGACGCCGGCGACTGTTTCAGTTCCTCGCCGTTCAGTAAGCCGGTCAGAGGACCTCCTTCAGGACCTGGAGGATTTGATGCGCCCATGGGTGCAGGTCCCATACCATTTCCCATGGTTACGGACGTGTCTCCCATACCAAACTGAATTGAAAGTGAAGATGTTTGCATACAAAACAGATAGAACATAACCTTAACAATTATGAAACAGGATGAAACTCACTGGCATCGCTGTCGAGCTGGATGGCATGCCACTCATCATGAATCCATGTGGATCAGCTGCTCCAGCAGGCGGCATTCCTGGCGAAGACATGGACATGCCAACTGGAGCCTGTGAACACATCACACCGCCACCGTTCGGCATCATGCCAGCACCAGGAGGGAACGCTTGTCCGGGAGAGTCCATAAACGCACCTCCAGGTGGCGCACCATACCTCATACCTATAGTTTTACGTTATAGATACGACAGTAAATATATTTTTAGAAATATCGTACCTTGAGGAGCAGGCGGTGCTCCGGGGGCACCCGGTCGCATTCCACCGGGTGCAAACGAGGCAGGCGGCATACGCATAGCTGCATTCGGAGGCATCCGTTGGCCTGGCATCGCACGTGGATCGCCGGGGAACATCCCGAAACCGGCTGGCGGCATCGCTCCGGGTGGACACCCGGCTCGACCAGGAAACCGACCGGGAAATCCTGGCGCTCCAGGATGACCTTAAATAAAAAGCATACGGTCTGTATACACTAACCATTTCATTAATTTCGACACCGCAAAAAGTGAAAAATACCAACCTGGCATCATTCCCTCCGGGCCAGGCATACCCATTCCGGGACCACCAGGGAACTGAAACATACATATCGTTTTATGATTTCACTTATGACGGGTTCTAGGTTGAAAGTAATGCTTTGAAAAAAAAAATAACAGCCCTGCTCCAAATTGCTTTCACGTATCACCAAATTATAAACACGAGCGGTAAAAATAGTAGCGCTTCTTAATCATGTCCGTTTAATCTTCTTCAGCGTCAACCACTGACGGGATCTCTGTCCAATGTGTGAAAAGTAAAGCTTTTCCACAAATACTTCCTCATTTTGAAGCCAATTATTTGAAAAAAAAAAACTCTCAAAGGGTTTCAAGAAATTACATAACTGAAGATGTCTCAGCTGCTCACAATTAGTCTGAGAAAGAAGCAATATTTAACGATCCAAACATTACTTAGCTGAAGGAAAGTAAGGTTGAATGAAATCTGGCATCTTTTTCTAAACAAAACAAAAATGTATGTTATATCTACTGGAAAAAATAATGACTCATCCTATTAGCTATATGTTTGTAAACAAATTTAGAAAAAGTTGTCCCCGAACCATGATAAATCTAGTATTTAGTAGCAAAGCTCAGAACAATTCCGGAAAAGTCCAAAACTATCAATATTCATGACATTTCTGGCACAATCCAGGAAAATTAGTTGCCTCCATCCTTGCCAGCGTCTACGAGACATAGAGAAGTCCTCGTGCTACTTCATCGCGATCTCGTCAAACTAGCAGCTCATAACCGCTCATTCGCAGACATCTCTCGACTTATCAATTCACCCCTAGCACGGCCTCATCCAAGCATGGGCTTTCCTGTTTTCTCCGAATCCGGCTTTGCCTTCGCGAGTGCGCAAGTCTCGAAAACACGCTAGTGTTTGTTCCGCGCCTCCTAGGGCGGACCCAATCTCCTCTGCGTCTCTCGCCATAGGTCTCGCGCCGCCCACACCAGCCGTCGCGTCCGCCGTCTACGCTCTCATCAATAACTATACGTCACTTCAATAGTCTCTCTATGGATTACCACGCTACGTGCCGCAGCATACTGTGAAAATCAGAACAGTGACGCATACGTGTGTAAAAACCAACAGCACGTCTAATGTCGCACGTAACGGCGAGATAAGAAACTTACAATATTACCGCTCTAGAGAGGAGGCTAATCGGTAAGGCTGCTAAGCCTCAGTAAGCTCAAAGAGAAATTAGCAAGAAAGTTGTTAAGTCTGAAGGGCTATCAGCACAATATTACATTTTAAAGCTAAAAAACCAGCCACTAACTTTACCACCCATATAGAGTGAAAGTTACAAGTAAAGTTAAATTACAGCACAAAGGCGCTCCCATATCGTAAACATTAATAAAACGTCTCAACAGAAAGAACCAGCAGGCATCAAATGGAGAGCAGGATAAGAAACGCTGTCTACAGCAATAGGACAACCTAATGCAACTAAATAATGTAGGCACTAACAAGTTGAGCGTTCGTTGTTCAGCCGGCTGAAAATTGAAGTGAACCTTGCTCTGTAATAAGCACGGCCGTGTGATCCGCTTTAATAGTTCCCAACCCCACGATTAAATACTCAGTTGAAGTTGCTTTCATTCCACCTCTAGAAAGAATAGGTTTCAAGAGAAGCAGCGTTGTAAAAAAAATGATGGCTGCCCTAGAATCATAATTATAAAAAATATCAAGGGAATGCCAAATAAAAGCTCCTCAAGTAGGCATTCTTAGTACAACATTGAATTCTTTTCTGAGTGCAAAGCAATATTATTTGTAATCACTACATAATCATTGAAAGCCGGTCCAAAAAATCGTTTAAAAAACAGCCATTGATCATTAAAAGCATTCCGCAGCATTTTATGCCAGGAGTGAATTTGCCTTCGCTTGGCTCAATAGCTTTTTAGAATTCTACTACAGTATTGACTTTTACAATAGTCGAATAGCGCTACTGCAATCAATTACACCCAACAAAGTTCCTTCCACTGCTACTATTCTGTAGATGTTACCATATATGAAACACATCCACCTATTCATGTACTGAAAACACGCAAAAACTTCAATACTTCAGAAAGCACCAACGAACAGGTCCCCCATTATTATACGCGCACAGCGGTACGTCATCGCATGATGCACTTTCATAGAACAACCATCTGCTCGTGTTTTATGACGTCATGACGAGCAAATGAGGCAAAAACCAGTGCATATGCGTTCAATACATGAGAACAGCTGTACATAATTTTGACGTCAACTCAAAAATGTGTTCGCGCCCTGCGTACAGCTCCTCCGCTCACTTAGTGTGGCTGCATGTTGTCCTCGCCGACACGACCTTATTCGCCAGTATTGAAATTGCGACCTATATTACGTGCCGATGAAAAAAGTGAAGATACAGGTTGGCCTGGCGGCCGTTAGCGCACGGGAATAGATTGAAAGATGGGAACTTTGTGCTACAGACAAATTCTCCAACAATCCCAACAGAAACTCTTACGTTCCAAAAAAAAAATGTTCTTTTTTGAACACCACTAGCATACAAAAAAAAAAAAACTCCACCATTAAGTAAGGTAACAATAAAATGATGAATAAAGAACTATTGATGGAAGCAAGAGTAAAATTAATGTTTACAAGTAAATTTATGTCAGCATTTAACCCAACGCACATTTTAATGGAAACCAAAACATAGTAAGAATTCTTCGCAAATTGTTTCGTTAACTTTCACAAGACCCACTAAATTTAATCGTTTTGCGTGATTAATAAACATCCTCATTGATGTAAATAGTACATGTGTTCAAAGATGAGAGGATCAAACCCTGTCCGTCTTCTGAAGCACGAACCAACCCCAGAAAAGTCTTGGGTGTACTTGTTCGTACCACCATACCCACAGTCCCTAAGACTTCTGAGATTACGGAACTGTCCAATTAGTCTGACCTACTCGAAGGTCAGTAGAATCGATGGAGAAGCATTTCACACACTTCCATCGCTTCTCCATGAACTCTACTAACTTTCGCGTAGGTCCGACTAACTGGAGAGTTCCGTAACCTCAGGGGTCTTAGGGACTGTGATTATGAGGAACCACGAATACGTTGTATCACATCGACGCCAAGCTGGGTCGTTAGTCCGCTAAAGAAAGATCATGAGTTTTAAAATTAGACTTCAACCACTGAAAGGTTTAGATGCCACACTCGAATTCTCCGTCCCTGCTTAGATCTTGGATCGCGGCACAAGCCAACCACAACCGGAAACCTCGAAATCAGGAATCTCCGGCTGCGCAATAACTATTTCTGCAAAAAGTAAACGCGCTCAACACCCACTTCAATAACCTGTCTCACCAACCAGATGCCGTCACTGGCTCAGCATCAAAAAACCGAAAACAACGATTCTTCAATGTATTTCGATCTGCTACTTCATCCACAGAAAACACTTAGCCAATAGTACTCTGCACGTTTAGCACTTACCACAAACATCTGCCATAGCGCAGTAGCGCGTGCGACATACAACAACGTCGCAGCCGCTACCCCATGCACCCCTACATCGTTCGTCGTTCGTTCCACATGTTTTCCACAATGAACTCGAAACGTTCGCGCCCACCACAACTGACCATGCGCTGCGTCTCACGCTTTGTCGTCGCCTCTGCGCTGGCGCGATGCCCCACTCTGTCGTCGGGCGCTCTCACCGCTATTCACCATGCCCATTGTCGCATTGCGCGTCTATTACCCCGAGATGCAACCTATCGCCTCCTCAAATCCGCGCCGAGACGCGGGCAAAAACGAGAGCGGAAAAAAATCCGAGAACTCGTGAAGAACGTACCACGTGTTCAAGAAAGTTTGATGAACATCAAATAAGCTGAAAGAGCATCAGAATAGGGAAGAAATACTACAACACTTGTGTTGCAAACAGTACCAATTCCCACAAGAAGAAGATTAAGTCATGAAATGAATCTCCAGACGTAGAGTGCAAGTGTGCCCAGATTTCGGATGAAATTAGTGAGCGCAAAAGCGATAACTTATGATTAACTCTAGCCGCTGAAGCCTAGAAGTTCTCCTTACAGTGAGACATCAAAAAGCCCCGCAGATCAGCATAATGATAAAAAAGGACCCGGAAAGGACTCAATTAAGTTTTGTTTCAGAACTAGCAGAGGAAATCAATAGCCGTGATCAAAAAGCATCCAGTATGAAAGAAGCCAACCCTACCAAGCCTCGTTTTTTTACCTCTACTCCCTCTAACACTCACAGTGATGGCAGAAAAGAAGCAAAAACTTAAAAAAATCCCACTTACATACTTAGATAGGCTAAATCGCCAGTGACAAAAGAAAAAGCAGACGTAGAGGTCAGAATTCCTTTTAAGCGGGATTGAGAGATGGATTCTCCAAAATCTTTGCGAATCAACTATAGCACCAACTATTTTGAAACTTTGGTGCTTGTTTTAATAGGTATATGTGCAATGCAGGAAGCATAAACACGTCACAACAACAGAAAGGAAGCAGTGAAGTTAGCTTGCCAAACAGCAGGCCGGATGTTTGAAATATATTTGACATGGGATTAAAGTGAAAATAGAAAGAATGACGCAAAATGGCATGGATGCAAACAGATGGAAAAAAATATAGCCAAACAACAATAATATGCTGTTATTCGTATTCAATGAAGCCAAACAAATAGTTCACACTCACCCCAGGAGCATGCATCCCATTCATCATTGGACCGGGAGGTCCAAATCCACCAGGAACAAAACCCTGAAACAGTACAAACATAGAAAAAAATCGCGTGAATAAGCAATCAAATAGAAGTGAGAATAACGCACAAAATCGTGGAAGGCTTTGGCTTCCTGTGTTGACTGGCCGTCAGGGCCGTCTCTCCGTTCAGGAGCTGCGCAGTACAGGTCCCAGAATAGCCTACAACAGAAAGTATGCGATTCGTGAGAATTAAAAGAAATCAGGGCGAAAATAGTTATAACTAAATAGACTGCCAAAAATCATCTTCAAGCAGAATGCCAGGAAAGGCACAAGAACAGCAAAGCATAGCCCTAGAGAGAAAAAAAATAAATGAACTCACATCCACCAATTCTGTAAGAAACCTGGACCAACTTCGCTCGGCTTGATAGCCCCATTTGGAACGTTCTGAAATAAATTTGTACAGAGCGCGTGAGATAAAGAAAAACAGAGTCAATGTTACAAAAATCCTGTGAAACTTACGCTTAAAACTTCCTCTTTGAACACTTCGGCAGTTTTCGTCGCCCCAGAAATGACCAGATACTCGTACACGTACGCAGCAAGTCTGTATCAAATCGAAACGGTTGTATGTAAAAATTAACTGCTACTGCTTGCAGCCAACAAAATGATTGGTCTTGGAAGGAGAGTTATGTAAGAAAATCGAGAAAAATGGAGGTGAACAACACAGGGAAACTACTTAAAAAAATGTTTCTGAGAAGAAATAGAAAGCTTTCCGAGGCCTTTTCTAGAAAGTGAGTAGAAAGGATTTTTTCCAAGCATTTAGAAGGTACGTAACATACAAAAAAGAGAGTTCCTACATCAAATGAGACGCAAAGTTAATGAAATAAAGGAAACATCATAACTAATCCTCAACTGCACTCAGTAATAGATGAAAGGGCTAAAAGACTTTAAGCTCTACATACAAGTTCAACAAAGTCAAGGAAAAGTGAGGAAGGAAAAGCATGTAAGCATTGAAATGAATACAAACGACTTACTTCTCTTTGGCATTTATGTCACTTTGACTTTGAACAGGAGCGCCTGGATTGGGCTGCATGCTGCCTGGCGGCCTGCGAGCAGCTTGCGGATTGAACATTCGATTATTGTATTTGTGTCAGAACCATTGCAGAATAGAGCTAATGCTAAACATTCATAGAAAAACGATTAAGACAAAATAAATCAAAAATCGGCAAACTCGAGTCATAGCCGTGAAGAGGGTGAGAGAAAAACTATGGAAGAAACATGTTGAGCTATAGGAGTTACAGAGCGCTAGTGCTAAAAAGAAACTTTTGAAAACAATGCATGAAATGATTTACGAACCGTACAAGAGAGTGGTGACGCTGTACCATCTGTCTCATCTTTCGAACAGAGTTGGAAATCATAAAACCTTGACCCCTCGATCCAGTGTTGGAGAGCAGAGTCAGTGATTCTACAGGATGCGCAATTTTTGTGAGAAGCAGATTGTGGAGGCGGATTTTTGGCGCAACCGTAGCGTATCATAGCTATCTCTGGACTCTCGGGATACTTTGAGCTCTTCCCATTAGTTTGGGATTGGTGAACTCGAGGAACAAAAAAAGGTCAGGAAGGAGATGAAGTTTTGAGTGATTTAGGTTCGAAAGTAATTATGAGCAAGGGAAATACTCTTTAGAAATCACGAAGACTTTTCAGTGGGTTCAATATGTGAGTTAGTATGCCAACCAGAATTCGCGTGGATATGTGTCCATAAATCCCAGCCTTATTCGGTTTGTAGCTATTAATTCATTCTCAAAAAGGCTTTCTAAAAGATCACCTAATATTCTGATTTCTGAACTTGACAGGATGTGGTTACAAAAAGCGTAGGCTACAGCACTAATTTACACCAGAAAAAAGTAGTGAATCTGTAGAAATACGAATGTTGAGAGATCCGTCCGAAAGAGTGAGTGGACCACAAATCAGAATAAAAACACAGAATAGCGGATAAATTCGTGATAATTGTGCACTTCAACAGTGAAAAAATACAAAACGTGGATGGCCGTTGACGGGTCACATGCAATAATGCAGCAAAAAAAATGAGTGCACAATAAACACTGATCACGAACACGAAAACAACCACACACAAAAACCGAGAGGAACGTTCTGCACACGGTCGCACACTAAAACAATCAAAATTCAACGCGAACATTAAGAATCAATCAATATCATCAAGACCGAAAACTTTGGCCATGTTGTTAATAAGATGGAGTAAGCGAAAGATCCGCGACAAAACCATTCGTAGCGCTACGAACGCTGATCGCCGCCCACCACGAAGACGCCAAAACAACGTCATAAAAATCGATACGCCGGCGGATCGATAGCGGCTGGCGCTGATCGATCGGATGGCGAACCACGACGACGAACCGACACCACGACGAACGAATTGTGTGGGCACATTGCACGAAAAAACCCGATTTTATTATCGTTGGCGGTCGTCCAAATGAGTATCGATTCGCTGCGATGCTCATCTTGGGATTAATGGGTCCCGCAAGGAAACGTCCGCCCCGATTACGGTCGCGAGATTTGGACCGTTGCCAACGGCTAGTTCGACTGGGGCGCGATATTGTACGGATTTTTATTCCGTTTACCACCGCTTTTCTGCAGTAGTGAATTTCGTTTTCAATCTGTAAATCCTAGAAAAAGTTTCATTTTTAAGTGGCGTCGAGGCTGGTCCTTCTAAGCGTTTACACCCCGAGGAGTGCAAAAGAAAAAACGATCACATACTCCGCAGGAGTAGCAGGATAGAGTAAGGTACGACCAGTTAATCTCTTTACCTTTCTTCATTGCTTTTATTTGTGCTGTGAATGTCAGATTCGTAGCAGTTGAGATTCTTTTGCTGATTTTCGCTATATTATCCTTTTTCACCGACCCCACTTTCGACCCTAAATGCTGGAACGTGAATTTCTGCGAGAACTTGCATGCAGAGACAGTTGACGCTGCTGATCACGACCATCATATAGTCTGTTCCACGGGGGAAGATAGTTGGGGAAACGCCACAGAGAAGAAGAGCGCGGGAAAGTGCGAAGAGATTGGAGAGGGTGCAGAGAAAAACAGACACTATGCAGCATACTCAAGTATCGTCGCGTTTGGAACAGACTATACTTATTTTGTGGATATGGCACTATTCGGCTAGTTCTTCCCCAAAAATTTCAAGAAATTTTTTTGCCCAAACTCCGAGGGGGGAGGGGGGGGGGGGGGTTCCGGGGGACTCAACACAAATATCGTATCCATTT
>JARK01001408.1:793465-825570 GCA_000688135.1 Ancylostoma ceylanicum | reverse complement strand
CCCCCCCCCCCCCCCAAAAAAAAAAAGCTCGTCAAATTTAGAGAGGCGGGTAAATTATATTAATCCTGTGGATATTCTAGAAGCCCACCACAGGTGTCGCAACGGAAATCGGAACTAAAGAATCCTTGCTACCCATCAATGCACCCAAAACGCCCTTCGAATTCCTTCTCTCCGGAACTTCCCATCGCGGCGTATTCCAGTGCGGTGGAACCTGCGCACACTGCGCCGCTGACACACATGCGTTCACCGATCGACGTAAGCAAACAAACGGCGAATGCACAAAAAAAAAAACCGTCTCCGCGCGGCTCGCATCTCTCTTTGCCAAGTTCCAACCGCGGAACAAACACCTCGAAACGCTTCCACGACGTCCATGAATGCTCACCGGCAGAACTGTCGGTCTTCAGCCCGTTACTTTCCACGCTGGACGGATTGCTCCACTTCGTCTGCTCATGTTCCTGTTGAGCAGTGCTCGTCGTTGTAGTCGTTGTCTCAAGGGACGGTGGCGCCGGAAGAGTTGGCGACGGAGGTCGCATCAATCCCGGCATCAGCCAAGTCCAATGAGGCATGAATTGCGACGACAACGTTGGGCCTGAAACGAGTTTTTCAGTGAGGTAGCGAGTGAAAACGCGGCACGGAGGACTCACATGAAGCAATCGGACGCAACGCGACGGGGCACTCAGGCTGTGGTGGAGGTGGCGCAGGACGTTTCCGTGTGTGGCCATGTTGGGGTGGCGGCGGCGGCTGTACTACCGCCGGCAGCGGTGGCGCCGGCGGTAGGGCGCCCAGCACCGGCGACGTCGCACCTACGACACCATTCTGCGACAAGACGAGGAATATCGTCTGGATGCAGGACTTGAGTTGTTGAACCTCGCTGAAACAGGCACATTTAAACAAATCCAAAAAAATATCCAGAGTACTAGATAAAGACTTTCCCTGGATCCGGAACGTGAAACTCACTGAAATGCGCTAAGATCCGAATGAGTGAAAGCGTTAGTGGATGGATCACAAAGAAAACTTCCGGAGGAACTACACGGCCTGCTGCTACAGTTCAAAGGACGATCGTCAGCCATACAGGATTCAGCGCTTTTCATGGGGGTAGCGAGATAACAGGAGGGAGTCGGGCTGCTTCCAGACAGAGCACGAGAGTACAGAGACACTTTTATCGCGTCACTCCGAACTGCGATGTTTCTGACATCGGAAATGGGCGTGAAAAAAAGCGATGACGAAGCGCGTGATCCCTGCTGTTGTGTGTGCGTATGCGTGCTGCATGATCGGAACACATGCCAGTGTAACAAAGGGCGAAATCACGGCGAATCCAAGCTTCGGTCGGCTGATTTATGAGGGTTGTCGAGATAGGAGGAGGTGTAACAGACATGGGCGATCTAAAATGATACGAGAACAATTCCTACGATCGTCGACTTATAGAAACAATTGTGTCCCTTGGAAAAATCTAGCATTTCAAGATTAAGATCAAGATTTAAATATAAGTAAACTTCGTGGACAAAGGACTGCTGGGCAGTAAGGATAGTGTGATATGAGTCAGGAAACAATTTTTTCCTATGTACGACGACAGCAGGACCCTTCAAAGACATCCATGACCGTTGTCTCCCACATGGTCTCCTGCATGCATTAGATGTGGTAAATAGTCTGCCTGAATATCCCCCGAAAAGAAATATCGCATATGCCATACGATCCGAAACCATCCGGGAAGCGCAATGCTAGAGTAAACGGAAGCCTTTCGGTTCCATCAGAAAACATGTCTCAGAAGAAACAAAATCTCAATACTTTGCTGATACTATATTTATTACAAGACCCGATAACATAGAAATATCCTGAAGATATTCTTGAAGTAATGTCTAAGGGTCCATCCATTAGAGTCGTATCTTCGAAGAGGAATTGAGGCTGGTGCTGTACCAGTCATATTTTCACCAGAACTAGTCATTTATATAGTGAATTACTTGTCACAAGAATGATTTGCACTAGTTTTTGTAACACGGTTTAACTTAAAATTGTCTACAGAACTATAGGATGCTCCGACCAACCATAACAGCATTTTTTACGGATGGAACTTGGTCTGCCAATTTTTGTAGTTGGGCAGTAGATCAATATTCTCATGTGTACATCTTATTGCCAAAGGATTTCAAGGAATTCTGGATCGAAAAATAACTGCCTCTGATATCTGATCTCTGATTCCGTGAATACTGATTCGCTTTTTTATACAACGTTCAAGCTTTCAAACTGACAGAATGGCGCTATTACGGAGTCTGCTATTCACTTATTTACTTATTTATTTATATAGAAAGACATTTGTTCTTGATAACTTTTGAAGACTCCCGTGTGGCGACTTCATTGACTGGCTTTCGGAACGATAATACCTTTCCGGACCAATACCAGAAATTGCAGGTGTGTAGATGTTCAAAATGCCTACATTCTATTTCCACTGTCACTATGAAGCCCTCCCCTTCGCAGACGTATACATTCTCGGCACGGCTTCGTTCTCTCCGTCGGAACGCACGTGATTCTCGGAAATTAAACCCGCACTCGTACTTGATTAGTCTGGCGGCTTCATTTCGCCGTCGTGCATCGCAATGAACGGGAACGTTGCCAAGAGCACGATTACGACGCGCATTCGCCGCCTGATCCGCGTCGGCGCCCGGTTCGATGCACACCAATAAAGCCAGCACGGGGCGGGGGAGGAGGAAACTCCGGCAATGAGTTTGCCAGCTCAGCGTGAAGCGATGCGTTAGTCGATGCCGGCGGCTATCGCAGCTTTTCGGGCCGTTTTGACGAATGTTTCTGCCGCGGCGACATCGTAAAATTTCATTGTTGATGTGCCAGTCGGCTGACGGCAGTTCTCACTCGAAATGCGCAATATATATTCACAGTTGCATTGCGCTGGCAACAATGCGCAAAGCGCTGGTTCCATGCCGTTTCTGGAAAGGCGGCTGGGTCCCAGGACACGCTCACAGCATTCCGAAGACGTGTCAAAATTCTCAGGAACATCGAGTAGAATGCCACATGTCATGCAAGGTAAACATGTTGGAGAACGTTTGCGCCTCGATGCGTCACATGCCGTTATATTTTCCAATTCAATTATCGCCGTCACAACATCGGACGGACGCGTCCTTCGGAAATATTCACCGAATAATCATCATGGTCAGCTGTCTGTGTTATAAGCAACATCCAGTTGTTGACTCATACCTTTCCACAGTTCTCCGGCGAATATCAAGGATACAGCACAGCAAAGTCAAATGAAGGGTCGGAGAATTAGAGTTACATTTAGGTGTATGAAATTTCCCGTTTTTCACTTTGTCAAAAGAATTTTAACAGCAGCACGCCTAGTCACAATCCGAATTTTTGCAAAATATTCCTCCCAAACCATTCCTGAAAAGCACTAGCAAGGTTCAATTATGATAACTAACCTTAGAACTCATTTTTGACCCTTTTCTGGGATGTAAATCGCCTTTGATGTCTTGGAAAAAAGCACAACTATATCTCGCGCACAGCAAATGAGCAGCAACAACTTCGTGGATACCCAAACTTCAAAAAAGTTTGATTTTTGAAACAAAACTATCATAAGGCATTGTTTTATGCAGCAGCGTCACTAATCCTGAAGATAAAGTGGGAATTCAGGCTCTTCGACTACAGATTAGATCCCAGGAAGATCCCATAGAAGAGCAGCTTGTCAAAGTTGTACCAAATAACAGAAGCAATAGCAAACACTTTATGCTGCTGAATAAAGTTGTCGTTTCCGGAGCTAGGATATTCAGCAATTCCAAGCCCTCACAACCAGCTCGTTACCGTGTCTGGATCCCCCAAAATCAAGTTCCACTGCCAGAGTTCCTCGCTGATCGATCGGCAACGAAGTTCGGCAGGCAACTACCGGTCCCTCCGAACCGCCGCCGCCGACGCTGCTTATCGCGATGCATCCCTGAACGCCGTTTCAAATGCTGGTGTGCGAGCGAGCGGCGAGCGCGAAGGAGCGCCGGGAAGAGCGCGACTGTGAAGGCGATCGAGAGAGAGACGGATGACGCCGGTGTTCTCGGCGACATTCCACGGATGCATTGAGTCGCGCGACGCGGATCCAGGCACACCTTGTATCCGCTTATCCGCGGACGACATGACTTTCACCCGGCGATCAAGGATTCGGGTTCGCACGGGTGCATGCGTTCCTTCCACGGTAATTATATGTGATTTGCGGTGTGGGCAATTAGGAGTGCGATGTCTGGGAAGAAACTTTGGAATAAGGAGGACTTCGCAGTCGTGGGAAATTTGGTTCATGGACACTTATCCAGAAAATTATGGATGGGAAGCTGGAGGGAAACCAAGCAGTGGAAAAGCCGAACAGCATTAAATTTATTCTTCAACTTAGAAATGTGCATATACAAATTATTATTGTGGATAACTTTTTCTAATTAGAATGAAATTAGAGAACGATGGTATTTTCATGAATAGCATGCAAATCAGCATCGATATCACTGCAATTCCTCCCTCCTCTTCACGGATCTATCAACTTCACGCCCTTCTGAAGTGAAATGGATCCACAAACCCCCGAACTGAAGCATCTGTG
This sequence comes from Ancylostoma ceylanicum, assembly GCA_000688135.1. NCBI lineage: Eukaryota > Metazoa > Nematoda > Chromadorea > Rhabditida > Ancylostomatidae > Ancylostoma > Ancylostoma ceylanicum. Next base: position 821,000 of record JARK01001408.1, on the reverse strand, counting down.
TGATGTGCCGTGCACGCTCATTTTTCACATCGTGCCCCCTATATCATGCGTAGTACGCGCTGGCGAACAACGGCGCGGAGGGAATTGTTTATAAAACGTCGAGTCCCTCGCCGGCGATGTGCTGCCAAAGCGATGCGACCTTGAAAGTCGGGCATTTTTGAACGCACTCCACCCGCACGGATGCTATGCAAAGCCACGAAACGAGATGCGCTGAACGTACGAAACGTCGCGCAGTGAGAACGATCTCCGCCGCGATAGTGCGAGAAGAAAACGAACAATGAGAGCTTTGAGGAACCCGCACGAAATTCAGTGGAAATCCACGTTCCGGATGGGGAAATGAGCGTTAACGAATGGATTATGTGAAAACTTGTGAAATTAAACTCACTGCCTGAGTAGTTTACATTCGGAGCATGCGGCGGGTGTACCGGCAGAATTTGCCGGCGCATCCCCGTCAGCCGGTCTCCAGTTTCCATCTACTCCATTGTGCTGCTGCAACTGAAATGAGCCAGATGCAGGAAAATGGAAATTACACAGATCTTTTGAGTAGAGCTTTAAAAAGAAAAACTAGAGTAACTGAGGGTTAGTCTCTAAAGTATTTAGCATCAGCGTGCAAAGATGCATTTCATTTACTCGGGAATTTCTATGGAAGAAGGCGTAGCGAGTTACATAAGGTCAAGATGAAAGCATAGGGAAGAGTTAACGAATTTTCTCAGAGTTCCAACCCGACAGACTCGATTCCACTTTTGAATAGTCTCTGAAGGTTCTCCTGACATCAATCTATCAGAAGAAAATCGTAGAGTAAGCTATTCAATTGAATTGATGACGATTTTTCAATACCGAGTCAAACGTCAGAGTTTTTTTTCCCCACTTTCCCGGCCTACATAAGTAATCGAACCTTCAGGCTACACTCAGATGTCTGGATTTTCAAAACTGCTGGGAGCTGTACGATGAAATAGTTACCCCAATTTCCCCAGAAGTTGAGATCAAGCACACATGTAGAGATTCGTACGGAAAGTTGTACTTTTGCCAAACAGCGTGCAATTTTGGATAAATTAATCCACCTAAGCTAATGAGTGGTAACAAGGGGGGAGGGGGTCTGCGGTTCCTCAGTGGGTATGAAAAGCCGAGAGATTACAGCGTTCTTGTAAGCTGTAGCCTTGGAAGAAAAAAGAAAATCTTCATTTTAAAAAAATGGTCAACTTTGAGCACTCCATTCATTCATTTGCTGTTTAATTACCGTAAACAGTTGAACCAACGGTAAATACTGCAAAAACGCCAAAATTAACAGTAAGTTGGTTAATTGTTGCAGCTGCTAACGAAGGACAAGACTTGGATAGAATGGAAGATCACCCACTGCGGAGTCCTTTAGGTTACTGCACTCTCATAATGCTTTTGGAAAATTGCATGCGAGACAGTGCTGAGAAACCACTCATAAACCAGAATCCACATGAATCATTGAGATTACCCAAGCCAAACGCGCTGGAACAACATAAATTTACCCATCGTCAACGCCGGTGTCGATAAGTTTACCCTGGGAAATTCCAATGATGCATCCAGGCCCAGGATTAAAAATAACCAGTATCAACTAGACATCAAAGATTTTCCTGCAATCCATTCTCCTTTTCTCCCTAAATCCTCTTCTCGCGACCAGGGCAACGATCCGCCGCGCTGAACCCCAGTACGTGCGCAGTCGTCACATGAGCAAAGCCATCTAAGCTGTTCGGGATTCGCTTCGGCTCGTCCAGCCAGCGGAGGCTAATTTAGTAAGCACTGGCACGAGTTCTCGTTTTCCAATGCGATCACGCGAGTTGGTCTTTCAACGTACACAAATCTATACGAACACGCGGCCGCCCGAGAGAAGCCATTCTCCGGGGGGAAAGACGCCTACGACGGCTGTCTGGCAGCCAGGCCAGCCAGCCAGCCAGCCAGCCAGCCTGCTTCCCCCGATCCTTTCATGTCATTTGCATACGAATGCCTATGCAGAAACAACTAGAGCGACAACGATGGCGACATGTGTAACCGGAATCCGCCAGTCTCGGTTTGCTTGGGAACGGCAGATCCTGGCTATGCAGCAAGGAGTGACTGCAGGCAGTGGTATGGGTGGAATGCCAGAAACTCCTAGTGAGTGGTTACGCTCCTGTGGTAGGATTGGCAAATTTCCAGAGAAGGCAGTTATCTACCCGCCGTTCCAAAGTAGATGAATTATTCTGGTAAAAATGCGCACACTGCTCAAGAGAGACTTATCCAGCGATCACAAGTAATGGTAGAATGACTAACTTCTCGGGAACATTCATGGATCCTAGCACTGTTCTACTACGGCAAGAAAAGCTATATAGAACAAAGCAAAACATCTAGGTTTAAACAAAGTTTTGTGCCAGAATGCGGAGAAAATTTGATGCAGAATTAAAAAACAAATCTACCAAGAAAATAAATATACTCCTGAGTAAACTTCATTAGGAGAAATGAAAAAGAACTGTCCGTGTTCAAATTCTAGTTCGTGCCAGATTTCTATACATTCTACTGAGCAAGAATGTGAGTAACCAGTGGAAAGTGCCCTTGAAAGAAGGAATCAAAAGGAAAGCGCATATGCTGGAGGATTGGGAAAAATCCATGGAATCACGCCGACAAGCTTCCAGGTAAAAAGCTGCTCTTGAAACAAAAGAAATATGCTTGCATCATCTAACCTAAGAACCCCACAGAAAGCAAGCAGTATTAAAATGCCTCCCACAACGTAATGCAAAACATCACAATGATTTTGCAGTCATGCCGACTCGATCCCAGATTCCAGGGATATCTGCCTAGTCTTCAAAAAAATCCACATACGCACCATAAAGAACCGCGGGAACATGACAGGCAGGCGTCCGGAACTTTGATGACTTTTCTAATAACTGATTCAACAGCAATCGGCAAAATGTTTATATTTGGAGACACGTCATTTCATTCACATCCATGCAACAGCGTCTTTCATAAATAATAAATAATAACCCAAAACGGGGTAACTGAGGATAAAAGTAGTAGATCCTTAATGAAGGAATTTAGCCTGGTCGATCCGAACGGGTATAAATTGCGCAGATCTCCCGAATGACGATGTTAGTGCAAAAGACGAAAAGAAAAAAAAAAGAAAAAAAAAGGTGATGGGCAATATGAATTGAAGAGTGACGAGCGGTAACTTACGTTGTTTAGAAAAGCTTGAATATAGTTGAAGTTGTAAGCAGTATGGAGGGATGTGGGACCGGCGGACGCCAGCGTGGATAGACGACCAACTGCACAAGAAACGCGCGAACACGCCGCATAGAGTGCACCGCCGCGGAGACGTCAGACACGACCGCGGGCCGATGGAGCTGGAATGGCGTGTTTGAGGACGCAGAGGTGGCAGCCGGCTGCTCGCAACGCGGAGGAAGCGTCCGCGGGCCGGAGCGACCAGATGACGAGCGCGCGTAAAAACGTGTGAATGGGGAGGGAGCGAGCGCGAGTCGTCGCGCGCAGACATGCGCGCGATTCGAAAATCTCGCGCTATCGCCTCGAATCGCAAAAAGAGAACGTGTGCGCGCCGGCTAGCGCTGCTGCCGCCGCCGGCTGCGAGCGACGCAGATACGAGGGATAGAACGCGCTGCAGCTGGATCCGACCGAAAAGCTATAGTGAAACGACGGGACCCATCCTGCAGCAGAAATACATGCATATACAGTTTGTTGCGCTGCTTACGTCGACATGATCTTGCGGATCCTGACGCCGGGAGGCGGCACTTAGTTACCCATGATGTTAGGTGCAGCCGCAGCGTATCAGAACTGTTTCTGAATTCTCAGAAAACTTTGACCTCTTCCCATTAGATAGAAATTGATGAAATCAAGAAACCAAAGAAGGATCAGGATGGAGATCAAGTTTTGAGTGGTTTATCTTCGAAGATGATCATGATTAAATGAAATACACTTTAAAAAACAGGAAGGCGTTTCAATGACTTCAGTGGAGTTGATTTAGGCATTTTCTCAAGATAAAATAGTTTGTAATAGCATTTCGTAAAATATTTTATGTTTTCGTCGATTACCGAGACCTCCTAGTGCCGGCAGTAACTGTCTCTGCTCGTTGTGACAGATGCCTTGGGTAACTAAGTGCCCGCACCCCTGACGCCGGCTTGTCCACATCGAGCAGATTTCACCTCCAAAAATTATTGTTCTGAAAAAATTATACCAGTCTACCTCGAAGTAAACACCCTACTAAAGTTGTCCAGGATTGTAAAAGCTTTTCCGATCTGGATTGATCCCGATTAGTGGTGGATGGCGTCTGCTCTCGAATTCGTGTAAAATAGATTCCGACAGCCATTTGTAAACCTCTTGGACAGACCAGGACCTACCCAACCCTTGAAATGCGTATTCTGCAGATGCGATCACTCTTACAACATACCACATACAACATAGAAATTTCTACCGGATCGATTTAAAAAAAAAAACCTTTACATTATATAACCCCGTCCTATACTTCAACGTGTTATTGGAATTATCACGCTACTAAATTTTTTTTACTTACATTTCTTGAAATTTCCATACTATTTGTTTCCACTTTGTTCTAGGGCGATAAAAGCGCACATCCGTGTTAGCTTGATCGTTACCCTAGTACTTCAATGAGCCGAGGTCATCCGACCTAGGATAACTAACGAAAACAGCTCTTAAGGTAAGCACGAAATTGAAACCGAACTTCTTTCAAAAAATCGCGTTCTTTCGCACAATGGATTAATCCTGCAATAGATAAAAACTGCCGCCCTTGAAAAATTCTGGATTTCTGGAAGAAGTATACACAATATTCAGTTAGCCATATCTAAGCATTTTTCATTTTCCATTCCGATTAGGATCTGTAGAAAATTCTATTCTACAGAAAAATTTCTATTTTTAAGTATTAGAAAACTGTTCTGTCAAATTTACAAAACTAGGGATTCTGTAGAAAATCTCTGAGGTTTCCACAAATGTTTTCAAGGACATCTGGGTAAAAAACTCGAGCAGTCACAAATTTAAAGAGAATGGTTATGAAAAAATTAAAGACTATGCATGAAGCTCAGCAGATGGCATGACTAGTGCGTTTCTTCTGACGACAAGCAGTGCTCAATATCATGCTAGAATTTGATAGTGCAGTTGTCTGCACGATTAATAAACACGTGGAAGAGCTGGTGAAAACTTTTCAGCAGCCGAGTTAATTTTCCGCTGCAGAGGTGAGTATCCAGAAATTTTTCAGTTAAAAAACACGTGCTTCTCTCCGTTCCTTTGAAGTTTTCCCGCATATCCAACGAGGAGCAAGGAACTGAAAAGAGAACAGAATGATTTGCGAGCCCTAAGCTCGCTCCACTAGACCTGTTCCATCTTACGCAGTACTGCTGTAATTTCGTTCTGTAGAGTTCTTTGAAACCATAGTACAGCGCGGGCGCCGCCAGTAGTTTCTAGAATTGCGCCGTCTGCAAGCTTGTGACTAGGGAACACTTGTTTGCTTCCATTGTTCCGATATAGCGAATCAACTGATAATGTAACATCTTATCTCTCTTCCCCACGTCCCACTCTGCGGCAAGTTCTACCGCGCTTCCAGATACGTTCCTGAACAGTGGACGGGGCGCAGCGACAGCCGTTTGGCATGCGGCCAGACTCTTTCAACGCGGAAATTTCACCGATCGCCCAACGCAGTTTCAAGCGCTCGTTGACATTTGCGCGTCGTTGTGACGAGCGACCGTGAAGACGACGGCGTCCTTGCGTGCGCATTGTGTGAGCGTTGCTGAAAAGAACAACTAGTTTTCGAACGAATCGCGCGCGCGCCGACGCTCGCCCGTTCTCAACGCGCAAATCCCGCAACGAATACACAGTTGCAGGCGTCGAATCATGCCGCATCACCATCCAGTATCGCATGCAAATGCCCCAGCAACTGGTTAGATTACAGTTTTGAGCGAAAATTCAGTATTCGAGCGTGGCGCGCGTTTGCGCTATAAAAAGAATCGCAGACAATGCGCAGGCGCCCAGACGCAGAGCGATCTCCGAACGCGAAACCGCGACGAAATAGTGCGCGAAACGAGGATGGCCGGCGAAACGATCGCACGAATGCGGAGACGCTCGACCGCTAGCTGCCGCGATCAATGGAACGCTGTTCTGGACGGGGAACAATCGGAAAAAAGAGCAAATATCGGGGAGAAACGTTGCTGAACGCAGTCTGTGCACACTCCCGGTTCAGGCGGAACCGAAACTGGTGCTCCGAATCGAGAACACCTCAGGTGACGATTGGGATTCTTCCAGAACACCTTTGGACTCACACAGGGGCCAGCAGTTAAAAAATCTATTTTTAGGCGGAGATGTGTCATCGGTTTCTAACTACATGGAAGGAAATTGTTGATGTTGAGGTTTTTCTTCGTGCAATCCAATCCTATAGCTGTAAAAAGATGTTGAAATGCTCTGACTCTCTTTTAATGGGAACAACCACGAAGCAGATCTGTAATACAAGACGGTGAGTAGTAATCTCCCACATCACGTTGAACAAGCTCAAATCGTACCTCTTCTGATTCAAGATGTAGTTACCGCTACCATCCACTTGGGCGGCCACTGTTTAGATGGGATCTATAGCCATTAAACCTTCTGCCCTCTATCCCGTGGGGGCCTCACACTCTTTGGTGAATCTGAGCTCCAACAGGGTATGTAGAACCAAGATTCATCTTCGAAATAGTCCATTAGCATGTTTAATCTGGCTCAATAACTTCTCTGGGGCAGGCATGATAGGTAGAGTTTGTCTATCCGTGTGCTGGTCTTCGGAGCCTCGAAACAAATGTGTGAACCGCATCCAGAGCAGAAAAGAAGAACGTTCATATAAGAGAACCGGTGCTGGTGGAATGCTAGAAATTCTGCCATTGAGTAAATTCCGCCGACTTCTGGCTTATTCTCAGCTCACGATGCAGTAGTCATCCGCTGATTTCCAGATACAACCTGATTTAGAGGAAGAGAAAAACCAAAAATTCGTGGGAATTTATAGTCGTTTAAATCACCAAAATGAAATCAAGTAATCTGTCTATTTTCAAACTCGTGTGCGCTTTTCAAAAATACAAGCATTGGCCATTAAGGAACTTCTCTCTTTGGTTCCAAACACAGGGAACGATGATGTAGGCAGCAGGTCTATTGCGACCCGAATCGCGGCGACCTGCCCGGACATACTGCCGGTCACCCTGAATGTATGAACAAATTTTGAATTCACTGGAATCAGTTGAATTCGTGGAAATTATATGGAATTCTTCCCTACTTCTTGCCTGGATAATTGACAAAATCTTCGAAAATCTCGGAAAACTTTTCGGAAAAAAAACGAAATTCGTTAAAGAAACTCGAAAACACACGCGATAAATTGTTCAAAACAATGCCGATGTTGGGCAGAATTTTGTCACTTGAGTTAGTAGGCATTCGGCATTTTATCGAGATTTTGTCACCGATTTTCAGAAATTTTCAGATTTTTGAATAGAATTGAATTTGAAATTCGAATTCGAATGATTTCACACGTTGTTCAGCTCCAATTTTGATAGGGAACCCAAAATTAAACTTTCAGAATCTCAGCACATTTCTGAAGAGAGTCACAGTACCGCGACGGTTTGCTCACGCCTAATCCGTTGGGTACGGATTAACCTGTCGATTTTTATGGATACGGGCTGTATTGACCCGGAGAATCTGTGTTCACAGCTTCCTCGAGATTGTTCATTCAGCCTGGACAGGATCCCCTACGAATCCATTCGTCCTCAATGAAGAATAACTTTGAAGCAGGGGAAACTACCCACTTTTCCCCTGTGGGCTGGACCCTAGTGAAAAACCCTCACATTTACCAAGTCTGTGAAACTTCTGCATCTTCCTCGGTTTTTTTTAAATTACGGATTATGAGAAGCCTGATCACAATCGAGTGTAGAATTTTGAAAACAAGGCGAGAATTAGTATTAGCCTCCTGAACTTGTTCCCCTTTATGCAATCAGTACCCGATCATGATCAAGATTTTTATACATTTTGCCCTTGGAGAATATCAAGCAGACACGTAAACCGATTTTGTTTTAACCCAACCTAGGAACTTTACCTAGGACCACACGCATCACTACGATTTCTCAGGGTAAGCTGTCCTCACCTCAAAACCCACCTATCGTTACCACGGTCGCTAGCACTTTTACCATTGGTAATCGCAATGGAGTTGCACAAATCTGGGTGCACAACTTGCTTTCTTCTGTTTCTTTCACACCTAAAATTTTTTTGAACTTTCCTATAATCGAAAACATTTGCCTCATACGAGGTACATGCACTTGGAAGTAAGGTAATTTTCTGAGGATCAAAACTGCTGCCATCACGCCTTGGTAAATCGTGAAGAGCGCATGCACAAACCAAAAGCTCATATCAATTGAACGAAGGTATGCAAAACTACTGAGGAAACTTAAGTTTTGCCTAAACAAGTCTTTACCAATGCCCTCATGGTGAGCTTAAAAACCAGCATCATCTCCGTAATGATTGCTACGGTTATTCAAGAAGTTTTAAACACGTACATCTTCAAAACACTTCATCGCTTGTAAATTTGGCTGCCTGAGCAGTTCCTTCTTCATTCATACTATTTTCCAGCTCCTACTTCATTCTAGCAAAATTGCAATACCAAAAAAAGTTTTGTGGCACACGCATTAGGGTTTCAACCATGACCGCAGAAAGCGCAATACCCAATTTTCATCCCTGCACTTCCAAGGCAATGTTCAAGAACTGTTAGCAACGCGATTTTGAACAGATCGAAAACAGGAAGAGCTTAATGGTGTGGTACTGCGCTAAACGTTCACAAAGGAGGATGCAGAGTCTCGAAACTCACAGCCAATTCTAATATCCCTAAGCGACAAGATGGTTACCAACCCTCTTTAGCCGGCAGTAATTTAGATAATCATTCACGTTTCTCACCTCTCGTTGGTTTGATGACGAAGGATTTTAATTGTTAAACCATTTACTTGTTATTTCACCGGTGGTCTATTTACATGCTTGACTTGGCTCAATTACTTCTTCTTTGGGGCAGGCATGATCGGCAGGGTTCGTCTGTTCGTGTGCTGTCCAGTCTTCGGAGCCTCGATGCACAGGTGTCCTACGTCGGTGAGCTGAGTGTGGACCGCATCCAGATCGCAGTCTTCCGGCAGAGCCCATCTTCGGACGAACGACCTAGAATACAAGCGGAATAACTACCACTTCTTTGATCCCTGTTTTTCCAAAACCAACCTTTTGATGAAGCCATGATCGGACTTTTCCTCGTGCTTTCCCTCGATAGTGAGGTCGCGACCCTCGAGGTGAACTTCGAGCTCCTCAGGCTTGAAGTGCGACACATCTAGCTCGACGGCGAACTTCTTCTCGTCGTTAACCACCTCCTTAACTTCGTTGCCAACGTGCATGATGGAATGGTCAGCATCCCTCCAGTACGGCATCAGCTGACGTCCAAACCAGTCCTGGTCCCTCGTCATCAGAGGCATACCGAAGCGGTCGAAATCCCTCATGCAGCGGTCGAAGCGAGGAACGGGGCAGAGAGCCATTTTGCCGAATTAGTGACTACCCTGAAATACATAGCAAGAATCGCACTTCATGGCACATCCTGAGGAAGAGGCAAGTATCCAGTGGGAGAATAGAAACTGTGACATGGAAACTGCATAGTTTCAGCTATGGAACAGAAAATAAGTACCGCCGCACTTAGCAATCGTCCGTATTTGTACCCATCCAGCCATGTTCTGGAAGAAAGGAGGAGTTTGGAACAGATCCATGGCGGGAAACGCGTGAATCCAGCCTTGGTCAAAACCGTGGAACTCGATATGTGATCTAGCTAAGCTACTCGCAGAATATTGCCTCTTCAACCGTACAGGTGGGTCACTTATTTTATTTTTCCAGTTTCAATTATCCTTAGAATAATTTCAAATGATATGACTTTAGCGCAGTGAGTCTTGAGAGACCTCTTGTCTGAAAAAAAAGTCCTGGAATGGAGCATTCCGAAGCAGCTTTATGAAAGAATAGCGTTTGCAAATAAGCCAGCAGTGAAAGTAGAGAAGTCGAAAGACACTGGTTCAGTTATTTAGTAGCTACAGATTATCTACTGTGCACAGTTGATACTTGACTGCATCAATGGAGCAGGGACCAACATCAATAGGCCAGTTGAGAATCTCTTTCAGATCCTAGGTATTTAGCTGATACCGGAGTGCTAAAAGTTGTTCAAAAGCTATAATAAAACCCTAACCACCACATCCAAAAGGTGTGAAATAGCTTGTTTTTCTACGAAGCAGCCTGTCAGGGAACTTCCTGCTTCTGATCTTCTATTCTGTTTTTCCACAACTGTTGGATTATTCTCGTTCGAATGTGTAATCACAGCATAAGGTTCATGGTATTTCACTCAAGGGCAATAACCCTGGTTACGGCTAAGTACAGTTTACCGGGTTGAATTCGATCTTTGCATGACTTTCTGGCCTGGGTAGTTCCCGGAGTTGAGAGAATCAAATCTTTTCTGCATTCTTTGCCAATGTTTTAGCGATCGGAATTCTGAAGTCTCCAGTTTTTCCTAAACCAAAAAAATCGAATTCAGGCACTTTGATTAGTCTCCCGCATGTACATCTGTATCTCTTGTAACCTATATTTTCCCCAGATCAATATACTGTCCTTTCTACAATGCTGGCATTTTCTCTGGAAGCATTAGACTTATTCTCAAGCAGAATAGTTTGAGTAACGTTGTGTTGAATCGTACGCAGCTTTCTAGTGGAATAGTTTTAAATTATCCAGAACTAGTACTATATACAAGAAACATCCAGGACAGCAGCGTTTTTTAAGCCTAGCTCATTTTCTATGTATATTCATCCACAACTTTACCCCAGCATCAGACTTTCTCGTCAGTAAATACAAATCCCGAGCTCATGAATTCCTGAATGCCACAGTCCTTCATTCAGAACACCAAACTGCTCTCTATCCTTTCCTACAGCGATATGTCACCTTTTGAAGATCGTCTCGTCAACGTCCCTGCCATCATTAAAGAGATCTACCAGAAGAAGTACGAGTAACTGAGTAGTAACTCCCTGGAACGATAATGAGAGGAGCATTACACGTGAAATTTTGGAAAATGACGACTCCATGTCATAACTGCGCTGAATGACATTTACGAAATTTTCCTCACTGAGTATTCCTGGCCACTATTTTCGGTTCTTCATAAGCGGTCGGACTAGTATCAATTAGATAACTTTAAATTTTTAAAATTTAGTGGGTTTTGAGAGACTAATTCTAATTGTTTAGGTCAAAAAATTACTTTCGACGGATTTTATTTTCAAAGCACCTTGCTCTCACCCGTCTAAGCCAGTTTCCTACAGGAGTACTGCCTCTGCATACCTCCTACCCTCACGATCTTCCAGTTGCCTCTGCTACCACAACTCGGTCGTTTGCCTGAAACACAACTTTGCAACATTTGCCATAATCCTTGGATGACTCAGTGTCTGTTCCATGGGACTTCGCTGTGGGTGGCTGGACTTCATTTTGTTCCTGAGGATCCCCCTCGGTTCAGTAGACCCGGATCGCACGTGTTCCCGGCAGAACTATTGACATTCACATGATTTCGACGTGTTTCAACGTAAATGCCAGCTGATTGTCCATGCAAAGGTGCAAGGTGCATGTGCGCTTCGGATTTGCTCATAACAGCTTTTGACATTTGACAAGGCCAATTGAAATGAAATGTAACAATTAGTAGAGCTTGGCGACATTAAATAGAGGTTGCGCCATTTTAAGTCAGAGAAATTACAGGAAATCTCCAACCCCTGCAGGTGTGATGCAAATGTCACATGTTATGAAGAACATATATGCAAAGCCGCTGTTACTTTTTATTGAAAATCCTGAAGCTTTAGTTTATTTCTTATCGATTACAAAAGCTGACATCACAAGTACAACTACTTGACAAACGATGCCGATAATTAGTGAAGTAAGGAAGTAAAACCGTGAGAGATGAATGACATACAAAAATATGGAGACTCGATTAGGCATTCAGTCAGGGGGCAAGGGGTGAAGGAGAACTTCGTGGATCTTAGGGCTAGGAAGAGCAGTGGGCGCCAACACCGCAAGTCCGTCAAAGGAGTATATCGGGGTTCCGGATACCGACTTAGTAGGTCCGCCAACCTCGCTATCGTCCGCTGGAGTGGGGGAAGATTATTAGACTAGTCAAAATTTGTAAATAAAAGGAACAAGAAATGTAAACGAAGAGGACGTTAGAGGTATTCACTTCAAGCATAATAAGTTAGCAGTCTATCTAATCGAGTACGAACAACAAGAGCTGGATGATAATAAATAGAACATAGCGATGACAGTTATAGGATGTCGGTTTCAGTGTTCCTTGCTGAAATTGCCATGAATTACTACGATGGATTCGACTTTGCATAATGTGTTTCTCAGTAGAACCCTTTGTCTTTTGATAAATCCTCTAGTTTTTTTTTTTGACAAACACTGGATTAGACGCTTTAGCAATTTTTTTTCCATTTTCCTACCTATTTGTTTATTTAATACACTGCGTTTACAATGTGTTTCAATGAATAAAAGAACTTGTTGGTAACACTTAAATGATAGGCAAGAAAGTGTGAAATAACTCTCGAATCTCGAGTCTTGCATCCCTAATAGAAAACTGAGAAAAGATCGTTGCTAAATCCACCGAAAGAACATCTGTAACGGAACTCCTGGCATTTTCATGTGAAAGTTATTTTAGTGTCACCTCTTCATTTTAGGTCTCAAATCCAGCAATTGTGCAGTAATGTCACTCAATTTCCGGAACATGCCTCTACATTAATTACGACATTTGGGAAGGTGTCACGATTCCGCTCAGCTGTTAATGAACCTTTATATTAATGTCAAATGTGCGTTAGTCATTTATAATGATATAAAATCATACAGATCATTTTATCCCTTGGGATTGCACGGCTTTCATGGAGAACCAGGTAGTGAATTCCTTGCATTGCAAAAGAGTTAGAAACATCACGTGTGAAATTATCACTAGATAAATAAATAAATTAATGAATTAATAAATTAATAACAATAACCTTATGAATACTGTGAATGCGGAAAGGCTTGAATTTTTAGAATGTCAATTCTCCCCCTGAAATTTGCGAAGCCACAAATGCTCAAATGTCGAAATCAAGGAAATAAAAATTGATTGTGTGGCATGGAAACTGTCGTAATTTAGTCGTTCTGGATCACTACGCTTGAAAACAAGTGAGTAATCAAGTGAGTAAATAGAACAATAGAAACAAATATTTGTAATAACTTCGTGAGTAACAGTATCACTTTTACAACGTAATTTGAAGTGTGTCGATCAAAGAAAGTGCGTCGTGAGTCACTGCAAGCTGAGCAAGGAGTTATTTTCAACTTATTGTCCCCGGATTCTTCCGGAATGTGGCTCATTAATATCTCACCTGGAAGGTGTGGCGGATTTCATCATCATCCAAGCGAATTCACGAGTTTTTAAAATACTGCGCAAGAACCAAACGAAGGCTAACAACCAGGCAACCTTCACTACTCCTTGCTTGCTGAAAAACGCAGGTTAAAGTGGTGGACTGGAAAAAAGAGAACAGTCTATGATAATTTATATTGGAGGAACCGCATTAGAAGGAATGCCTTTCCGAAATCCTTGATTGAATCTCTATTCTCCACTGATTATGAAACTACTGTGGTTTGCTGCAGAAAACGTAAAATGAGCTTTTTTTTCTCAGATTTCACGTTCACCACCAGTACACGTGTTCACATGCATAATCTGAGGACAAATGTTTCTCTCACATCACTTAAACGACCAGCTATTACTCGGCACAATAGCAGTTAGCAAAGTCCAGGTTGCTATTAATAACTAATATGTAGGTGAAGTGCGACAACTACGTGAATAGTACGTCACGGAAAACTTCTACGTAAGCACTTTTCGGTGAAAGCTGTCAACCAGTTGCGATAGCAGTGATTCTTACTTTTATTTTGCTACAGCCATAGAATGGGACACCAAGAGGTCTCTCGAACTAAGGCTCCAACGAGGTGACGGTGACAAAAAGCAAAACTTCTAGCAAATTGGTCGGTTACAATATTATGTAGAAAGCCAGGACAACTGCTACGGAGTTTATTTGCGAAGAAAGCCTCTTGTTGGTCTTATATTTGTCCAAAAAACTAGAAAAATGAAGGCTGATATGAATATCTCCCTGCCCTTCTCCGTAGTAGTTTCATCTTCTGATTTCTGGATCTGTTTACGAGCCTTTTCCATGAGATGTTGAAACAGTTCGCTCTTTAACAGGTGACTGTCTTATTCCTTCACTTCTTCCGCATTTAGGATTTCTCCTTGTCAAGTTCCTTACTATTTAGTGAGGTCTTGATATACTATTTATGCAGGAGCGTCCTCGTAGTGTGAAATAGTAAATGTGATATCTCGTTCAACACTTGTACCTATCTAATGTTCAACTAAGTAGGTAAGCAACAAGTAAATAGATCGGCATTGGTATTTGGCATACTGGACGCAAATGAAATATCCATTTTGCACCGTTGCCATAAGGTCAGAGTGAGCACACTTTAGACAGGTTTACTTCACAGAAAAAGAATGGATAGATCCTTTGAAAAATTCTTATTTGGTTGCGGACAGATTGGATGGTTTGCGCAGATTTTTGAGATAATTGTAATGAGGTTTTTTTGAGCAATGAGAACCTACTGGGACCTACTTTATCCACTCATTTATTTGTTCTATCCACTACTCGGCATATGCAAACTTTGGCGATGTTGAAGCGGGTCAGTAATTGAGAAATGGAGCGCGGCAGGCACCCTTCTGCTACAATGCAACCGGTGTAACTCGCGACAACGAATCCATGTGTTTCCCATGTTTCCGGGCTCGATCCTTCGTCACTTCGTTTACAGATGCTTTCCTATCGTCTGGATTTAGCGCCGAGCACGAGATTTTCGGAGAAGAAGTTATTGCAAGGGTTGATTCTGTTCTGTATGAAGATTTAAAATTAAACCTATGTTTTGTTTGTATCTGTTCTCTGGCGTTGTTCCCCTCTGCTCTGGGTGGGTGCGTGTTACGTAATTGCTTACTTTCATTTATTGTTTGTTTGTTTACTCTATAGTTTTGGTTGTACTGGACAAAAGTTCCAGCTTGCTCTGTTACTACTTGTGTATGCTAGCTTGGATGCAAATAAATGGAAAAATTAATATCCTTGCAGTCAGTTTCCTTTCCATTTTCCCTTCATTTTTACGAAAAAAAAAACTGCTCTACCTAGGATGCAACTTGCAGCAGGGTGCTGTGATAGGTACTAGTTGCTGGCTGTGTCACAAGTTATCCTGCTGTGTCCATGAAATTCATGATATCATAAAAGAAAGCAAATCAAGCTCTAAACTATAAATCCACAAAACTCTCCCTTCCCCTCGGATGTTTTGTCATCGCTTTACCTTTTTCCATACTTTATTGTCTCCTAACCACCTATACAATTAGTGAAAGAAGAAAAACTCCTCTTAATAAGGAGACTTTGTGAAAAACTGGACTAAACTCTTACTTTCGTAGGTGGTAATTAACACGACAATTTTACTGGGGATTTCTCGCAACTGGTTAACTTTTTCACCTGCACAAACTTCGCGGAAAGGGTTCTTGGAAAACAGATGTTTCAAAGCTCGCCGAGCATCGCGGAAATAATTGCACTTGAAGGCATTTAAAATTGTGCAATAATTTGTCGAGATAGGACTAATCAACACGCTATGAATTGTATCCCGATGAAATTCCACGAATAACTTGTTGAAGTGTCTACACAACACCGAATTCCTTGCAAGAAATGCGGAAGATTCCTGCAAAACTTGCAAGCACTGACCAGTTATCGCTGACGAGCAGATTTCCGAAAGAAAATCAGCAGCGCTACGCGATTACTGTGAAGTAAAACTTTTCGCTTCCGAATCAGGGTTCCTAACTCCCACAGAAGTGAGTGGGAGTATTTGATAATAAGGAACAAATTAAGACGCATTTATTGCTCACTGGATCGGAAGATGCGTTGAACGTGCACAAAATTGTGGCGGTGAAATCGAATTACTGAATACCTCGTAGAACAACGTAAAAGAACTACATAGAGCCGTTTTTTATGGCAAACCGATACATTCATCATTTTTAGCCTCTCTTCCTGTCTTCCACGAACAGGCAACACCCTAATGTTCACTGATTACTGGTAAAGGTTTTCCTCTTGCGGAGTTTTTCAGC
This sequence comes from Ancylostoma ceylanicum, assembly GCA_000688135.1. Classification (NCBI taxonomy): domain Eukaryota; kingdom Metazoa; phylum Nematoda; class Chromadorea; order Rhabditida; family Ancylostomatidae; genus Ancylostoma; species Ancylostoma ceylanicum. The sequence continues at coordinate 804,793 of JARK01001408.1, read as the reverse complement.
TGCGGCTTTTCAGTCACTTGTTTCTATAAATAGCTGTGAAGGACAAGGGACAGAAATTGTTTGCATCTTTTTTCATAGCGGGCTGTGCATGGTGATCGAAAACTATCTTTACAGCAACGAAGTCGGGCTAAATTTCTGCAATAAGTCCCAATGAGTAGGTTTTCGTGCTAATCTTGTACAGTAAGTCACAGTGAGTACGTACTGGATCCGAAAAGCGCTCCTGAAAAAAAAATGAGCTTGAACAACAAGCAAACAGTGATCAGACAACGATTTTTATTGGGAAAAATGGATTTTTCTCTCCTGAGACAAGATACACAAGTGACAGTGCGACACTCGAAGGAAGCATGTAAGAAAAAATAGGTGTAAGCGAATAAAATTTCCAAAAATCGTACCCGCTTAATTAATGTATTTTTTCTGTATTATCACAGAATGTTTTCGAAAGTTCCATAAGAGCCGGAAATCTTTGCTCAAATCCTTCTCCAAGAACTTGTGACGTACCTGGAGAGATTGAAAGTTAAATGTTGTTGGAGTGAAGGTAAAGCAGGTGTAATTGACACACAACACTATATGGCAGTTTAAGGAATAACCTTCGGTCTCCTCGAGCCCATAAAATTCCAGAAAAACACAATACCAAGGAAAAATGCCTTGGGATTGTTTGCTGGCGCTCGGTTGCTGCACCGATACATGTAGTGAATTGGATAAACAAGCTTTATTTCAGGAATAATATCCATCAAAAAGCAGTATAAAAACAGGACATGAAGAACACATTAGGATTCTCTATACATATGATCTGGGTACGATACAGTTTCCATTGAGACGAAAGAATATTTGAACAGCATATGGACCCGCACTTGAAATCTTTAAGGTTAGTAGGATTTTCAGGACTCTGAGCGTTCAAGAGGAAAGCTGAATTTCCAGAATTCAGTGGCAAACTGAGATTCGAAACGACACAGGCAATATACTTGAAATCACAAAACTTCAGTATTTCCTTCATCTAACTGGTGGGAGAATCAACAAAATAGTCATTTGATTGAGCCATCACATAGTCATGCACGAACAGTTCATTCTACAAAGGCTTAATACTCTTCCTAATGTTCCCATATATTTAAATGCAGAAATCTAGGGAAACAAATGGAAGCGAAGACACTCTAAGGCAACGACGTCGTGGTAGGTAACGGTGTCAAAGCCTTGGAGAGATGATAGTTACAAATTGGTGTCAGACAGTCAGACATGGTCAGAGTAAATCTTCTCAAATTTACACCGATGGACCCTATTAAACCAGCGGAAATGTCCTGTACAAACCACAACATATTAGCATTTATTTTCACGACAGTAAGTAAATGTTGATGTTTGGAATTCCTGAAGTGTGCGCTGGTTAGCTTTAAGAACTATGGAGCCTGACAAATTTTTATCCTTCCTGCAAAGGAAAGATTTATTGTTGACTTCGCTTGGGAATCTGCTGGTAGGCCAGAGGTCATTCAGAGAGGAATTCCGCTGATATCTTGGTAATTCCGATAAGATTTGAAAGTGGTGATTAAGCATCGCATTCCAAGAGCATCCAGAGGTGTTTTTCACAGCGTAACCCCGTGGAATTCGGTGTCACCAAAATCTCGTGGATGCTTATTATTTGCAGAAATTCTAGGGTGGAATTGTAACAGACCTATCCAGTCTATCTCGAACCGGGTTGTTTAGCATATTTCGTAATTAGTTCGTTTTGGCGAAACTCTGTTGGATATTTCAGAAAGAGGAGTAAATAAGGAAGAAATGTATGCACAGGGAGCAGCCAGCCAGAAGGGGATGTGATTCAGATGGTGTACGGCCGACCACCATGCCCGCCTTATCGTCACTCGCCAGCGGTGCCGATGCTGTTTACTTGTTTACTGTTTACTCTTTCAACTCACCACGATTTTGCACGCGCCGTTCGCGTATTACGCCTCGGGTGCCCCTCGTTGTTCAAGCCTCCACACCTGAGTCAGCAACGAAAAACTGCACTTTCCTGACGGAGAACACAATTCTTTTCTCAGTTTTCAACATCAGTGCTTACGTCACTTCCCAGTTCATCTTTCTGAGACTCGGAATTCCCCGTGATTTATCTCGTACACACGAAAGAACCGTGCAGGTTCTCGTGGCACAGCTTATCTTCAGGGGGAAGAGCGTGGAAACGCGTCACCACGCCTCTATCAGGTACCTTGTTTTCGCGAAGAGGCCACGAGTGGCAGCGGCTTGAAGTCTCGCACGTCGCCACCCACCGTGGAAGAGGTCCAGACGCGGGGCTGAAGCGCTTTTTTGTCGTCGTCGTCGTTTTTTCGGCATTGTGTACCCTTTATAGTTGATGTCGTTTACTAATATGTGCTTTGGTGTAGGCGCGAGAGAACGGGGAAAGAACCCGCCCCTACCCTCCCCCCACACCTTCCTCGACCACCACCGTCATCAACTCTACACACCATACACACTTCAGCTACTGTGATCCGTGAAGGTGTTGTGTGGGCCGGGAAAGAATGACGAGCTCACCCACTATTTTGTCGCTGTTCTATGTGGCTCTGGGATTCGGAAGGACATTCGTTCCTGATCCTCTTACGATTCCTTGCTTTCCTTGATCGTCTTCATCTTACTCATTTCGCTAAATATGTCGTGAAAAACGGCTTCCAGAAAATTTTTCAGGGGGAAATGATCGTTTTACTGTTACTGGTCAGTATCCTCACGAGAAGTTGGGCAATTTGTAAGTTTTCCCTATTCGATGTATCCTCTAGGTGCACAGGTGGATGAGCTGAAGAGAAAAAAAACATTTTGAACTTCTACCATTGTAATCCCGTACTAGTAACCTTATCATTCTGTCTTATACTACTTCCAATTACTTCTACCTTCAATTTTGTTCAGTTAACTCACTACAAACAACTACCAATTGATGCGAGTTGAAGTATCGTGAACTAACTTACTCGATGATGTAATAGTAACTTTCTTCAAGAATTTTCACAAGCTAGCTGCAAAATTACCCTCGCCCAAGGGTTAGAAAACTCAGCTCATTTCACTCCTTATTCTCTTCTGTACAGCAACCATTTCAACCCTAAGAAACATGTTTTTTCCAACGTGTTTCCTGCAAAATCGCCTCCACAATTCAGCATCGACTTGTTTTTACCTGCCGAACATCAATCTGAAAGGTGGCACTTACGACGAATTCGACGCTAGTGACATTACGCAATGTTGCATACAGTGTGCAAGCCAGCCGTGTTGCGCGGGATACACGTACTCGAAGGCTTTGAAGAGGTGCATTCAGGATTTTTCGCAAGTATTCTTACGATTCTGAAGTATTCAACGATGTCACGTGATGTTTACGTTGCAATATTCTGGTGTCTGAAAAAGATTCGTGCTTAACAACCTTGAGAAGTAGTGAATTTGAAGTAGAAAGTCCAGAAAAAAACAATGAAATTCTGGAAAATTCCAGGTGCTATATGAAATCCTCCATCAACTACTCTGAACAGGAGGACATGATGATCAGCGGCATCCGAGCGAACGCTAACGGAGGTGAGCAGGCTACATTACTTCATACCTTGGTTTTCACGTCGAATCTGCCCGGATTTGCCTTATTTGCCTGATCCTATAACGACGATGCTTTGCTGAGTCGCTCCTTGAATCGTCAATGCAACCTCCTCACGTCACTCGAGTTGAGTTCGCCGTAACTCATTCACTCACCTCAATTTCGCGTCATCGCATATTTGCCCGAGTTCAGCGCGGAACGCAGTAGCCAGCATCGAAATATCCATATATCCACGACGCTATACACCACATAGTGCGTGGGCGTTATGGACTTGACTCAAGTTGATGTGCGTTTGACGCGTTTTGCAAACGGCTACATCCATTACTGCTGCAGGTGTGGGTGCGAAGATGAAAAATGTGAAAATAGAGGGAAGCGGAGGAAGTCGAATCACTCTGGAGAACTCGGATGAGTGCCAGCAATATTGTACAGGTCAGAATGACGTTTTTTGACTACATGTGCATGTTGTTCAGGTCATTTTCTTTTGATGTTTATCCGGATTACTTTTTCCTGACTTCTTACCTCCTGACTTCTCAAAAGTCCACGAACTCCAAAAATAGCCATTCTCAATATCTGAGGATCAAAGTTAATTCTGGAATCGGTTGACGTGGGTAGCTCCTAATTTTATGAAACACGAGCTTATCCTTGATTTAAGCTGAAAATGCTAAAACCACTCAGAACCTGTATAGCGGTCGCCCTATTCATCCTGGGATTCTCAGAGCCAAATCTACTGTTATAGCAATTTATTTTCTACCGAATGCGAAATGGATAATCTAGGTTGTTTAGCTAATAAGTTGAGGAACCTTCCAGGCATTTCAATATCCAGGAAAACCTAAGTCATGCAGCTCTTCTTGTTTCCCTATCCTGGTTTCATCATTCTCTCTTCTTCAATTAATTGGAATTTCGAATTTCATCTAAAAAGTATTTTCACCTGATTATAAGAAAACCTCTTGGTTAACCTAATAATTGTGGATTGTTCTCCGAATTTAGAAACATCCATAAACCCATACCGGAAAGTACGTCGCACTTACTCTCAATATGACTACGTGTGTCATTTATGCATCGGCGGCAAAAACGAGCTCATTCAAATCTATTACACATCAGAATGTCTAAATCCTTTACCTTGAGCGAAAGTTCAGGTTAAATGTGCTGCTTTTCACCTACCCACATCCGAATGCTTCGATTTTTTCTCTTATCTGAAGCGATGGAACCCATCAAAATATGAGCGTAAGGACATTAATTTGCATAGCGATAATTATCCTTCGACAGCTACGTTTATTCCACAGAATTTCTTTGTTTTGAGGTGAAAATTCATCACGTATTGTTCATCATTTGCGAGGATTTAAATGCCTATTATCGTTCATTGTTGTTTTGAACGCATTAATTACAAATTAAAGGCTGTAAAGGTCTTTGCGCCTTTGTCAGGAAATTATAAGCTTTCCGGAAGCGTTTTTCTACAATTCTCTAGTAGTTCAACTTTTCTTCTTCTTTTGATCGTTGTAGTAATAGTCTTTCCTTCACGTCAATACTGTTTCTGTAAGAAATGATTGATGAATCACAGGAAATTGTCTCTGCTCTTCTGTTGATGGCAAAATTTCTGTAGTGGCAGTTTTTCATAGTTGTTCCTTTGTGTGAAATAATTGATCTTGGCGCCAGTTGGGAATCCTCGGTTTTTTTCCGGACGTTATTTTTGTTAAGAAGTCTGCGCTGAAACGGATGTTGCTGTATTTATATCCGCCATCAACGTCGTCGTTTATTGTACCCGTTCTCGCGAAGCCAAGACCGTTACATGAAGCGCCACACCGGGAGAGTCGGTTAATGACTGGTGTCAGGTGGGGAGTGAGTCTGATCTGGTCGTCTCACGTAGCGACAGATCGGCGGCCCGTTAACAAGTCGGGTTGATGGCGCCGTCGGGGTGGCCGACGGCCGGCTTCGCCTCCTTGGAAGAGGGCGACCGCCATCATCACCATTTCCGGCGCAACACAGAACCTGTCGGTACGACCATTCGCGACCGTTTCCGCTCGCTCCTATAATCAAATTAGAGACGCTCGTCCGCTTTTTGGGACGCACACGAATCGCGACATGATTTAGCGAAGGCAGTGTTGCGCCAGTCCTCTCGCGCCGTCGACGGATAAACGACTCGATGAGGGAACACCATCAGCAGCTGGCGATCGCACACGCAAAGATCGACCGCTTCCGCCGTCCGATCATTCGATGGAGTGGGATCCGACGAAGTTCGCGTTCAGATGTGATTAGATGCGTCCCGATCAACGTTAACCGTGGGGATAGAACGAAGCCGAAGAGTAAGAAGGCGGACGGGATGGGAGGGGAAGAGCTGAAGAGACCTGTGGCGGACTAATGGAAGTAGCCAGGAGAGCGCTGGTTAAAGTGTTGAAATATCGAATAGTTCTCGAATACTCGAATACTTACGTAAAGGCAGCACCCACAAAATTTGAATACTTCTAGTCCACTGCCTTAGACCAAGTCGGTCGAGTTGCATGGGACGGGTGTGGCAAAAAAGTCGATGATGCTGCCTTTTTTGTCACGTATTTCCATGACGGATCTTGGAATTTCCATGTTTTTGAACATGTTAGAGTGAAAAAAACAGAAGTTGAAAAATGGGAGGATGTTTACCACTTGGACATTTCTAGGAAAAGAAAATCAAGACTATAGAGCAAAGGCTAGAAAAGAAATGATGTAAAAAAGAATTGAAAAAATCAGTGGTAAAAGCCAAAAACAGCTGATCCGTGTCACTCCACAACTCGCTTGGGATTACCCGGATACCTTGTCTTGCCTTTTTTATCTTAAGAATGCATATGTCTTTAGTGATTCTCCTTGCGTAGAATTATTGGTAGTATTGTAGATTTTCTGGAACATTTGGGATTCGAAACTTGAAAGTTATCGTGGATGCTGCTTTGAAGAAACCTTGATCGAACTACCTACACAGTACAATCATACGCCTTTTCACACACTTTTTTGTTTGCCTTTTCACACACTTTTTTGTTTGAGAAAAACGCCTGCAGATTCACTGTAGGACCACAGGATTCTTTTTCGGTACAGATCCTGTTCAGAGTCCTCTCAAGCTCTGAGCAGACTTTTACTCTCATTCGTAATCTCAGGAAGAGAAGTATGCCAGAGCTTTACGTAGATGGACAAATATAGCTCAGGAAATTGTAGGAACTAAACATTTTCCTTAATTTCTCTCACGTGTACATGCACATGCGTAGCTACATACATGGGTTTCCGAAATTGGTCAGTAGCTGAAAACATCCTAAGTGACAAGTGATCTATTCTGATTCTCTGCCTTTCACGGATTTGCGACGACCTTGTCCTTCGAAGTTTCGTTTTATTCACGGTGTTATCTGCTTCTTTCCTGGAACTATGGATTACCTACTACTATTGTTTTTTTACTATTGCTACCTATTGGTTTTATTTTTACTACTCGAAACTCGTACCAATCCCTGTCGATTGCTTGAGCAAAAGAATCTCATTCCGATCCCTGAATTCTTGGAAGTAGTCGTGCTTTTCTATGGGCGGGTACAGTATTGGTCGAGAGTCTTATTTGCAGTCCTTATTTACACCAACTAGAAATGTTTAAGCAAATGAAAGAGGAAGTCGTTAGGAGGGTTCATGAATTCCTTCCAGGAGAAGTCGTCTATTCCACATCCATGTAAAAGTCACGTGGGTTGTCGTAAAAATCACATGTCACCTTGATAGTGAGAGATTTTCGAACAATCATCGCAAATAATTAGCTTCTAGCACCTTTGATTTAGCGTTCTTTACAAAGGAAAAGGGGCGATGACGATTACGATTGTCAAATTAAAAGCGATATTTTCTATATATTTCCTTTATTTCCTTATGAAAAACTACTAATCTTTTCTGGCTCTGAGCTTGACAAATTTATGCCAATGCTAAAGAACTAGGAAAAAAGAATGTAGTGCAGTGGATGGGCACAAGTTACTGCGTCTTCTGTCAATTTTACCCTCCAAATCCACCAAACCAAGGAGTGCTACTGCTTGGACAATCCTCGAAGCAAAAGAAGTGTTTTTTCCATAGTTCCAGTGACTTCTGATGAAAACTCTGTTTAAGATATATGGGAAGGAAAAACCATGGCTACTCAGTGCTTTCGGTAATAGCCAATTTTCTCCAACAAATTTGCTTTCTATCTACTGAATTACCGTGCTTTGAAGATTGAAAATATTACAGAAACGTTGTGCAAGTCCATGGGTACATAGGCTCTGATATGAGGAAATTATGACTCTCGAAGAAGTCGAGGCTTTGTTTTCCCACCCAAGCTACCTTTGGAACCTCCTGGTTCTCTGCTCTTTTCAACACCGATCTTGTGTAGATCTTGCATAATCGTCTCGCATTCGGCATCAAGAACACGATACGGTTCTTCATCCGACTTGAAATTATTGTTAAACTCTGTATTCTTCGTTGTTTTGCTCACAAAATGGGTGAACGTACGAGGTATGAGAGGCTTATGCCCTTACTGGACGACTGTGGATCAGCTAATTTCCAAGCTTCTTGGTGTTTAGCCATGTTCCGATTACGACAAAAGCTATATTATTTTATTATTTTTGTTATTTTATTATATTTATTATTTTATTATTATTTTATAAAAAAGGATCTGAAGGATTATGCGATGAATCACTGCTTCTGAGCTCGATGCCTCTTTCTGTTTTAAACATCACTTCGGCTTTACAAGCTTGTCTTTCCTGCTGCGGAGTTTTTCACAGACCTGTTTTCTTCACACGACGTGCTCAACACTTTTTACCCAGAGGAATTTTTTTGCATAATAAATCTGGTTTCGTCCATAAATAGATGATCGTTTTAGGAAAGTACTGGAGGCAAAAACAAAACGGCAATTTGTGAAAAAAGCTTCTATTTTGGGTTCGCATTCTCTGCATTACTGTTACCATATCTTTTTCATGGAATCATACTATTCTAAAAATCGCGATACTTCAGTATGGGTATTCCCGAGAGTTACAAATCCAAAAAAGTCTACGAGACTTTCAAATTAATTTTCTCCTTGACCACTCAGCAAAAAGTCAAATTTTAGCACAAAAGGAATGGTTCATATTTTAAATGAATTTTACTTAAGGAGACAAATTATTCCAATGAAAATCTATTTATAGCAGTGAATCTCGACTGCTAAATGCTCTATCACTGACAGGTTTCACTAGCACTCGAATTAGTTCGTGACAAAAAAACTGATACCTTTTAACAGTAGTGATTTGTTGAAACGCTATACTCTGCCGCTGAAATTTCATTTTCATAGGGGCCTCTCTCACAAATATAGATCATGATCATGGGCTTGGAAGAACTCAAACAGTAGCCATGTAGGTATTGAAGCTGTGTCCTACATTTGCTGTCAGAGTTGGGTAATTAAACCCTATTGATGAATCGTTGAGAATAAGGTTTATGCTATTCTGCACAATGCGCAGCTCTTCTCGAAATTCTGCATTCACTCTGGGTTTTATTCCAGAATTTCAGGTCCCGTATGATTCCTGGCTCCTTCGGGTAGTCCAGGAAGGTTCCAGCAATGTTTTGCACAGATTTCTAAGCTAAGCATGATAAAGTTTTTCAACAACGAGAGCTTTATCAAACCGACTTTATCCACGCATTAATTTGCTTTATTTCCTGCCTGACATATGCGAAATTTCGCGAAAATGAACGGATCCTGAGATCCAAATGGGACGCGGCAGGTGCTCTTCTGATACGTGGAGCCCCTCGCCTCGCCTGCCTTTTGCCATGGGGGTAAAGGACTTCCTGAAAAGTGCTCTTGAGTGAATGAGGCCGATGAGGTGCAAATAACTGGTCAGAAATATACACAAATTTCTTCTATCCACCAAACTTCTTGTTCCTTGTGCTGTTGCCATGCTTTTGTGGTACACTCCTACTAACGCTCCCCATTTGAACTATAAATCTGTTAAGTACAGGGGAGAATTGAAGTTGAATCGCTAGTACTTCGAAAAGTACTTGGGAGCAATGTTCCTTTTTCAGCTTTCGGAGTCTACTCCTGGTCGCCTCCTCGATACGACGACGGACGTACATCCGGAGAGTGTTCATGCATGAAACGAATCACAGCGGTGAAATACCACTTCGGCAGTCAATCCGCCATATTCCCGACTGTTGCCAATCTTCGAATATAATCCAAGACCTGACAAGAACGTGATCGTCGCCGCTTCACCGCAGGCGGTCGTCACACTCTCAAACTAGGGATAACAGAAGAACACAACGCATACGTAGGCGGCTTCAACGCCTTCCTTCTTCTTTTGTCTGTATTTTAAACTAGTTTTACACTTGATACCAGTACAACATTCCCGCACGAATTTCCTCGAAATCGATTCGATATGTGTTAGGAAACAACATCGTATTGTTATTGTTCGCATCAATTCGAGTTTTCATCTTCTTTCTCTTTACTTTCTCTGTCCTCCACTATTCATTGTCAATTTGCATTTTATCTTACGAATAATTGATGAATTACTAGATCTGATGTACTTTATGCTAGTCCTCCTCCTCCTAAACGAGCTTCATAACCGCGATTTATTCGCTATATGTCCTTTTTGAATATCATGTTGTGTTTAGTTGCGTGCTGATCGCGTTGTTTGCATTATCCACTTGAACGATCTCTTTTTCCCACTATCAATGAATGATTTCCTACATTGCTGGATAACTACAGGGCATACATAAAGGTGTCAGGCTAGAGCAATAGAGCGCTCATTTCTGGATTTTGCCTTTGAGTTGCACCCAGGCAACTCGGCGTTTAGCGCAACGTATGGCTCAGAATCATTGTTTAAACTTTGATTTGATCGGTCAATGTTATAAAAATGGAAAATAGTATATTTTGAGTGCTGATTTACTCATTACTGCGCTGTTGCTTGCACCAACAACGCGATTCTTCAAATTTTCTTAACCGGTCGACTTTGATTCACTGATTTTTACACTGGCGGAAGGCGCATAGTTCCTTGTTAGTTGATGAACTACCAAATATGAATGAAACGTACCGCATCCCAGACCATCGCTCCGTACAAAAACATTCTAAAAATAGCGAAAACTGGTCTCTGTGTCGAGTTAATGACGAATATGATGGCCGTGATCTCTGGCATGGCTAGGGCTAAAAATAGCTCCTCTGGGCTCTCCTTATGTGGATATTAGAATGCGATCTGGAACTGCGTAATTAATGGACTGCGCGCAATAGTGAAAGGACACGTCACTCCAATGAATTTCGCATGTTTAGGTTCGTACATATGAGGTCGAACACGAGCAGGTCGAGTACTTAGGGCTATCGGCTGCAGATAGGGCAAGTTGTTCCATGGGATATTAAAGAAAATCCAGCTCTGCATGGGTCAGAAGTGATGGATTTAGGTTATGTTGCGCTCCAATGGGAACTAAACACCATTTTCCTGGATTTAATTCGTTTTTCAACCTCACCTGGCCAAGTGACTTCAATCACTACCATTATACCCCGAAACGATAGTATCTTTGCAAGGAAAATGGAAAGAACCTCCCTGGGAACCTGAGGTAGTGAGGCGAAAATCTTGATGCACCATAATTTATATTGCTAACTGCTCATCCTGGGAATGTTTTTCCTGTACGAGTTTTTTACCCTTTTTCTTGTCAATGAAATTAGCCCAAACCTCAATCTTTTTACCCATTTACAAGAAGCTAAAGAAGTGAATGTGGTAATTAGTAACCCTTTGTTACTTTTTCACCAGTTCACTTTCTTCTGAATTTTTATCCGCCATTTGGCTGTTCAGCTGGACAAGAAGCACGAAACTTTGTAGCCCTCT
>JARK01001408.1:775105-793305 GCA_000688135.1 Ancylostoma ceylanicum | reverse complement strand
AACCACCCATCGATTCCGAAGTTCCTGATTATCTTTCCCCTTGGATATTTTGGAAAGGAAATGGTAAAACAATGAGAACTTCAACAGAGAGCTTCGCAATACAAGAATACTTAAATGGAAATGAAGCTCAGAGATTGAACCGTGTTGAATTCCATGGAAATGTTCTGGGATGAATGTGGTGGCTTTCTTAAAAGATCACATCCGCGTATTCCTGTCAACCTTTGAAATAGCTAACCTTAAGACAGCCGCATCCATTTATTTGGCTGAACCTTGATATATCAACACCCACTGCTGAACTTTCCACTCTTTGAAAAGCAGAAAAACCGTGTCATTTTGCAGTAGCAGCAGTGCAGGTGAACTAATCATATCTGACATTTACATTCTGTCAAACGTTGATTTCCGTATCTTGTTGAAAATGTCGCAGTCAACCCCGGAAAGGAGATTGTAATTAAGATTCAAGTCTAATAATATCTGCAGAATACATACGTGCTCTGATGCTCAATGAGCTTTTGATGAACACTGCGGGATTTCCCGGATTTGATAGATGGAGCAGGGGTCTACGTTCACGTGCATGTGTAAGTGATCGAGCTTAGATTCTGTTTAGATTTTGAGGGTTTCTACTTGCGACTGTTCTTAAGTCTCTGAGCACTACATAACGTTAATTCTTTTCTTTTTTTTGGCGCCGTTTGTTTTCTGTGTAATGCTCTACCCAAACAACACGCTGAACTCTACATAATCAAACCATGCCTTTTTCAAAACAAAGGAACAAGTGTACATCTACTTCTGTAACACTTACTGGCAAAGGTATCAGGTCGGGCACATGTCAAAAAATCTGCAGAGAAACAAAGGAATTGTACCAAGAAACACCTGAGATAACCAATTGTGAGAAACAGCTCGTGCTCTGAACCAGTACAGAGTGAGCAAGATGGACACAGAATGGGGTAAGTGCCCTTCAATCCATTGCATAACACACAATTAGGCCTCAAGTTATTGAAAATGTCTACCAACAAGGGATCCCTCCTTTTCTGCCACCTTCTTCCAATAATTTGTAAAAATTTATTACTAACCTGTGGGCGCCAATTCAGATTCGAGTCAAGGGCAGTACCCACGAAAATTGTTGACGTCGGGATTTTAGCGTAAGCTTAGATTTTCAGCTACAATGGTAACGGATACATTAGTAAATTCTGTTAGAACGCATGGGAAAGGGGGTTTCAATATTCTTAGTTCACTACCTAAGACCAGGTTTATTTATTATATTCATTTATGATCGAGTTGGTCGAATTGAGCGGGTCGGATGTTGCAAAAAATTCGATAATGCTGCCTTTTTCGTCACGCAATTTCTTGACGAATTTGGGAATTTGCAAGGTTTTGAGCCTGTTATGGTGTGAAAGAACAGAAATTGAAAAATAGGAGAATGTATGCAACAGATACGTGTCTAGGAAGGGAAAAGCAAAGCCATAGAGCAAAGGGTAGAAAAGAAATAATGTGAAAAAGAATCGAAAAAAATGAGTGATTAGAGGCGAAAATAGCTGATCCGTATCACGCCAAACTGATCCGGGTATTCCCGGATACCTTGTCAAACCTATTTTATCTTGACCATGCAGATGCCTTTAGCGATTCTACTTGCGTAGAATTACTGGGACTACTGTAGATTCCCCAGAACATTTGAAATTTCAGACTTGAATATTGTCGTGGATGCTGCCTTCAAATAATCAGGTGCTGAGAGGAAATCGTCACAGAATTCGTCTACATACATACATACTGGCTTACAGGCTTAGGATTCCAGGAAGTAGAGGAGGCTTTTCTGTGCCACTTGTCACGTAGACAAATGTTCAGGATTTTTTCAGAATTTCTTCGCTTTTTGCACTCTAAAAAGGTTTTCGAGTTCTAGTGCCAAGTAACATTATGTACAACACTGCGAATGTCCTGCCGGTCCTAGACGGTCTTGCACCTGGAATAGTGGGCACTTCAACAGTGATCACCTGTGCTACGGAAGAAACCCGAACTTCAGCGGATTCTGAAGCAGCCGGAACACACGGTCGAATATTCCGCAGGTGTTGTCTTTCAGTACACATGACTTCAATGAGCTCTCATCCTGAGGATCATTAAAAGTTCATCGGCGTTCCGAATAAATTTAACGGTTTTACCAGAAAGGATCCATATAACCCTGGAGCGAAGCCGCGCATGTCGTCTCGTAACAGATATGTCACCAGAGAAGGAATCTGTTCTGAAGAACTCATCTTGGACGACGGGAACGCCAAGTGTGCCCCACCGCTTTTGGATGCGAAGTAATGTAAGCAGAAAATGATTCAGTGGATGGGTTAGCTGTGAAAAACGCTTCCCACGTATATTCAGTCTACACTGGCCATGGAAAGAAGTTGTGGTTGAAGGACGATTCGTCACTCATGTGATTCATTTGCCTCGTTTGCAGTGTTTGCATGCAGGATCGTTAACTTTTCAAGTGTTAATCTTTCTCGGCGACGAATCACTCTTCTCGCCGAAGATCCTCGTCGATGTGTGGTTAAACCGTTCAGGTCGAAAGGAATGAAAGTGCAAATAAATTGAGAGCTTCCACTCTTTTTCGAAGAGGTCCCTTACTAGTCATTATAGTCTACATGCGTATTGTATTCATTCTGGATTCACAATACGGATAACAGATCTTTAGAATATGGAACGACACGTAAAATTTGATTGCATTGAAAAACCTTATGCTACTCCTCTTCTCTACTATCTTACAATTATAATTACAACTATCACTTCTCTATCGCAAGGACACAACTAAAGGTAAAAAATCGGCGCCGCTAAACAGATCTGTCCATCTTCTAGCCACATCCTTAGTCTTTCCTGTCTCCAAATCCCCTCTACCATTTCCTCTGTGGAACAGAATGAATCCTTTCGACATGTAATTATTGCTACAACCAAACAGGTTGAACTTTTGAATTCTCTGGAAGTGTGTGGGACTCTGCAACCTACGTAGCCGCAGAATGTTTACGGAATTATGACGGAATTTGGAAATGCATTCCGCATAAGCTGTTTTTCCTTCATATTCTGGACTAATACTACATGTAATCAGTGGCTGTATGTAAACAATAGGTTACTTAAACGCAGCACCCACGGTTATTATCGAGTCTAAAATTTTAAGTGTTTTGGAAAATCGACATAGTCCCACTAATTCTATGCAAGAAGAATCGCTAAAGGCATCTGCGTTGTCAAGGTAAGATGGGCTGGACAAGGCATCCGGGTATACCCAGCCCAGCATGGCGTGATACTCTCCGCATTGAGCTTGACGACATCGGAAAAAGTTGAAACTTCGAAAATGTGCAGGGAATTCAATATGCTGCTCAGTTGCAGACGTTGTTGAATAATACGATGAACAAATGGATCAGGATTTTTCGAAAGAGAGCAAATCAAGCCGATTTCTCACTTCAACGGTGGTGCACAATCAACGCATTATGTCTCCACGTAATGTTTGTGTTATGTACGCAACACCTTTCCGTTCAGACAAATTAACCAGCACATGTGGTTCATGATATATAAGCTGCATTCACGATTTACTGAGCAAGTTCTTTTCATTTCCACCTTGCTTCGATATGACAGTCCTACGTACCACTGCCGCCGTATGTACAACACCAATTCCTTGAAAACTGCTACTCTGCACGTGTCCACCATTGAATGTACGTATATATTATATTTCCATAAATTTTACGTGGATTTTTCATATTTATTCATTTGTTTTTCTATTCATTTATGTCGCGTATGCATTTATTTCGTACACCAGAAGTTGGTGCGCCAAAGTAAAATCCAAATAAGCTAACAGAATGGCAGTAATAAACAAGAGCTGCTGGTACAAAGCATGCTTCAATCCTACCGGTATGATCACTATGGTGTTGATCGAATAATGTATTATGTAGATACTTTCGATATTCGAATAATCGATTTCGAATGAGTCCACGAATTGGAATATTCAGGAAGGAGAGAGCTCTATTCTTTTCGGTGGACGAAAATATGAGCTGTGTACTTTGTTGTTTTGGAATATTCGATTTTTGGGATGGCCTTCAAATTGTTACTCAAATTTATTGAATTTATTCGAATTTTATTCGGTCAACACTGATGACCACTACTCCTTAAAGAATATAACTACTGACTCAAGATAACAAGAACTTTCCCAGGCACGTCGCCCTACAAATACTCATCTCACCCTTAACACCAGAACCCAAATTATTTTATCTATTCATTGCGTAAAAAAGCATGCCATGACTGACAAAGTGAAATGGAATAATGTAGGGATACTCTCTGCATATCAGAGAGGAAGCCTGCAGCACCTAGGAGAAAATAATGACAGCTATGCTACTGAAACTAAAAAAGAAGATTTATTTCAATTGAAAACGCGACAGAAAGAAGGACAGACAGAAAGGAAAGTAGAAATAGATAGGATTGAGATCAATCAGCTATATTGAAGGATAGTGATTTGTATAAAAGTGATTTCATTTTGAAAAGTTTTCAGCGGTGCAGCTAAAGTTCGCTATACTTTGCATCACATCCTAAAAAATGTCGTCAATCTGACTCATTGTTTACACTTTGACAATGCCTGGTAATTTGCATGACAAGAGACTGGCCCTCAGCGACACGTCCAACACTTTTTGAGTTCTCAAGAATTGCCACAGCGTCTGGTCGTCGTTCCATCGCTGAATATTTAACACAGCATCCAGGATATCCCACAGGCAAATTCACCCGCTGCTACCCACGTGTTTTGTTGAATTTCCAGCCAGCAGCTCAGCCAAAGTTACAGTTCGTCGGACGCACCGCCCTCGTTTGACTCGGATGCCTCGCTGTCGGGAGTATTTGCATTTGATGACGAACGTGCGTTTGATCTGTGACGACGCCCACCATATTTGACTTGAAAATAATCGCTTCAGTGTGCGATATCGTCGTCGGGCCGGCAGGCGCCAACTAGCCGCTGACCTCTGACTGATCCCTGCTACACCGTACGAACCACCGTGTCGAAATCGTTACTTCTTCCTTGCTCAGTTACTGCTCGGCTGTACCACTTTGTGTAACAGTGTTATACAATGTTCCTCCTCAGGCTGAATTCCAGCTTATTTCTTGGATTCCAGCATATCCTTAGGCTGGATTCCTTCATCCTTCTGGATTCCAGCACATTCCAGCATATCCTCGGGCTAGATTCCAACATATCTTACTGGACTGATAAAAATTTTGCGGTCCTACATTTTTGCGTTTACCACATACACTGACCGTCGATGGAAGTGCGTTTTTTGCCAACCCTTGGAGCACGAAGCTCGCTCGGGAATCAACCCCGTAATAGCAAATCATAGGATTTCTTGGTAGTTTTCGTCCTCGTTGTTGTCAGCTATCAAGAAAACACTATGATTTGCCACCACGGCGACGATTCCCGCGCAAGCGCTGCGGTCGCGCAGCGTGCTTCCCGAGTCAGAAAAAACGCCCTGCCGTCGACGGTCATTTTAACTTTCGTTTCATGCGTTATCCTTCACAAAAACTAAAAACGCTGCTCAGGTATTTTTCTGGGACCCCATGCATCATTGAGATTACCCAGGGTGGACGTGTTGACACCACAGAATTCTACAGTTAACGGGAAGTTTTTTTCTCATTCTGGGTAATCTCAATTATGCACCCAGGCCCTGCACTCATCACTAAGGTAGACGAGACTTAATATATGACATGACAGGTGTACGCATGCCCAACATGCTCCTTCCCAGATATCCAAAAAAAATTGTCCAAGGGTTGTAACCTGTCTAGGCCTAAAATAGTTTTGGTCTAAGTAAGTACAAGTTTTGCGGTTACCTGATTTAGTAACATCCTAGATAAGGTTTAGGCTCGCTTTTGCTTCTCGGTGATTTGCGGAGTTCAGCCGAAAAGTCCCTAAGACAACTACGTTTTCCGCCTTGGAGTTTGGCTCACTTCCAATAAGCAATTTCTCAGAGCCAATCTATAATTATTTGCCTAAATGCTCGCGATTTCGTCCCTTGCTAATCTAGCGAACTGCGACCTCATATTTACCCCGGAATATCCAGAGCAGAGCAATGCTCCCGTGATTTCTGTGCCGGGAACCATTGTTGACTGTTAGATATCCACAACAGATATCAAATGGCTACAAAATTTCACCACTCATTCTGTTTGCGCTTCAGTTGTTTTGGCTCTTTGAGCTATGCTACCTGGCTTCCTTGACGGAAAATATTTTTAGCAGCGCTGAGATTAATCTCTGGCTCGTTTCCACAGTCCTTTCCCTTAGAAATGTATGGTTTTTTTTGTTCTGGGAAATCACATCATATTCCTGTAGAATGCATCATCAACATCAACAATCGTAAGTAAATCGTAAGTAATTAAACGGGCTCTGTGAGAAATAGAAGGAAATCCCCGGTGGCTTGCCACGGTGGTATCCTGGAGCATGCAAAATTGCTGATGTTTTCAACTGAGGTAGAATGAAGTCGTTTTCTGCTTATTTCTATGGGTCTTGCCATTGTTTTGTCCACAAGACTTCCTGGATATGTCTTCACACTCTGGAATCGAAACGAGCGTCAAAAAAGAAAACAGAAGACTTAGTTCTCAGGCGTTCGATTAAAATGTAATGTTGGATGTTGGGAACCCGAACTATACTTCGACCTCGTTATCCATAAACAAGATTCCATACAACGAGAGGATTATTTTAACGAAATTATCTAGAAGAGTTTCTTGTTAGAAGCTCCAACGCACGATGTCTGCTCAGAATAAGTAAATAATACTTCAGTTTACCTTAGTTCATAGACCAGATGATAGATCAGATGGCTTTCTGCAGATTCCTCACTGCTCTCCCCTCCCAGTCTTCTTGGAACTTCTCGAAATAATTGACACAGAATGCCTGAAAAAATAACGAATCTTTTTCAAGTCCAGACATCGCATTATCAGCTTACTGCACGATTTGCAGCTTATTCAAATGTCACACTTTGTTATCGCACAATTCGTACGAAGTGCACGATTAAAAGTGCACGATTACGAGGTGATAACCGCAAGGTGTCGCAGTAGACGTTGCGGTTTGTTATGCAAGAATTGCTCATAGGCTGATCTTTCGCCAATCGTGGTGTCCTGGCAGTGTTTCCAATAAAAAGCGTCAGTGATTCATCCGTGTTTGTCCAAACTTCACCCGAACTGGTTGGAGCAGATAACGTTTGAAACCACAACAAAACTTCTTTGAAAGTAATTTGCATAAACCTGTCGTTTTAGATTTAGTCATCCTCAGCGGTGTGAGCAGGAATGCACAAGGTTTCCTAGACATTTGTTCAGTGTTTGCGTGTAGTATTACTACTTATTCAGGAAATAAGTAAACTAGGTGGACATGGACATGGCGCATGGAATTATACACATCTCGAGATACAGTGCCGGCCAAAATTATATAGCCTTTTCAACTTTTCTCCAAGAAGTTTGTTAACGTTAATCTTGACTTACCCTAAAGCTTGAAGTTCAAATTTTTATGATAGTTGTAGAGACTCAAAATTCGTTGAAGTTAAAAATTTGAACTTTAAGGCTTTACGTTGAGCCGAGCTTTGCGTTAACAGAGGTTATGGAGGAAAGTTGAATAGGCTATATAATTTTGGCCGGCACTGTATGTCCCCTCTTACATCCCCAGGGTAGGAAAGTTTTCCGTAATCATCCACCTTCCTTCACATGCGGATTTGATCCGTACAATGGTGTATAAGCCATCAGTAGAGTCTCAACCGAATAATGAAATATAGATGCATCCATTTTCGGTTTTCCATTTTCCATTTTCCGTAGTCCAGGAAGGCTTCCGGCAATGTTTCGCACAAATTTCCGAGCTAAATGTAATGAAGTTCTCCAGCAATGGGAGCTTACTTGGACCGACTTCATCCAGTCATTCCGACTTCATCCAGTCATTCATTTGCTTTATTTACTATCTGGCATATGCAATGTTTCGCGTAACTCGAGCGGGTCAACAATTGAGTGATGGAGCGCCGTAGACGCCCTTCTGGAAGAGTTCTCAGTTCTACTCACGTTTTTATTACCAAGGTGAAAGTTCTCCTTTAAAAATATACTCAGATGAGGAGTGATTTTTTGTAGGGATGAGAACTCTTGTGAACTCAGTAGTACTGTTATTAATCAACTTCCCTCAATATTAACAGAATCGAGTCTGGGTAAACAATGGTTAGAATTGCTTACAGAGGTCTCCTCACAAGGATTGCTCTAATATATTCAATAAACTATGTACATCTACTAGGATGTGCATTAAAGCGTTTCATGGGAAAAATCCATAGAATCTCGGTAGTATTCATTACGAACAAGACCAGTCTGAGCTCTTTCACCTTTCTTCTCCCCTTTTCCAAGCAAATCGCATCTTGTTTGTTTTTATGGAGCATAGTGTAAATCCGCCATGAACTCTCTAGAGAGGAGTTCAATAGTATTAATGTCTACGATCATCACTATCCATTCTCCCACACATGCAGCCATCTCCTCTGCTAGGATTTCATCGCGGTAATCCCAACACTTCACACCCTAGCCACTCGGAAGTATCGGTTTTCCAGCTTTCAGAAGATAAAGAACCTTTTTCGATGAAATTGATGGAATAGCACGATAGTAGGAACACGTGGTAAAAACGGATATCACGTGCTAATGTGAAAAGAAAAAGCGTCGCAACAAAGTGACACATCAGTAGAAGAAACATGCCAATTTCTCCTCGGACCCTAGCAGAGTCATGAGCCATGGAAAGACCAGCAAAGACTGGCATTGATTCATACTACAATTACATCCTTGGAAAGATATTTCCGCTGCAACTGACCATTACCGGGAGTATTTTTCGCTTTATTCGCTCGAAAGATGGCTTTTTTAGATGCCAATAACTGTACAGCAGTAGGTTCTGTTAAGATTGGAATGATAAGACCATTGCTCGATTAAAGAATAGCTACAAATAAACAAATAGACACTGCTGGACTCCAAGCTTATTGGCTAGAATGGCTCAGAAAAAACAGCTGATCCATAGAAAAAAAAGAGAAAAAAGAAAAAGAAGAGATGAGCATTGAGTGCTGGATACAGGGGCGTTTGTCTTGGAAAATACTTCCTGTGGGGAGACCGGATCAGGAAGATAAAGAATCCATTCAGGAAATAATCGTGGATTTTAAATCCTTCTTGGTGACAATGTCATTTACAGCCAAGTAAAAAAAAACAATTGAAAACTGAACGAGTAGAATGATACATCATGTAGCTTCATCCTACTATGCCATTCCAACCAGGTATAAGCGAGAAACGCTTTTTTTTTCGGATGTGAATGGTTCCTAATCCTAACATATTGTAGGATCAGAACCATCTGCTTTTCGTTGCTGAGGATTCAGCAGTAACAGGATAAAGTTTGAGCGCGTTTCCATAACCCTCTCCTACCCTCTCTTTGTCGCCCTCCTCAAAATCTTCTGTTCTACATAGAGTTCTCAAAGTGTCAGACTTGTGGAACTCCATTTATTCCCTTCAAAAGAGGTGAATTCGGCTTCTGGATTCTTTCTGATACAAGGATATTCGCTAGGGCTAACAAAGTCTACTTATATGACTGAAGTAAGACGAAAGAGCAGAAATGTTTTTTTGGATTCAATAGGCTCGGATGGCTGGAAACTACACAGGATCTTTTGGCAGAATGAATCTCAAAATTCAAATCAGGCCGTGATGGACATGCCTGAGTTTTGCCTTAACTTTTTATATTATAATATAATGCAGCAATCCCTCTTATCCTTAATGTCCAGAAAAACAAAAAAAAAGTAGAAAAAATCACCCAGCAGGGAGACAGATGCATTAGCATTATGTTTTTCCCCACCATACACTCATGAAAACCCTATTGCAGCCTCAGTAATTGTTTATTTGATTCGACACACACCTTGGTTATTTGTAGCTGAAACTTGGCTGAAAAACATAGCTTGCAGCTGAGTTAGTCGACATTCCATTCCAAGAATAAATATCCGCGAATTTTATACATGTTTGAGGACCCCTTCTCCCTCATTCCAAATTCCTCGATTCGATACAAGGCAGAAATTTTCAGGGCTATGTTTCCTAGTTCCTTGACAAGAAAAAACTCCCCAGTAATTCTCTAGACTATAGTGCAGCCCTATCTGGTTTCTTTCGTTTTATTTGCCATAAAGATTTTTTCAGCACGTCTACGCCTCCACTATTCGCAATAGTCAGTGTTGAACAGAAATTTCTCACTGTTTTCCAGCATCTTCTGCATGCCAGGAGCACTTTTTGCTCTAGAATTATACAAGCAATGTATTTCTTCATCTCGGTGACTAAGCGCATTTCTTAAATCTTCGGTAAAAAATCTTTATAGCTATTCAATTCCACGACACGAAAATGACTAATGCTCTCCAAATCCACCTTATAAGCTCAAGGAGAACGGAGTCAAAGTAGTTTCGCAAAAGGAAACCACGCTTTCTACATTTTTAGCATTTCAGAAGCCTATTCTTGCATACGTTTCCAGTTTTACTTGCTAGCCGCTCATTACTCGAATCTCATGCTCTTCCTTCTAAGTAGTAGTAAGGAAGTCAGGCCTTAATTTTGCCCGAACATAATAGGAATCTACAAATCAGTAGAGTGGTAGCTTACAGCGAATTATATGCTTTGGATTTGGACCTGTACTTCTTAGACGAGATTATCCGTCTTAGCACCACGGTTGTGTTTATCTTCGCCGGACACTAGTTCTTTGAAATACACGGGTGGTCTGACTTTGAGAGTTCCTGAGTGTTCCATACTTCTTTTAGTTAGAAGATGACGAATTTTATAGGAGTTACTCAACCATCTCACTTACCATTCGATACGCAGTTGTAAAGTATGTTCTTGACCTTGTTTTCCTGAAAATCGTGCTACTCTGGAAGCATTTTAGCTTGTTATGTCCAAATTTTGCCGCACTCCTTCTTTTCTGTTATTCATGTATTTTGTAACAAACATTGTATTTTTGTTTTCATGTTATTCATGTGTTATGTAACAAAAAGAATCTCCGTATTACTAGGCTTCTTCTTTACTGTGCCCTTATGACACGTTATTCTCTCCATTACTTAACATTATTTTAGCTTAGTATTAGACCACAAAGTGTAGGTAATGCGAAAAAGGCTGTAAGTTCCAGGAAAAATCCTTCTTCCTCTGATGTTCACATGATCTTGATAACATTTATAAGGTTCAACAAAGCCTCACCTTCTTTTCAAGATTATTTTGGAGGTTGCCACAATATCCATGTCTCAATTTTCATTTATTAATTTTGTTTCTTTTAATCTGGCTCTTCATAGACCCAAGAGCTAAAAACTAAATAATGGGTAGCAAATTTAGTAAAAACCCTATCCAACAGTAAGAGGTCTTTGTCCCTACTTTTGAACAGTCTTCTAGGATACCCATTGTTTTGATTATTCTGGTGAGTAAATTAGCTAGCAGATCCAGTAAAGGGGTCCAGTAAAAGCTAGATACAAGCTTACTTACAATGATTCATAGCATCAGATGTGCTGCTTTCTACCCTACTATTTGAAGGATTTCACCAACTTGTCCCACACAGGTTGAACTGTTTGCATTAGCACAGCGACTTTTGTGGCATTTGATGAGGTTTTTGGTTTATTCCTGATTTTCTGATCATTACCACCTCAGCGTAGATGAAATCCATGATAAGAAAGTTATTACTCAAAAACCGCAGTCACCGCACTGATCTTGCACCTTGTGTTTCCTCTCCAACTTATGGTTTCCCATGTTTCTCTGACTCACTGCATGAGTAATAGAAACGACACTAACCCTAGGAAATATGTGGGCAGCGCAAAAAATCAGCTCATGCAAATCTCCATGATAAGCGCTGAGGTGACCCGCGGTTTTTTCCCGGACCTTGGCCTCGTTTGACGTAGTCCTGACGCGGAAATGTTCTGTGTTGGCACTTTTCTGGAAGAGCACGCAACGTGTGTCTGTCGGCTGCATAAAACTAGTGCACCATACTTTGTTCGGGCATTATCAAGTCGATTCCTGTACATATATTGCACCATTACGGGAAACTCGGCGTGTCGATAAACAAGCCGCTGCTGTCATACCGTCCTCCAGGGGGCGCCCCCCTTATCACCGCATTCTCGACGATTTTCCCTTATTATTCATCAAATAACTGTGTACACTCAGCACTCGGTACTCGTTTACCCGTATGCACTTATCCCGACTCTCAAGGCCTTATTTAGCACTTGCAGACGTGAGCTGTACGATAACTCGTCGACGACCCGCTTCTTATCACCTCACAATGTACCGATCGATAGCTATCGTTCTTGTGATGCTCTTCGCCGGCGTCCACTCCACCGAACATGTACTGCGACTCCAGGGTGAGGCCTCTTCCGATTTGACTCCTCACTAACCTCTTCACAGCCTCATTACTAACCAATGTTCGTCTCGTAAATCTCTTTAAGGAACTTCTGTAGCTCCAGATCCACCAGCCAGTGCAGTACTTATCTCTGTGCCGGTGAATTCGAGCGTAGTACTGAAATGCGAGCGCTCGCCTGACTTGCCTAAGGCCCAGTGGCTTCACAATGGGAACGACCTCGACACTCAACTTGTACGGGTATTAGAGGACGAGTGAGTTTATTTGTCCATTTATATCTACATCATATACTGCTGCCAGATAAGTAGAGAGAAAAGTAAATCTGGCTCTGCCCGGAAGTTCCACAGCTGAAACCCAAGGGTCCTGTTGTTTTTCTAATTTTTCTGCCACAGACGTTGGGATTTAGAATATTCAGCTGCTGATATTCTGTGCCGGTATGTATCACTAAGAATACAAAAGGGAAAAGTGTTTACACCCCTGCTCATTATGGGTATACTTGGGAGTACTAATAAGCTTGCAATGGGTAATCCCAGTGATGCATGTTGGCACTGAGTTGTTTTCTTGGGTTAAAAAGCATTGTGGGATTTACAAGAATTACAGAATTTTCCGGAAAAAAGCTTTTACCTCAATCTCTACACTCTTTTTCTAAATAAGAGTTCAGCCAGCATGATTAACATGATAACGCTATTCCAAGAAAAATACTTCTAATTACCAATTTCTTTCGAACCAAATTTCTAACTGTTTTAGACTTTCTTCTGTTGTCATCGACGTTTACAATGCGAAGCATCATGACGGAGTTTACGAGTGTTATGCGGTGAGTTCAAAGTAAACCGTTTCTTGAAAAAAGCTGCCACAGAAACTAGTTATGGACAAGAATCGATGGTTAGATGACTAATATGGAAAATTTCTCAGGCTCTTATAAAATTAGCTTGTAGAGTCCTTGCTATCTTGGATGATTTTTTTCTGTTTTTATTAGCGCTAGGATAGCCTTTGAACACAGCGAAAATCCCAGAGTTTTTGTCTTTTTTTTTCATAAAAAAAATAGCTTTCCTGGATAACTTCTACGTGCGTTTCCGAGAAGCACGTGGCTCAGGTCTATAACCTCTCACAGATAGGGCTTTCTTACGTAATTGGTTTCCTTCTCCCATCGCACTACAAAATATCTGCCACCGATCTATGTCCTTAGCCAGACACCACGACAAATTTATCAGCTGTGTTGACCTTTTCTTCCTGGATTGAACTAGCGGTTTACGCCGTTCTGCACTTGGCTGCAAGTGCAGGGGTGTTTCCCGGTAGCGTCTTGATTTACTGCCGATGTGAGCATAATTTTTCCAAGGAATCGCTGAAAACAGACGGTTTAGAGGGTCGATCTGTTTATTTGCTCAGTAGCCTCCACGCTTATCTTTCGGATTATCTGGTTGAACTACCTCATTCAGCACTAAGAGTTTTATGCAAATACATCTACGTCAGCACAATGGTTTGCTGTTGAGAGAATTCGCTCTGCGAACTGGCTATAATATTCTTGTGGAGGGTCGAGATTCCATGGCAAAATTGCCCAGTGCTTTCTTCCCGAATTCCCCTGTTATT
This sequence comes from Ancylostoma ceylanicum, assembly GCA_000688135.1. NCBI lineage: Eukaryota > Metazoa > Nematoda > Chromadorea > Rhabditida > Ancylostomatidae > Ancylostoma > Ancylostoma ceylanicum. The sequence goes on along the minus strand of JARK01001408.1, from coordinate 779,387 downwards.
CAAATCTGCACTACTACAGCAAACTCCTGAGACTTTTCTCAGGAACTGTTGTGAACATTCGAATTCGACTTCGAATAATCTCTATTCGAAAACATAAAAAAAAACATTTTTTATTAACCAGTGGAAAAAATACTATTTTTTAAATGAAATAAACCACGGAGAGATATAGATTTACAAGTTTGCTCACTACAGGTAAAAAAAGCTTATTTTACTCACCTTAAATAAACCAACGAAACACCGCAAATGATCCCAGCGCTGACTTACTCTGGATACTGAAGGCGGATCCACGAACGCCCTGGCCATCACGAGACCAAATGTTGCTTTCAGGACGGACGTGTTTCCGAAAAAAAAACCTTTGTAACACATAAATGGCTATTTTCACCGCTCCAATCCACTTTCTGTAGCCACAAAACCTCTGTGCTAAAACTCCTTTAAAAATTTGCTCTACAATTTGCGCATTCTGGATCATCCAGCTATCCCCAGGAATATGAATACCACAATTGGAGATCCCTTCTCCACCATTAAGCTCAACAGCTACTTATGCGCATACTATTATTTTACTTACAGAACCGCTCAGCTCCATTCTTGCAGGGTTCTGCTTCGGCTTCGCTAAGGCTTAGAGGTGAAGACATCGTCGTTCTTCCCCCAGGCTTTCGATTCTGCCAAAAATCCGAGAATGCAGCCTGTGATCACGCTCGGGCGTGCATGGCCGATGGTACAGGAAAGACAAGCTGCGTGTAAGTAGTTTTTTTTTCTATCAACTGGTTTTCAGTTGAACCCATTGGGTCTTCAAAGTCTCTAGAGTACTCCTTCACATTTGCACAATTTCTAGATCAAAGTTATCCGGGGGGCTACAACTGAAAAAAAAATGATTGAAATAAAAGGACGGTCTCTTCTAGCACGATATCTTATTCTCCCTCCCGTTTTTCCAGGTGCTATCCAGGCTGGAGCGGCGAGTCGTGCAATCTTCCACGCGACATACAAAAAGCGAATCTCATAAATGTTCCTATTTGCCCATACTGTAAGTGTTTTCCTTTAAAACTGGTGTACTTCCCTGCTGTTGGAGAAAAATCCTTTCTTCACTGCTATATGCCCTCCTACGCGAACAGCAATGTAACGATTCAAAGACAGTTTCAGGGCCCCCTGTGATCACCTTGATGGTTTTTATAATCTGCGTATTCATCCTGTTGGTGTGTCTGTACAATTTCAAGGCAAGGGTAAGTAGAGTAGTTCTTCTGGAATTTTCCTGAACTGACTGTGAGATGCTGTATCAGTTTGTGAAGAAGTTAGCAAAATTAGTCAAGTTGGGCAGCGAAATTAATATGCACAGGATAGGTTGAAAAGATGTCAAATGTTTTTTTTTGCTTTCAGAATGGAAACTTTCCCGTGTGGGAACGTTTTTAGATCCTTGATTTGTCTATCTAACCTGCTTTTAACTTCAAAATAACATTCTAAAATTATCATAGATGAATCTGAAGGAATTCTATCCACAAGATCCTGACTAGTCAAATCCCGCTTTGTGAAAGGTTCCCTTCTTCCCTTTCTTCTTCTACGCGTTGGCTCAAACATACAATTACTCTTTCTTCAAAAAAAATCACATTTTCAATTGCAAGACATAATTGGTAAAAACTTGCCTACTGTAGAACAACGGCTTCCTGTTTGCCATAAAATAACAGCCTTTTATTTGTACTGGAATAACATTTTTCCTTTGGGAAAACGAGAGCTCAACTAGTGATCCCGGATGAGCTCCATATCTGCATCAAACTGATTCAGGATGGAAAAGCATAGATTCATTACTCATGACCGTTACGTGCTACTCTATTTCTAATACGAGCCTAAGAGATTCCTCCAAAACTATGCAGTAATCCTTGATGTCCGCACTATTTTCAGCCCGCCCATGCTAAATCCCAGCGATGTAAGGAATGCAGGTGAGCTGTTCATTTTCTAGCTTTCGGAGCATTTTAAACTTTGTATGCTTGGCAATCATTCCTTATCATCTCTTCGTTTTTATTTTCATCCTGTTGTTATTTCCAGACCTCACACCTACACACCTGTCCGAACCAAGGAGCTAGTAAAAAAAGAAGATGTCTAATACTTAGACTATATCAACAGCATGCTCAATTCCCTCTGGAAGTTCACAATTTTCTCCAAAGTTGCGTCGAACGTAGCTAGCAGTACCGGGAAAGTGCTAGATGGTGAGCAACTGCTGACAGTCACTCATCCGAACCTGCCAATCCTGAGCAACAGGGAGCGTATACCCTCTTCCCAACGATAACTCCTGTCAATTTGTTCCTGTTGCTCTGCCCACCTTCCTGGATCGACTCGAGCGCCAGAAACTGCTGCTAGCTCCTTTCATCCGCTTCGCCTCAGCCATACAATCTGCTTGCAGAGGGAACTTGTTCTAACTTACAAATTCATATCCGAAATGATTTTATGAATGCGTGTGTTTTATAGATATCATAACATGACAGAATGTTGTTTCTTCCACATCTCTCATATCAACTAGTTACTGTGAATAGCTCGGTTGCCGCGTTGAGGCATTTTTTTCTAAAATCCCATTGGTGTAAAAACCACGTACGATCTCGGAAACGTGTTGCTCTCATTCGCACATGACTACATACTTGTATAATTGTAATTTCTTTACTTTGCATAATAAATCATTTGTCTGACGGCTGTCCAACAGTTATAAAAAAAATAGCATGTCTCAAAATAATGGGACAGAAACCTCAAATAAAAAAAACACGACTACGCTCAGAAAAGAAAATTCGCCTTAGCAGCACAATAATTCCTTTTAAAATGCTGGTTTTAAGAAAATTTATTTTATACATTTTATACCGAAAATTTTAATATTTTGATCGTCGTTATGGCACCTAGGGGATCGGATCAAAGGAATCTAAAAAACAGAACCCATAAATTTCTGAGAAACTCATAGAGAAAATGCATAAATTTCTGAGACGAAAATATATAGTTTTAAAAAAGGAGCAAAATAAGCAGGAGGATCAGGGTGACGCCTAGATCAACAAGAGAAAAACAATGAGTGCTGGGAATTTATTTTGTATATTATACAGAATTATCAATCAATTGATATTCGGCATCGTAAGTGTTACATAAATCCGACTTGCAGCAGCACCACTGGAACTCCCCAGGATAATTTCTGCAGCCTTCTTGCTGAAAACCCCTAGAGTTTACCACATATTTTCTTCTATACGTGAACACAAAGCTGTGAAAAGCAAGAAACGTTCATGAGTGAAGAATTACTCACACCACACTGAAGCGTGCCGCATCCAAAATAAATCCGAGGTTCACGTGCCCAGTAGGTTATGAATCTGAAGTAAGACAATTGACAGACAATTCGTTTCCCTTTCATGACCTTATGGATTACGTTGTAAAACACATCAAATGAAAAGTAAATGAATTAGTTAAAGGAAAGGTGGACGGATTTTCCCAGTCAAGGATAATACTACTTGAGTTTCGTTCATTCCAGCTTCTTCTAAAAAATCACAAAGGCAAAGGTAAACAAATGTTCATGAAATATGATATTTGCATCAATAAACATGAAAATGACCTCTAAACAATAACCTATAAATTTATACATATACTACTCTACCACATGAGTTAGTATTATATCTGAAAACAAACTTTCCTGAAACAATATTCATCGTCACTTGTGCACTCTTGGCTTTCCATGAATATTTCCATTCCGGCATTCCCGGATCCTGGTGAAAAACATTTTGAACATTGCTCTTGCAATTAACTGTGCTACACACTTCCATTTATATATTATATACTTAGGACCCGACCAATGCATGAGGTACGCTCGAATTCGAAAAGTCGATTTTGCTTAAGTTGAAATTTTGGATTTCTGGGAAAGAAACTCTTGAGAAATTATAAGAGAAGGTTAACGGCTTTCTGTTTCTGCTGTTCTTGGATCGGATTTCTAACTGGCCATGAAATAAATTGAGTAATTCGGTTTTTATTTAGTCCTAGCAGTGGCGGACGTGGGGAGGGGGGGGGGGCAGTCCTTGATAATGGGTCGCGGAATTTTGGAAATTATTTTGGAGAATAATTTGAAAAATTTCACTAGCTTATCTTAGTTACTTATTATTATCATGATTACTACTATTCAAATAATTACTACTGACTATTTAATATTGAAATTGATAATTTTATTATTTTTATTTTCCATTCTCCGGTGGCTGATAGAAGTGCGGAAACCGTGGCTAGGACGTTTTTCACGAGATGGAGCCGCCGGCCGAGGACGATTCTTTCCGATAGAGAGGAA
>JARK01001408.1:754668-772465 GCA_000688135.1 Ancylostoma ceylanicum | reverse complement strand
GGGGGGGGGGGGGGGGGGGGGGTTACTTCATGTGCTGATCACGACTATAGACAGCGAATCCCGTGCAGTTGCCATTTTCATATGGAAACTGACATCTTCCCTCAATTTCCTACGGTAATCCCACTTTTGTGAGATAAGGTAACCTACCCTAGGTGTACCGTAGCCCACGAAAATGATGTTGTGATACAATTTGATTATGATATTCGTGATCAGCATGTCAAATAACCCCCCTAAACGAAGTTTCAGCGGAAAATTTGGTTTTTATGATTTTTTGGGGCGGAAAAGGGGAATATTGCCAAGTGATTTAATTAAGGGAGACTGTCTTCCTTTGGAGAAGTTTTCCAGGATTTCTTATTGGAATTCCACCTCTACTTCCGAAGAATTTTCCTGATTCAGCAATTTTTCAGCGTCTATATTTTTATTGGTCATTTTCTTGAATTTTGACAAAGGTGGTCCCACAACGAGAGCCTCCTGCGGTATTTTCCAGAGTGAAATGGCTGGAACCCCTCATATCATTTGAAATCTTTCATTGTGGCACCTTTATGAGCTTTTCCCTCTTGCCCCTTCTTGTATCTGCTTTGCTGATAACTTCAAGTTATGGAGATACAGGGCGTGTCCTAACACAGGAAGAATGGGATGCTCTACAAGGTGGGTTTCCAGAATTTTTTATTTGTTTTGGGTTTTTTTATTTGTTTTGTCCTTTTTATTTGGATTTTTTTTAACTTCAGCCTCTTACGTTTTCCCAAATAGTACGATTTTGTTGCATGGAGTTATTTTTACGGTAGTTGTTTTACTACTCCTCTACCCTCCTGATGCTTTCGTGGGTAAGTTTTTGCATCTGCATTATTTTCGGAATGTTGTTATTATCAACTATTTTTAAAGGAGCTGGTATCACATTCGACAACTTAGCTTACGGCTATTTGGGTATTTCCGAGCTTAATATTCTTGATTTTCAATGTCGGCGACTCGTCCTGACCCGCTCGTTCGTGGCATGCTTGCCATTTTGTGAGTTTTACTTCATCTACTTGTTTTTACTTCCATTTCTTATGGATACTATAATCATTTCCTTAGCTAGTCCTTGATATTTCAGTCCTCGTATTGAGCCTATACTTTGCTCAAGAGCATGCAGTGGTGTTCACTCTCCATCCATCTAGGATTATCCATTATGTGGCTTTCATTTCTCCGCTTCTCGCTCTTGGTGAGTCCAACTGTAGTTCTTTTTCAAATGCCATTCTTAATAGTGTGCTAGTTTCTTAGTCTTTCGGTCAGTGGTATTGGATAACCTAGAAACTTAAAGTTTCGTTTTCTAGAGCATTTCGGTCGTTCATTTGTCCCAAAAAAAAACTGTTGGAGGCCAAATTAGGTCCGGTGCATACTGTTTAGCTTACAAATTACAAATCTGTGCACAATTTTCCGCTTCGCATCGTTTACGAAACAAACTGTATAGTATTTGGTCGTGCAAAACCAGCCTAGGGGGTCTGTGAAGTAGGTGTCCTTTCATCTGCGTGGGTGGAAAAGGGGTTGGGTAACTGAACACAAAAAAATCCTTGGAATTTACTAGCAAGAATATGCCCAGGAATCTACTGTGCAACTCCAGTTATTCATTCAGTTATGCATTCGACTGTGTAACCTGGATGAATCCAGACTTGCTGTGCAAACCTTTGCCATCTTCTTCAAACACGTTTCGTTCAGTTACTGGTATATGTAGTTCCTGTGCAATAAACTGCAATTTCCTTGCAGAATGGCAGGCACCCATGTTCTAACCCTTTGTGCGTTGGGAATATCCTGTCTTCCATGCTTAACTTTCCAATATTTATGGAATAGGAGGCATCAACCAGCCTTTACATAGTTTGATACCTCTTTCGTTATGTATTTTGACCATACAAGCTCAGCATAACAGTTTTTATTTGTCCGTAATAGTATTCACTGCTTATCCGATCATTCAGGACACCGGTTCATGGGTATGTGAGCCCCCGCTCCATATGCCATATACCGCAGTTTCCTTTCTTTTCTTATTCATCTTTAACATTCAACTCTTATGAAGCGGATTTTAACCAGCTAGTGATTAACCAGTATATCGTTCCCTCATATGATTTCTTTCCTTTTGAAGGTGCGCTTGCGTACATCGTTTACCACACGATGACACGTTTCTGCTCTCTCACGCCTATGATAAAATTGAAAAGTTATGGATATGATGCTCATCAGGTCCTCACCACGTTGTCAAGCGAGTTCAGCCGTATTGATGCATTTCGACATGCGATTTCCAGTAAGTTTTTTTTTTCTTCAAAGTTTTATTCATCCATCCGACCGTGTACTGGGTCACTCTTCTAATCTCTCAATGTTTAAGATGTCAGCAAGCTTGTCATCACTGATTCTTGGTTGTTTCATTGTTCGAGGTTCAACTTTATCGTTGTGAAGCTAGAAGATGTACGATTTCGCGTCGTCAACGCTGAAGATACTATGGTAAGTTCAATTTTCCATAGAATGCTACTTTTTACCTACCTTAAAAAAATGAATGAATAAACTTCATAATGACTATTATGAGACCCATAGTGATCCGGCTCTCATGCGCTAAATCACACTATCAATCGCTAATGAGCTTGTCGATTTCAATGTAACACCCGGATGCGCAGACTATCAGAGTGCTAGGCCGAAGGTGGTGCGGCGCGTGCAAGCTGGTCCGGACTGTTGCAGTCCAACACAGCTGTAATGTGTTACATGAATAACAAACAACACAGAAATGGTTGCACAAGGAGCGCAGCAGAAAGTCAGCAAGGTTGTTTGGTGAACTGCAATCCTCCTGCACAGCTGCTCCGGTCCTTCTGCTTCCTTTTACCCAACTTTTATGTCTTTCCTCAGCTATAGTCAACTCCAAATGTCCGCAGACAAGAGTTGGAACCGCGGCGCGGTTTTCCTCCGCGTCTCTGCCCTGCATGCCACGCAGAATTCGTGCAGCAGACAGCGAGAGACCCGCGCCGCGGCCCCAACTCTTGTCTACGGACATTTGGAGTTGACTATATCTGGGATATTTCTGTTGTGGTCTTTCCGAAAGTTTGTCCGAGAAGATGTGCTTGCAGTAAGGATCTTGGACTGGGATCTTTTTCCGTGTTTTTTCTAGCACTCCCAGTAAACGAAAGGCCAGCAGTTTTTTTTTTTTGGTTCCTTGCGACGGTTCCACCCAACGTGTGGTACTGGCTATTGATCGAGACGCCAGGTGGACGTGGACCTCCCATGGAGAAAGAGGTGGCGGGAAGGGGTGCATAGATCACAACCTCGGGAAGAAAGACCAAATTTGACTTTTTGTTAGATGACTTTACTTGTTTTAGTGGAGTTAGTAGACTCGCAAAGTAATAGCTTTGATCAGCTTATCGTAATCTCTGTGGAGCTATGCTATTTATTAGTTTACTTGAACTGTCTCCCTGCCAAATTGTCCTTGTAGTACTGTTCCACGGTAATCTTTCTTGAACAGTACCTCCCACATGTAACCTTTTGAAAAGGAAGTATTTTCTACCCTGAACATCATACTTGTAAGTACTACCTGGTAACAAATTGAGTGGTGCAAGTTTTTCTGGTGTACATTTCCCTTGTATTTTCTCTCTAATTTTTGTCTATGATGAAAATGACTAAATTTCTCCTTTAAATGATTCATCAATGAAAAGTTCATCGGTTCCTTACCCATTTTTTTTTTTGTGAAAGCCCATTGACAGTGCAGAAATAAGTAAATAATTCTCAGGTAAAAGAGTGTTCCAGCGGTTAAAAGCTCTATGGGTCTCATACTTGTTCATTTCAGAACAGCCTACACCATGCACTCGGTATGAACCAATATCTAACAGTCGCTGTTAGCCTGCCGGACGATATACAGCATATGAATTTCCTATTTAAGTATGTCATTATCCGCTTCTGTCTTCTGAATTAGTCCTTTTTAATGTATTTATCAAAACTTTATATCGACCTTATCAGGATTGACAATGTATCCATGCGAGATCTGGAATCAAAGCTTGGCCCAGACCGTATTGAGTTTTCTAGTGAAGTTCGACTGAAAATGTCGTTGACCGATAAATTCATTGAGGTAGTAAATCATGTTTTCTTCAAAAAATTTTCTTTCTTCAAATCAGTTACTACTTAACTATGAATCCTACAGGCTTTTCTTGACCAGGCGAAGAAGAATCCACGCTTCGACAATTACGTCAAAGAGGTAAAATCTTGTTTAAAGTTCTACGCGTTTATAAATTTATGGATATGAATGTTAAGGATCTTGATCCGTGTCTTGGATGTTCGGAAAAATTGTCGAATGTGAAATTATGGCGAAAATGTGATACACTCGGTCCTGATGAAGAGGGCAACGAGCCAAGTTCAGTCTGCATGCCTTGTCAGTGTCGTCCTATGTGGTTAGTTCACCTTTTTTTTAGTTTTGGTTTTTTTTTTTCGCTTGTTGGTTTTGCATAAGGATTGGGGTGAATCTTAACCTGGGCATGCTTTCTTCAGGTGCGTATCCTGCATGGCTCGGATTTTCCTCGCCAAACAGGACCAGTCGGTTCCTACACGGTGGCTCGAGGGGAACTGCCCCTGCCCTACTTGTAGGTATGTGATCGTTATTTTTCACGCTTTTTGTGTGGGTGGGGTACATCATTAGGGAAAATGGGGTGGTGCCGTTCTTGCACGATTGGTGGATTTAAACATCTGTCTTTGTGCACTTTTCTTAGAGCTTTTTGTTTATATACTTGATTTAAATGTAAGCCGGGGTCGACTTGACATGGAAGACCGGAGATGCTCGAGTACACCAATCGTAGCACAGCAGCACCGCCCTGTTTCCCTTCACGATGCTGCACACCTCCTTGTTGTAGGGATTTGGGTAAAGCCTGAATAACCTCCTTTCAGAGCAACGTTTTGTATAATGGATGTAGCTCTCCTATCATATTTTGATGAAGAGAATAATCGTGAATCTGGCGCTGGAAGAGGCGAGGAAGTTAGTTAGAGGGCTACGTTCTCTTTCAACCTCTTCTTGCTTCCACCCAACTCTTGTTTTGTGTTGTATTTAACGGGCTTCTGATGGCATAATCCGGGTTTAGTATTGTATTGCCAGTTGCCTTCACTTGCCTTTTTTATTATGCACGTATTGTCACAACTGCCATTACAGGTATTACCCCAAATGTGATATAGTTCAATAGTATGCTGATGAAAATCAAGCTAGATATCTTCCTTGGTGCCTATAATATGTACAGATGTTTATGAATTTATGTTTACTCAGAGAGATAAAGCTAGACAGTGTGTAGTGTTACAGTGTTACTCCGTGAATGCTTTTTTCTTTGATTTCCAAAGTTAACACTCGCTGGCAGCGCAACACATCAAGTTATTTTTAGGAAAAGATAGTGAAGGTATCGTGTGGAAAAGTCCAGAAATGTTGAGTTGGTAAAGCGCTAAGTATAGCCTATACAAAGCGCTAATATGGTGTAGAGGGAGTGATGCCGACGCTTATCTTCGATCCGAAAAGCAGCCAAAGCACCAGCTGAAGGCCGACCGCGTCGCATTGATGGTGCGTCACGTACTCTATGTATACTGCTTTTGGCTATACATTGATGTCAAGACGAATGTTTGAATAATTCGAAATTTTCGTTGTTTGAATAATTCAAAGAGTTGGATTATTCGATTAGTCCAATATTCGAAGGAAGAAAATTCTGACGTAGCGTACGTATGCCAATCCTATTGCAGTAAGGAGGATATGGCTTCGCATTCTCTTAGCTGTCGCCTTGCGGAATGTTTTTAACTTCTCTTGTAGCTTTTTTTCTTGTGTAGACGCAGCATCGAATATCACTTCTGATTTTTAGGCTTACCAAGATTGATCCTGTCAAAAGCTGCCGATCACAATCCGGTATTGTTACCATCACTATGAAAAAGTTGTCTTCCGCATCTTTTTTTTGAGGAGGATCCGGGCGGAATATCCACCAGAATTTGGGGCATCTACCACATAGGCTCTGTCCTCATACTTGGTATGAGGACATCTCTTCAGACCTCTGGCCCGCCCAACCTAAGGGGCGTGGCCACGTGCTACGGCACTCATCCTAGGAATTGACTAGCAGTACACTCCTCTTTTCCAATGAATCGCTGAATCGTCATTCTTTGTAATTTTAGTTCAGAGCCTAGAGACCCTATTCGTTGTTTCACGACAGTCCACCTAGTGGAGATTTTCGAAAGGGGTCTGACCCCAAAATCTTCTTGCGCCCCTGCACGCTACTGGAAGAGCAATGGGCAGTACTTTTTCTCACTTTTTTTGGCAGTACTTTTGGTCGAGTCCCGTTAGAAGCCATTTTCACAGAGTATATATTCGAGCGTTGTAGTGGTAAAGAGTAATCCAGGAGAGATCTGCAATTAGCCGCTACGTAGAGTGAGAAGGATTAATCAATCACACCCTTTGGCTGCAGCTCCCTGTTCTAGTACAACGCTCCACACTCTTCTGGTACATGCATCTGTGTCCACCTATGACGCTATCAAAACTTCTAAGGGAACCTGTGTTTTTTTTTTTTTTTTTGCAAGTCCTGATACGACTTGGCCGAGACTCTCATTCGTCCTCCATGCTGATAACCAAAGAAGACCAGCCGTTCTCCCAGTGGATGTGCATTATAACGCAGTGATCAGCAAATCGCCGTTTTTTCTCTGCGTCTGCTGCGCTCGCACGCAGTGAGACGTAGTGAAAACGACAAGAGACGTACGCCGCGAATTCCAGGTCATCTTCAGGCAGTGCGGACGACGAGTAAAACGCGAGTATGTCGTACGAGCGGATTGTTGCTGTATGTGATAATAGTTGATAGCGACATTGGTGGCCATGAACTGCCGCCGCCTCGACGACTGCGCGGCCGCCATCCGACCGATCGCCACCTTCTCTCGTTCGTTCGCATCCGTTCCCTTCGTAAATCTTTCGACGAACTATCAAGTTTGAACGTCGACAGTTGTTGGTTATCATCTCATCCTCTTAGTGCAGCTGTTTATGGAAACGTTATAGTAGTGCTTTGTTTTCATTAGAAACGACGCCTTCCACGGTACTTGGAGCCTCTACCCATCCTGGGAAGTCCCACGAGCTACCGAGGCTGTATTCTGGCTTGTCCAACGCACACAATCCGAGCCTACATGATTTTTCAATTCTGTAATAAGATGTCGACTAAAATTACTAGTTGCCTAAATAGAGTAAACTAGGTTCACCACCACCGCTCAGGACTTGGAAAGGTGCCGATAGGTATGAGTAACTCCTGCGCACACGTATCCGAAGAGCAAATCTCGGAATCTGGATTTGGCCACGATGAACATTTCGAACTTCAGCACCAGGATTCTCAATCATCTACTGTGATGCTGACCAAAAAAGGTGTGGGGGGTAGGAACGCAGTCTTTGCGTGTTAGGTCGTCCAATACTTTTTGCCTTGATTTCGACACTGATTCAAGAACTATATAGAGCACTGAAATGCTATGAATGTCCTTGGGGAAAATCCCTGGACTTCATGGAATGTAACCAAGTGATCTTCTCCCCTTTTCTCTGGAGTCGCTCAAAAGTAAACCTATGAGTATTCTAATAACATTCTTATGCAGCTTTGAAGAAACCTGTGCAAATCCATCTTTTCCGGGAAAAATGGATGACACCATTCGAGAATGAATGGAATTTAGTTCTGATGGTCTTTTTGACCACCTGGATATGTTCGCGCAATTGCTGGATCCTATGGATTTTTCGCTCTCCTTACCAGTCGAAGACCAAGGCAATAAAAGACTAAAAGTTAAGACAGTAAGAACTAAAAACTAAGCCTATGAGTGAAAAACTAGATGTTAGAAAAAGAATGTTAGAAAAACAATGAAAATTGTGATTCGTTTTGCCCAAAAGATATTTCCAAGATTTCACTATGGATATACCAAAACCGTGCTCGGAAATGTGAGAATCCATGGTGTACGGGTTCCCAGTCGTCCCTGAAATCCTCAATTTCCTTTGTGAAACGGATGCAGTTCTGATGTTAATCATCTAGGCTTCAAATATTAGTCCTAGGATATGGACAATCCTCCTAGATTTTTGTTGATTTTTATTAGAATTTTTGTCCATGGTATGTTGGATATTTTATTAATAAAAAATAGTATGACACATTCATTTCTGGAGTTACCAGTGAGGTTTCCCGTTTTAGTTAGTGGTTTTTAACCTTCCAGAAGTTACCGTTTGAGTTTTTTGTAGTAGATTTTTCTAGGAAACGAGTACAGCGTTTGTGAGCGTTTTTATTGGTATTTTGGAATTCCAGGTATTCTAACGATATCACATCATTCTTTTCCTTTTCATTTGTGGATATGGCATGGGCGTATTCCGGCTCCTTCAAACATCTCATATGATTTTTTAATCGATTCAAAGCTAATGATGATGATCAGATCCTCTCGCATCATTTTAGATAATGTGCTAAAGTCATTCTTTAACGCCTTCTTCACCTCTGCCTTGTGTGCCGTTATAACTTATTATTATTCTCATTATTATTCTCTGGATCGTCTATCCTTTTCGGAAAATTTTTTTTATTTCCATGGTGGAAGTCTTACCACTAACCGTGTTCTCATTTCTTCTTCCCTATAAAGAGCAGTGTACGTTAGGATTCCGCGTTCACTTCCCGTTGCACAAATATGATTACTTTATGATGTTACTGACCCGATAACATTATCCTTGAAGTCACTCCCGACACCGATCCCACACGGATCGTCGGCGGGTTAACCTGCCAATGAGATGAGCCATAAAATTCCTCGCATACGCATATCTTGGGCTGTGTTCTCTCAGAGAACAGCAAATTCTCCTGACTGTAGAACATTCACACGGATGGTTGTGCCCTTTTCTCTTCCGTCGTTCTCCGACACGCGACGGAGTCGGCGTGCGCCCACGCACTCACGTAGCAATCTCCACTAATTCGTCAATTTCACGTTCTTTTTTCGGATTTTGTTTGTTCCAGCGAACATTTCTCCCTTTGCGAAGTGAGATCACTCGACCGGATGCGAGAAAATCCGAAGGGAGTGCTGCTTTTTTTCGGATCGTGCGATTGCGTTACGCCGACTTTCGTCTGGAGACGATTTATCAAAATTTGCTTAACGGAATGAGATCGCTACCACAACGACTGTTCCTCACTACATGATTAGCACAGTTCACTCATTCCATGATTAGCACTATGCCTCGTCTACGCTGCGCTTTGAAAAAAAAATCGCGGCAGGTTTTGCTTGAAATTGGCGAAAGAAACCTGTTTATTTCTCCGAGAACGCTTATTCGCCTTGCAAGATGTGACCTTGTTAATTTCCAATCATGTTTAAAATCCACTGCTACATCGAAATCTGTGGAGGATCGCTTCGAATTTATGGAATTTTCCAGAATTGTCACTTTACTTGCTTTGTTGCTAGGGTTGGTATTCACAAAGAGCATATCGGCGCTTAGATCTCTAAGTATTCTTCGATATTCTTTTCCACTCACAAAGCTTCCATTCCACACACACACTTCTTGGCGGCACTGGCTTGATTTCTTTTTCCTAATTCTGGATTTTTTTTCGGTGAGACATCTTCTTGTGTTCTCTTCGCATTCTTAGCTAGTACAATTCTCTTCGATTACATTGCTATCATAAGCAAAGTATTTTGAGAATCCTATAAAAAACCTTGTACCTATTCCTTAGCTTTCGATTCTCATGCTCTAGCTATTCTAGCTAGTAGAATTTTCTTATTATTTGCGCTCTCTGTCTCTCAAGTTTTCCTTCCGCATAGGATTTTCCCGTGGTTTGCATCATTTTTGAGTTCCCGTGGTCTTCCTAGTCCAATTTTTCTTTTTGAGATCATCAAACTCCCTCAACTAAGCTTTTGGAAAACTGCCTGGCTTTCGTTTATGTATTGCGCGACCGCATTAGATTTCTGGATTATTCTTCGCTGGTACTATATGTTTATTCAGCCATCGTACCAATCTTCTCCAGTTTTCCTACAGTGATATCGCCTTAAAAAGTTTTTCTATTCATCAACTATATAGATTCAGGTGATTTTTTTGGGTCAGGATTGGCTTACAAAGAGCCTGAGCCATGTTAAAGGCTGCATCCAGAATAATTTCCTAATCTACAGTTTAAATGTTTTGGAGAGTCTACAACAGTTCCAGTAATTCTACGCAACTAAAATCGCTGAAGGCATCTGCATTGTAGACAAGGTATCCGGGTATTCTCGGACCAGTTTGGCGTGAAACGGATCAGCTGTTTTCACCTCTGATCACTCAGTTTTCTGATTCTTTTTTTACATTATTTCTTTTTCACACTTCACTCTATGGCCTTGTTTTTCTCTCCATAGACACGTCTATGTGGTATACGTTATCCAATTTTTAAGTTTCTGTCTTTTTTCACTTTAACATGTTTAAAAACATGGAAATTCCCAAATCCGTGGAGAAAATACGTGACTGAAAAGGCAGCATTATCGACTTTTTGCCACACTCGACCAGTGCAACGCGACCATCAGATCTAAAGTAGAAAACGAGAAAATTTTAGCACTCCCTTTTTCATAAGCTTTGACAGGATAGACTAATGTATCCGTGCCCGTCGTAGCCAAAAATATAAAGTTACGGTTCTGTGGAATTTTTTAAAATTGATATCTGGTCCAGGAAATGGCTTTATGGAAATCATCTGGAGTTCGTTGACTTGTGAATTTCTTCATAGGTACTCGTTTGTCTGTTTTTTGAAGATGTTGGTAGGAGCTTTCAGAACTTCACTACAAGGTTGCGGTCATTATCTTTGGGACAATCTAAAAGATATTTCGTTATAGGAAGTCATCGTGTTCGCTCAGTATCTGCTAACAGAATAATTTCGGCCATTTTAAACATGCTGGCATCCAGGATCGGGCACCCATGCTGGACCAGGCATACAACATTACTAACTTGTCGTGATTTGAATAGTTCTTTTGTTAATCCTAGAGCAGGAGGTAATCCACTGATTTTTCGGGAATTGGTCCTATTTTTTGGTCATCCTGATGTCCATATTCTTACTTTACCTGCTTTTGGTATTGTTAATACTGGCCGTGCTTAATGCTGTTGTTTGGGAAAATTAAACATGGCAATATCAGGACGCAGTCCTGGCTTTCAGTGGATCGCCTTTACCCTGTTCGTGTTTTTGACTTTACCCGCTCGTTTTCCTGCTGGCACCGATCTAACCTTCCTGGTCTGGTCATTTGCAGTCGAACCAGTCGCTCACGATATGTCATGGCGAGTGATAGCGGGGGTCTCGGACTTCCGTGGATGTAAAGAAACGCGTTCCAGCCAGTTGAGCAGATCTGGTACGGTCAACGGTCAGCGTTTCTTCGGATTCTCAGCCCGCACTCTCACTCCACGCGTATTTGTGTCCACTATGAACAACTCTTGGAAAATTAATCATTTCACTTCCGGATGACGCTCTCGGATGAGGTCATTCTTCATCTTCCTGTGGTCTTTCTCACCCACTCCCTGGTTGTATTTCCTTTTCTTTCTTTTTTTAGGATTCATTTTCTCTACACTGTCTCGTCATCTTGCGAACATCGTTTACCGGTTACCTATTATACTCTATAAGATCCCGCACAGCGATACGGTGCTCTCAGATATATCGATTCGACTGCCGCACCCTACGTAATCTATACGTATCTCCTCATTCTTTAGGATGTTTCGTAGTATGCAAGGATCTCTTCTAATCATTTCCTATTTTCTCGAGGTTTGCTAGCCCCATCTTGACGCATGTTCCAGTGAGGCATTTAATATAGCTGTGATGTACAGTCGTTAGCTTGCTATCCTAGTTAAATCAAGGATATCGCACGCCGCAAAAGCACAGATAGAGATCTCTGCTAGGAGCTTAGCTCACTTAGCAGAACCAAGCAGATTCACAAGTTCTCCACTCTCAGCTGGTTGGATTTGCTTTGTGGAAAATTGCTTGATATTTTCAGCGATTTACTTACACTTTACTTATATATTTGAATGCCTTCATGCCGCTATAAAGGCATTTGCGTCCTGTGACGTCAGGAATGTTGTAAACCTAAAACCTAATGAAAACCAAGTGATTCATTTCATAGTAGGTTGTCGCACGAGCTATCCACCACTTTTGGTTTTTTTTTAAAACTTGTTCCTCTTCCAGAATACAGCTCACATCCAGTGAATCTACATATGAACTGTTATTATCCACATACCACATAGTGTACCTACTTGGAGCCTAGGATGACTCCTTCAGTCACAATCCTGACCAAACGCTGGAGCAAAATTATTCAAAATCGAGTAGACCATTGAGAAAACTTTATGAAAGTCCTGGTTAGAGGGCCCAAAACAGTTCTGAGGTGAGATACAAGATCCACAAGTGAGCTGCGGGGAATTTTTGACAAGTACAAGCACAATATAATCTTGATAACAATTCGGGAGTCAGTTTGAACTTTCATTCATCCAAAGAAAAATCCATCCTATCCTGATTTTCCTCCTTTACCTTACTGGTCTATCCCTTTCGAAAATTCGATTCTTTTACCTCCTCGGTAGCTATTAATCTAGTTCCTATGTATCCAATCCGTTAATAGGTCCTAACTGTGGAAGATTGTATGGCTCTTTGCTTCCTTCTTTGCTTTCCCGCATTTAGATTCTCGAATAGAGGCGTTGGTTTCTCTTCTTGAGCATAACCTTCGTACCTCTGTCTTATCTTATTTCATTCAAACCCATCACTTAACCTTTTGTATGGAAGCGAAAATAAAGTAAGTAAATGCGGCGCGAAGCATCAAAGTTGTTTTTATATCGAAACTGCTAAAGTTGCGCGATTCTCATCCGAGAGAAAGGGTGGATATCTATCCAGTTCCTTTACAAATGCAGGATAATTACAGTGTATCACTACTAACTGCTGCATAATAACTTGTTACTGCATTGTTCTGTGCACAGTTATAGATTATATTGTATTGTTTCAAGTTAAACATCCAGGGTTATAATTGTGTAATATGCAGATGTCGTCCTACATAAAAAATGGATCTCATAGACATTTTTGTGCTTGTACTCGTGGATATCATCCAGGAGGAATCGGGCTTTTCAACGCTCCGAAGCTCACAATTTGACAGCTTTACCGTCCGGATTTTTCTGCTCATGCTGATTGTTCCGCTGATTTCTTTCCTTTTCTTAAGATGAAGCTTTTCCAGAAATTCTATGCTTAAAATCCCAGGCCGGTTTATAGTGTCCTTACAGTATTATCAGCATTTTTTACCCAACGCACACTAAATAACATGGTGGTTAGAGTGTTGGCCGAATAAAAATCAAATAAATTTAATTAATTTGAACAACAGTTCAAAGGTACATCTAAAAACCGAGCATTCCAAGAACGCAAAGCTTCACAGCACTTATTTTCGTTCACCGAAAGAAGTAGGGCTCTTTTTCCTGAACATTTCAATTTGTCCACTTATTCAAAATCGAATATTCGAATATCGAATGTGTCCAATACATTATTCGATCAACACACTAATGATCGCATCAAGCGTTTGAGGTGGTGTTCAGAGAAAGTTCGAGTGAAAGTAAATGAAATATAAGCAGAAATGCATCTAAAAGCGCTCATGTCCAAGGAGTACCACTTCCTCCACTAATTTTCTATTCCTCTCCTCTTTTTACCACCCTCGTTTGCGATTCCTTTCCTCCATCCCTGCCTTACATTCACATCTTTTCCGTGGCTCAACTGTCAGACGGTTACACGTACTGGATACTTATAGAGCGGTACTTTCGATAGCGATCCAAACATTCCGTCATGGGATCGAATGATCCCGCCTCAGGTGAAAATCTGCTGAACCTGACGTAAGTTATATGTATTATAAGGAAGTACATATTTTTACATTTTTGTCACTTTATCTTCCCATTCTTACCACGTTTCCTCTTCATTTCTCAACCAACTGTCCTATTTAGTGACACAAGTGAACATCGTGTGCTGTCCGAGATCAAGGATCGTTTCTACAATAAGCGAATCTACGTAAGCTACAGGAAATCCTGCTGTTACTCTCGACAGAGCGGCATCCAACAACTCTCTTTTAGACCAGTGTTGGTGGCGTTCTCCTGTCAGTGAACCCTTTCGAGAAGTACGGTATTTACGACGATTCGGTAATTGCACAGTATCAACAACTGAACAAATATGCGTAAGTTAATTTACACAATGACATTTATTCACCTGACTATTATTCTGCGCAAAATGTAAAATCTGCTGGATTGTTGACTGTCGTATTCTGGAACGGCTTTCGTTCTGTCGTGTTTGCACTGAAATGAACGATCTCATCTAATTAATGGCGAATTTACAACCGCAAATTAACGTAGATTCGGAGCTTTCGTGGAAATCCATGAAAAAAGAATGAGAGCGATCGGCCGGAGTACTTTGGCGGAAGAACCGCCTAACCGCCTATTCTTTGCTCGATTTTTCCTCGCTTTCTGGATATGACGCAGTAGACGTGGGCAGAAGGCGATCGCACTGTTAGACCTATAGTTTTTGTTTGTACAAAATACGTACTCTTAGATCGTGTGACTCTCTAGAGAGGTTAAGGCCTCAAGCCATTTGGAAGCGATCTTATTGGGGAATATTATTCAATTTATCCACAAAAACTCCACAAAAACATGTAACATAAATTGTTTTCGCAGCAAAAAATAGCGCTCAGAGTTTCCTGCGAATTGCACAGTTCCTTTGCCTTTCTTCAAAAAGAAAAGGCGGATATCCGAAATTTTATTTGATTTTGAGCGCCTGTCACCCAGCCCACATCCTCCGCGATCTCCATCGGGTATGTAGTCGAGGAAGGCTTCCGGCAACGTTTTGCATAAATTTCTGGAAACGCCAAAAAAGTTGGTTTGTGGGTGAATCGCGTGAACTGCTAAGACTTGTACGGTTGATCGTCCAGCAACGCGAATTCAGCGAAAATTTTCGGATTCTACGGCTGCGACTGTACGTTTGTTCAACGGTCAGTAGGTGTTGCTGATTTGGTTCTCAAAAATTTCTCTCCAATCGCCTTTTTAACACGTTCGCGACCGCGTGCACGACCGGTCGAGCACGCGGTGTCTGCCGCGTTGGACCACGTGCACGACCGGTCGTGCACTGTCCATTCAGGGTCATATCTTTGTGAAAAGTCCACAGTCAGCCAATTCCTTCGTAGTAACGCAGTGACAGATACACTAGAGTGTTACATACGCAGTGGGCAAAGCAGACCTTCTCTCAAACTTTTTCTTTAGATTTTTCGCACTAGAACAGCTAGAAGAACAATGAACTTTAAATAGAATCCTAACAATGACAGATCAGTAGACAACAGAAATGGAAGAAACTTCCGAGAACTACGAAAGAAAGAATAACTCTTACGAAAAAATCTTGCTTTTTGAATGGGGAGGACCGCGTGGGACCAAGTGCACGACGGGTCGAGCACGGGTCCCAGTTGTGCAAAAGCGCGTGCGTGCCTAGTGGCGGCGCGCGCGAAATCTGCGTTGTCGCGAACGTGTTAAATTATTTTGAAATCGTCATTTTTCAAACCTCCGTGAACAGTCACTGTTATAGGCTTACAAGAACTAAAACATTGTGAACTGAGTGGGACAAGATTAAGGAATGATAGAAGTACTCACGCACAGGACCTCTCAGAAGAAAAAAATTACAAAGGCCTGAAGGTTCACCCTTTCCTTTCCAGGCACATCTTCACTCCAGCCCGATGTGCTGTCGAAAACATACAAAGTGGCTCCAGCGCGGAGAGCATTGTGTTCAGGTATATAACTCCTTGTCGTTACTTTACAGTTACTGTTCGCCCAAAGAGTGGTCAGACTCGTGTGAAAGCAAAAACCCATTAGGTTACAAAGTTTGTTAATGGGGTTACCAGGTTTTCGCGCACCCGCCATTTCTCTCTTTATGCTGGGAATGATGAATGACGGCGCATATGTCGCACGTGCGCAACAGACATACGGTAATGTACACGCAGAAGCATGGGAATTCGTCTAAATCCACAATTTCAGCGGTGAATCCAGCTCGGGAAAGTCTTTCAATGCCTACCAAGTGATGAAGTACTTGGCATCGTCGCGGAACAGCAAAGTCACTGTCAAACATGTAAGCGAAATCTCCATGTTTATCACTGAGTACACACAGATTTTATGCGTGTAGTTAAATATTGAGCAAAATCACTCGGAACCAAAGTTATATTAGAAATTAATATTAGAAATAAGGAGTTACAAACAATAGCTATGGAGTTCAAAATGTGTTTAAAATTTTAAAAATTTTAAAAAGTTTTAGGGCTTTCCTGGGGTCGCAGGCCGAGGGGGGGGGGAGAGCAACGTGCGGAAATTCCACAAATTTGTGTTACCTGTATAATCAGACTAAAACGCATTTCTGGATAATCTTACTTGACCTTTGTTCTAGCAGTCCTTGATGTCAAGAAAGAAAAATTTCTTTTTGTTTTCGTGGAATTTGCTTCAGATAAAAAGAGCTTCTCATTTTCTAGTATTCTGTGGAATTAGCTGCGTTTACAATTCATTGCGGCACGCGTGCCACGCCCACGCAAACTGTACCAACGCGGCTGGTCCCGTACTGAAACATGTGCTAGTGGTAATTATTGGCCGTTCTCCTCGCAATGCGACGTCGCGGATCCCTGTAGCATACTGTTAAGACTTTTTCCTTCGGAAAACACGCGATAGACTGAATTCTCAGTTCGGAATGAGTTCGCATGTTAGCACGCGCGATATCATGATTTTGTCAACTAAATTGCGCGACCGCGCCGCGCGGCGTTACCGCTACGCGTCGCGTCGCGCATGTTGTCACCATCGCAGAAACGCAGTCGCCTCGCAGTGAAATATAAACACAAACCATGAACCGATAGCGCCGTAATAATATAAATTTTAATTTTTTGGTGTGTTGATTAAATAAATAAATAAATAAATAAATTCAATTTTTTTAAAAAAATATTTTTCAACTGCATTTTCAGATTGATGCCATCAACACAATATTCAACAGCTTTGGATGTGCTAAAACAGTCAAGAACGACGATGCCACGCGATTTGGCTACTGCATGGATTTCCTCTATCACAAGTGAGGCATCCCTGGAAAATACCTTTGTAATCCAGTTGGAAGTGCGGATTCTGTTGCAGAAATGTTCTCTCTGGACTGAGTCTCCGAACCACCCTACCGCTGGAAACGATCCGAGTGGTTTCGCAAAAGCCTGGCGAACGCAACTTCAACGTTTTCTACGAACTATGCGCTGGGATGTCATCTGATACCAAAACCAGCTATGGAATCCGAGATCAGCAGAAGTTCTTCTATCTGACACAGGTGCGCATACTTGTTAGTAATTCACTGATGGCTGAGATATCACTGTATGTAAGGTGTGCGAATGTGTTCTGCGGTTTGCAGGGCAAGGTCGGCGAGAACGTTCGGGATGACG
Source organism: Ancylostoma ceylanicum (assembly GCA_000688135.1). NCBI lineage: Eukaryota > Metazoa > Nematoda > Chromadorea > Rhabditida > Ancylostomatidae > Ancylostoma > Ancylostoma ceylanicum. The sequence continues at coordinate 755,095 of JARK01001408.1, read as the reverse complement.
CGGCATACTTCGGTCGGCTCGACGCTTCGCTAGAGATCGTTGGATTCTCGGAGGAACAGAGACAGATCATCTACAAGACTCTCGCTACTATTCTACACCTTGGGAACATGTATTTCAGGCAACGTCGGGTACGGACTTTGAAGGCGGTTGAATTTCTTAATTTCTTGTTAGAGCTCGAAGGCCAGAGATGCTGGCTGCACCATTTCATATAATTCTTAGTGGCTAAAAATAACAGTATTGAAGAAGAAAATCTAAAGAGAACTTCACTTAGCTTCATCATGTAACCAGAATTCGAGCTGCATTCGATTTCATTCACGGTCGTTTCGCATTACATGGATATACATATTCACCAAAATATAAGTTCCAACGAAAGTTGTTGTCATACATGTATTCGGAATGGTGCCGTCACACTTCTAAGGGTAGAGCT
>JARK01001408.1:727033-754585 GCA_000688135.1 Ancylostoma ceylanicum | reverse complement strand
GGTGCTAACTCTGTGACGTGACCGAAAGTACTGGAATCAGGATGTGACGGCTGATCTCTAAAGTGTAGCGGTTCTCCATGAGTATCAATACCACTGCTTTTTTCAGCAAACTTATATATAGTGGCACATAATTACTGTCCCAGCATAAAGAAAACACGGAAAGTGTGTAAGAAAATATCCTCCAATGGCGAAAGGCGAAGACATGGAATGGCATCAGTGCTTTTCGTTCCGCTATAAAGTAGTAAACATTTCCTGGAGAGTACGTCCGCAGATGCGCTTTCATGCTTTTTCTACGCTTTTGCAGCGTGGGACAATATTTATGCGCCACCCTCTTTTGCTACTAGTCGCCTTTACCTTCCATTTTCCCTCTTTTTTCCCTCCTTTCAAAAAGGGTGAAGAAAGGTACATATGTGGTCCCTTCCCACGTCGTCTAAAGGTGAAGAAAAAAGAGAGTGGGGGAAATGTGGGCCATTCGATGGCTTTTCCGGAACGTTGTTCCTCGTTCATTTTAGTAAAGTTTGCTTTGTTGGGGTTTGCGCCCATTCACTAGAATAACTCCAAATCCTAGCTCCAGAACGTCAGTCTAGAGATGGATCCATCGAACCTCGTCAAAGCAATACGTTGCTCATCCTCTTAGCGCTGGTGACTGTGATTTTGCGGAATTTTCCTTGTTTTTGTAGAAGTTTCTCTAGAGCAGGTGGTGAGAGAAAGGAACGAGCTCAAATTTTTTTCATTTTTTTTTTGGAAAGTTAAGGGCACATCCTTCTGACCTCCTAGCAGAATGGATAGCAAGTGACATAAGACGAGGTTCCTTATTTTCATGGAGTCCCGTGCAAATTCCCCTTTTTCCCTTCGTGCACTATCCAAGGCGGCAAATAGACGAATAATTACCATGTACACAGGAATAATGACCATTGAACAAATCTTTCCAAGTTTTACTTTTCAGAACACCGAAGATGAGTCGGAGTACGTGGAAGTGAGCAATGACGTCGAACTGAAGTGGGCAGCGTACCTGCTCGACGTTGACATGTGCTCCTTCGCCCCCTGCTTCACTCACAAATTTACGGTGAGTCTCGTTTAAGCTTAGACATCTACATCTCTTGTACGACCTGGTGCTGACTTCCTCAAGATGATGCATCTCCAGAAGACTGATGAGGCGGTGAACAAAACGCCCTACAGCATGGGTCAAGCGCTCGATGCAAGAGATGCGCTAGCAATGAGCCTCTATGAGGTGGTCTTCAGCTGGATCCTGAATCGAATCTCGCTGCATCTGAAGTGCTCGGATCACAGTGCTGTCATCAGTGTTGTCGACTACTACGGCATTGAGGTAATTTTGGACTCATTGATAAAGTTAATTAATGGATCCGTAGCAGTGGTATGCTTTACTTTTCCAGCGCTATAACAACAATGGTTTGGAGCAGTTGCTAATCAACAGTGTGAACGAGAAGTTGGAAAACACATTCGTGAAACAGACGTTCCTCGATGAAATTGCCGACTACGCTGATGAGGGATTGACTTTCGAATGGAAGGTATGTAGTTCTGTCAATTTTTATGAATGTAAAAAATCTTGAGGATTGAGCCAGTGTCCAGCCATCCAGATTCGAAGGTGGTTTTCTAAGTCTTTGGATTTTTGCTGCTGGCACGGATAGAAGGAGAAATTTATGAAAGTCTCGATATACCTAATTTGTCTGAGTTTTGTTTTGTGCAACGAATTTTTATTGGAATTTATGTAGAATCCGTACCCTTCCAATCCTTGGACACAAACTCATTCCATGTGGTAGACTGCATTATTCTTGAAATTCACTGTGTGTTCGGTGGAGATCCAAAGTTCAAGGGCTAGTCCCATAGTACTCGTGGTTCACTACTTAATACGTCCCCCGCGATGTCCAGAGCTAGTAAGGATAATGGCATCCTAGATGGAGTCGTTTCGTTTGTGCAGTTAAACTGCACAAACATCTTCCGAAAGTTTTTGGGAATACCGCCGAACGTGAACAGGAGGATGAAATGCATGGAATTTTTAGAGTATTGGTTTTAAGTGGTCATCAGATTCGTTATCAAGGTGGTGGATTGTTCCAGTAGACACGTTTCGGTCTGGATTGGAGCTAAATTGATGGGAATCGATAGAGTAAATCAAAAAGTCGATACTCGTGTCGACATTATTCGAGGAGAAGTATCCTAGGTCCTTCGCGGTGTTTGTATGATGTTCAATGCTTGCCAGCTCGTTTTTTTTTCGTCACTCGATTGCTATGGATTTATTCTTCCATTTTTTATTTTGTATTTTTCACGAAATTATGGAAATCAGGTTAAGAAGAACAGAAAAAGGATGCAAAACCTCGAAGTTTCCACTTCATTCTCATCCTCCCATGCAAAAGGAGAACATTTTCCTAACCTCTTCCGAAACGGCTCATTAAGAAGGGAAGGTTTCCGGAAAAATTCAACTCCACGGGGTTCTCTTTCTTCCAGGACATCAGAGGGATCTTTTTAGGTTTAAATTCCACGAATCGCTTATGCTTGTCATAAATCCTGCAATACAGAACATGTACTAATTCTCTAATCATCCTGCGACAGCGTCGCGAACCAAAATCGCTGATGCGATCAACCCTGGGCAGTTCTGTACTTGCTCTCTTATCAGGCGCAGCATTGCACTTGAAAGAAGGGAGCGAATCGTCTGGGCGAAAGTCAGGATATTCAATCTGAGCGAATTAATCAGCGATTAAATGAGAATGACCGCTTCCTCAGTGTGAAATTCCGTTTTTTCTAAATAAAATTGGCTGGGAACCATCGGAGTTTCCACCTGGAAAGTGTAAGAATAGTGTATTCTTTCAGATGCCTCCATCTCTGGACAACGAGGTTGTCCTCGACCTTCTTTGCAAGAAACCATATGGCCTGCTCTATCTCATTGATGACGAATGCAAATTTCCCAAGGTATTCCTTAAATCCGTTTTATCCACAACCCATCCTGCGCTACCGCTATGACTTCAGGCCTCCGACGAATCGTACCTCCGACATTGCAACTTGAACCACTTGGACAAGAATGTATATGGAAAGGTGCCTTTACCTATCGTTTGTCCTCAATGCAATCCTACGTAATCCTAGGAAATTAGGCAAAAAATAAGGAACGCCTGCAAATGTCGGTCCGGCACTCATTTGGATCCACATGGTACACTGTGCACGGATTTGTTCAGCGAAACAAACGTGCCCTTCCAGGAAGCGTTGTGAAGATTCTGTCTGAGAGTCAGAATCCGGTATGTATGACCACTTCTGCATAGGATACTACAGTTAATGCTCATATTGTGTTATTTAGGTGATATCCATGCTGTTCCGGCCCATAGCTGCCGGAAAGGAGGGTGCTGACTATGTGGTTTACGCTGCTCAACAGTTCAACACGGCTTCGACAGCGTTGGTTGAGAAGATTTTGGGGTAAGTGTTTGGTCGGAACCTCATAACTCGGTCATAACTTAGGTGACTCGGTCATACTACGACTGGAAACTTTTGCGTCTGGCTCAGCCTTGAGGAAAAATGGATTGAGAAGGAATCGATCGTCTAAAAGTTTCCACAAGGACTTCTCATTCTAAAGCACTCATGAGCATGTCGAGCTTATCCATTATTTCTAGCATCTATTAACTATCTACTTAGACAGCAGGACTCATATGCAAAATTATCCGGACGAATTTTTCTAATGTCTCCTCCATGCTGGAAACACAGTAATTTCTGGAAGTGAAGGGAAAATTACATCTAGAAAGGGAACAGCGTCACTCTAAATGGATAATCCCGTGGTGATAGCTATCCTGGAGAAAATCCTGACTTTACAGCGGTCAATCCCATTTCGTCCGATGTGTACGTTCCAACAACGAACGTCTTCCTGCACGACTCGATGAGCCCTCACTGGTTCGCCAAATAAAAGCACTCTCGGTCATCGAGACCTTGCGTTTTCGGCAAGCAGGATTTCCAGTACGGATACCTTTCGAGCGGTTTGCACGAAAGTACGTTTTGATGCACGATTTCCTATGCTTAACTTGTTCTTTACTGTTTATTTTTTATCATAAGCAACTTATTAAAATTCATGCTCTCAGAACTGAAAATATGCATTTTTTTAAAGTTACCGCTGTCTTCTACCATCCGATATCGCTCTCTGCCAGAAACAGAAAGAAATCATTATTGATATCCTGGATGGCCAAGGTGTAAAGTTCGCCGACGATCATCGAATTGGTAAGGACATGAGGAACCCTTTGCTCTTGATCCAAAAAAAAAACTTTAACTTGGAAGTTTTCCAGGAGCCAACTACGTGTTCATGCGCGATCGCCTTGCAAATAGACTCCAGACTCTGCGGGAGAAAACACAGCGAGACGCTGCTTATGTTATCCAGAAAACGATGCGTGCGTATGTAGCTCGCAAGGGCTACCTCCGTAAGCGACAAGCCATCATCCGCCTGCAGGCCGCCCTTCGAGGATGGAAGGCGAGGTTGTGGCAGACATCATTAACATTTCTCCAGGCTTTCTTATTTTGGAAAACTTTGTTGCCAGGAGAATGTGAGTAATAACGATTTTTCCAGGAAGGAGTGTTGTGCGTTGCGTGAACAAATGTTCAAGAATATCAGCGTTCAGACGAAGAGGAATCGTCGGCTGAACGCCTACCACGAAACGCTTCTGACCGATGTGTCTGAGAAGGTGATTCTTTTGCGCTTCTAATTCGTGTGAGATAGACGATGGAAATCAAAATTTGTAAAAAAAGAGTCAATTCTCTGGAAAAAAACTCAACATTAATAGAAACTAAGAAGTAACGATAATTTCCGGAGAATTTCTTGGACAGCAGTTAAATCTAGTGGATCGCGGTCTTTAGAGCTGAATATGAAGAGAATTGTCATACCATTTACTTGCTCCCCCAAATCCTGGCTTCTTTCAAGTGTGAGTGCAGCGCCTTTCGTGCCATTCCTAGTGTAACTTCTTCCAGAAATGTCCTACTGCACTACTCGGTTGCTTGAACATGGAGAACAACGTCAGCAAAGAGATCGGCAAATCCTTATACGAACCGAAGCCAAAAGCGCCGGATATGAAAATAACAACTGAATATCTTCCGATGAGCTTGAAGAGCCGAATACATACTATTGAACCAGTGACAATCGAGAAATTCGCTGAGGAGAACTTCAGGGTTTGTCAAACTTAGTTCACAGGAATAAATGGATATTGTTTTCAGTAGTCTCACTTCCAGGGCCACCTTCTTGAGCCGAGGCGTGAGCCGATTCTGACGCCATTCCTACACAAGGAAAACGACATTGATTTCCGACTCTCTATTGAGGTTTTCAAGCTGATCCTCAAGTACATGAACGACCACACATTAAATCGAAATCAGCTGGATGATCTGGCCCGTTATATTGTTAAACAGGTAGGTTAACCGTCCTCCACCTCTAATCCTAACGAAACTCTGTTCATATGCCGTATTCCAGGGTATTACCAATCCATGTCAACGAGACGAAATCCTGGTGCAAATATGCAACCAAATGTATAAGAATCCAGACAAAGAGGCATCTTCACGCTGTTGCCGCCTTCTACTCCAAGCTGTTGGGGTATTCTCCCCCACAGAAACCGTCCTCCCCATGTTAATTAGGTACTTGTTCTGTCTGCATCCGTGCTATTCCTATCCAGATAATTTACTTTTAAGCTTCGCTAATCAGCAGAAGGTGCCGCTGCAGACTCAGCTGTTGAACACAATAGCGAGGAGAATGAACTTGTTTGAGAACCAGGTTAGCACTCCTATGAGGTTGTACGAGAAAATACCACACGTGAGTTCTGGACGCACAAGAAAATCCGGTTGAACTAATGGCAAGAGTAATAGACTTAAGTGTGAATTTACTCACAGCTGGTGTGGGAGAAGAAAGGACAAGAGCACCTTCCTTTTCCTTTCCAGAAAATTTTTTTGATCTAACCACTGAAATCCGATAACTCCTGCAAGCACCCCTAAACCGCACAATTGCGAAGGGCTGTATTTCCTTCGTCCTTTCCGTGTATTTCACCGTTCAAATTAATTCCTGAGTTATCAATTCAATCAGCTGATTTAATCGGATTCTGTTCGATCCCGAACACTGCTAACTCTCCTTTCACTAAAGCACGCAACTCGACTACTACCCGCATCCCGTCTGGAGATGGGTGCCCTTTACGGTTTCCACAATGCTGCTGTCGAAGTGGCCACTCAGGAAGGCGATGTCCACGTCGTGGAGGCACATCCGTGGATTACTAGCGAGGAGCTCGCGAATAGAGTGCTGAGGCATCGGTGAGTAGTAACAAAATTCGGAGTTTCCCACTGACCTCAGTTGATTTTTGCAGAGGGATAGGAAATCCCAGTGGTTGGACGGTTGAGGTGGAAACGGAGAAAATGTTGTACTGCCCAACTGGAGCGCATTTTCTTCATGATGTGATTTCCGAGATTGAACTTGGCAAGGAGGAGAATAAGAGGTAAGAGTTAGGTATTGAAGTAACCTATGGACAGTGAAGACAGCACTGTGCCTCTTTACCCATTTTTGAATGGAGCGATGGGTTTTCCAGATCATTCTTCCACAATTACTCATCCGAGCGCACACTGCCGCCAGTTAACAAAAAGAAAGTCGAGACATCACTTGAATCAGCCCAGATCAAAGTTCTGTAGGTGTTGCTTTTTAATTACCTATGCAACAGCACGATTTGACTCAATCTACTCCCTCCATTCAAGGAGTCCTGTTGTCAAGCGTCGCATGAGGCAAGCAAACGACAGCCGCGATTCGCACCATCGCGATAGGTCAGCAGATGCGATAAATGGACGCATGTCACGAGGTGAATCGCGTCGCGGAAGATCCCACGAATCGCTGCATGTGACGAATGTGACGGCATCGCCGCCATCGTACAGACAGACATATCGCGATGTGGGTGAAGAAGAGGCCGAGTACTGCTACGCTCTACCAGTTAAGCCGAAATCTTTGGATGGTAAGAATATTGATGTTAATGCACTTCACCCTATACAAACGCACCTGGAATAGCGTACATAGTAATTGTTGTGATCTAGAATTTACTGTTGCAGACTCTATACCTCGTTCACCCCGTGTTTCCTATGCTGTTCCTCGTGCTGAACGTTCTGATGACACTCCACCAGAACTGCCGAGACAACCCATTCCCAGCGGTTCGGTATGTTTTGCCCGCGAGGTGAGCTTCTGGAAAAATTCAAGGATAAGAATTTAAACTTTCAGGCATCCCGATTTGAACCATTGCCCTTCCGTCCACCACATCCGCATCATCGGTGAGAATAAAGAAGTAAAATTTTCTTGCTAGTGATCTGGGAATTCTAGGAAATACTTGTTGGGATTAGTTTATTCTACAGTGTCACTTGTACGAAGTTGCCATATTGCTTTTCTATCACAGGTTACACTATTCTATTATACTTTATATTATACTTTATACTATATATTATATTACTTAAATAGTAGTAGTTCATTTTTCGTGTTAGCTCTTTTGAATAGACAGCACATCATCCTATTCCAGACTCACTGATTCCCATGATCGAACAATTGAACGCCCGGAATCCATGGTGTCAAACCCCTACTACGCCCAAACGACAATAGTATGTTCTCAATTCGTTAAACAACATTTGCTACTAATTAATTGTTGTTTCAGCCGATGGTTCAATATGTCCCCGTGGTGATGGCTCCGCAGGGTATCCCTATGTTCCCTAACCAGATGGGCCAGCCTTTGGTCCAACCTCAAGTGCTAATGCCAACTACGAGTATCGCTAACCCCACGCCAAGTCAACCTCCACGCGCGTTCGATGACAGTAAGTTGCTGGTAAGAGCCCCTGGGCCAAATTTAAGGACACCTTGGTTGTTTAGCTGCTCGACAAGACCGCATCGCATCGCAGCTATCGCATCACCGCGAGCCCAGCTCGCAGAGCTTTGGCAGAAGTGATCCAGAAGATCGCAGCCGCGAATATGGTACCATGAAGAGCATTCCGCGTGTAGACTTCGACTCGGTTCGATCGCGATCGAGCGCTGCGACGAAAGGTGGCGACTGCGATTCGCGAATGTTGAACAGCAGATGCGATCAGGTGCCCAGCGTCTACTCTACGATGTCTGTAGCGTCACGAATCCGTAATATGCCCGTGCCAAATAACAACCATGATGTGGACAGGTTCCTGGACGAAGTATTTGATCAGGTAGGTCCTGTGGAGCAGTTTATGGATATCGGAGTAGTAACAGATAGTTGTGTGCAGGTGCTGTCGCCTCATGAGCTTGCCACTGCTGAGATGAACTCTCATCAAATCGCTGCCAGTATCAAAGGAGGAGTCTATGGTCCTGTGGATTATGAAACGGTTAGTAGTGGAAGATGAAGTGAATTTTTCGGGAAAATTCAGTAAAAACGAAAGTCCTGCAGCAGTGTTGTAGTGGCCCTGGATTTTGTTCCTGATCTTCCCCAACCATTTCGCCCATATTACATCACACAAACTGTATATAAATATTAAATGAATATTTAGTTGAGGAGCGAAACACCCTACCTTATGATTTGTTTAGGCAGAAATTTACTGTTTATTGTTTGCAGCCATACCAGAGAGAACCGCCTCCCTACCCGCCCAATTTTTCCGGAAATGGTTATCATCAGAACGGCATGGATTCAGGCCGCTACGAATACACAAGCAGAGAGAATCTGGTAATAACTGCGCAACTGCTTTTGGAAACCTTACTGGTAATTGTTACATTGTAGGCTGGGAGAGGAGCGTCACGACCAACCGAACGATCGCACAGCGCACCGCGATACGGTGCAGTAGAAAAAGCATATCGCCACCTCCCGGTGACTGATTACTTTTTATTACTCTTTGACAATATACAATTTTCCTTGAATCATCAACATTCCAGGAGGATTCGTCAGACTCATTTGCGTCTGACATTTGCACAATGCGTGAGTACATACCATCAGCACAAGGGACACCAAACGTTCAGAGGGCAGCGAGGCCTTATGAGGGAGCTGGGAAGTCGGCTAACGGCATCTATGAACCTCAACAACAAATGGTTTTCATGATGCCAATGCAAATGAATGGTTCGTTCGTTGACGTTGATGTTCACGAATTGCGAGATTTCTCGCATTTTTGAAAAATAGACATTAGAAGACGTAGAGGCATTAAATATATGTGAAGAAATCCTCATTGAAGCTTCGAATGGTCAAATGATGCCAGTTCTGATGCCACATGGTATGATGACACAGTCGATGGCACCAAATATGGTTAGTTCTACAAAATGCATTTATCAGTCACTTTAATTATTTTTTGACAATTGGGTTTTCCAGATGTACTGCATGCCTCCTTCGCAGCATGGAATGACATCTCCGAGGCAACGGTGAGGAAATATTCATTTTGGAAAGCCCTTCACATCACTTTTTTAAGGCATAATCTGTTCATTTCACTCCAGCTCTTACCCTTCCCTGTCACTATTTTTCACTCCTTTTACCAAAAGAAAAACCAATCACTCCTCATCAAAGGGTTCACATGTGTTGGCTAATGCTAGTCGATTGGGGCACAATTTAAGGTGTTCGTGTATTTCTGATAATACCGTAGAATTATAATTACGAAGCGGTGTAAAAATAGAGAATATCCTGGGGGAAAAAGGCAGAACTGGGCATTCCCGAAACCTCTGCTGCACTGGACGACGAATCCACGAACTGAGGCAAGAGAAGATCCAACTCAGCTGGTTTTTCAGGAAAACAACTAGTAAGGAGCTAAGATTTTGTAGTGACCTGACATTAAGAAGTACCTCACACAACGAAAGAGAAATGTGGTAAATAATGCTAAGCTTCTACGGTCACGTTCCTATGACATGAGAGAACTCGAGTTCATGAAACAACACAAAAGTGAAAATTTAGGAAATGGTTTTCTTTCTAGGCCCCTTCTTTGTTTTCTTTTTTGCTGTCTTTCCATATTTTGTTGGTGAGTTTCTCGAGAAAAGTAACTCTCTATCACCAAATTGTTTCACAAAAATTTGTACGAGCCGGCTTGATGTCCCTGCTGAGCGCGTGGGTATTCAAGAAGTGAGAGCGCAGACAGTAAAGCAGAGGCGTTACCTTACCTTCGCAGCAAAACCGTGATTGGTCGATCAATACAGCAAGGCCATGATTGATCAATGAACCTTTGAAAGCAAGCGAATGCAGTGTAAAATAATTTCGGAGCACATTTCAAGATGTGAAATGCTGTTCAGATGAGACTCACGATTTCTAGATGTTTGGTGCTCTTACTAATTGTCTGTTCCTCCGGGGGCAGAACACTGTAGAAAGCAGGGAAGACCTGTCTATAAACTCCTGAATTTCGCCTTTCACAGTAGTCAGTCACGAAATCGTTATACTTTCTACATCTGTATTCTCTTTATATTTAGCTTCTCAATTCGTCATAGTGCAACTGCAATCCATGAGTCAGCATTCCATCGTGTTTTTTCCCTTACTTCTTTAGCAAAGCTGTCACTAGAGTGACTTCAAGAGTTGTCATTAATATAATACTTTGATAAAGATTTCTGGCAGCTCTAACCACTTCCTGCATGCTCCACCAAGGAGAGTGAATCTTCCATTCTTACCTTTTTACCTATTCTAGACTTTTTGCCTAAATAATTGACGACCAATTCAGATAAATATAAATTTAGCCAAATGGAAAATCGAGCGATTCACTTAGCTTAGCCAGTAATTCAGAAGCTGTCCTTAACATTTGAGTACTCAGGAAGGAGAACTCCTATTGCCCTTATTAATTTCGTCCAGGGTTATGCTCCACTCTTGTTCGTATATTCATTCACATTTCAACTCAGTAAAGCTCGAATATTCAAATTTGAAGACTAACAGATACTTCAACTAGCGCATTATTTGGTTCTACATAGTAGTAAATCTTTATCAGGTAAAATATTATGAGGCCATGTACCTTTGGTCTTACCCCACTATTCAATCAGTTCACTCGAAAGGAACGTATAGTGGGCGTCGATGGCGGTGACCCTCTGCGGCCTCGAAAAACACGCGGCGCGACCGCGCCGCTCACAATAGAATCATCGCCGCTGTGGTGAATCTGGGTTTTCTTGATAGTTGTTCATCACATTAGAAGGTAACTAATAAGAAAACTAACCGACTATTAAGAAAACCCCATTATTTGATGTATCGGAGATGATTCCTGCTCGAGCGGCGCGGTCGCGCCGCGTGCTTTTCGAGGCCGCAGACGGGTCACCGCCATTGACTCCCACTGTATACTGTTAGCATTAATCATTTCGATTTTTTTCGGCCAAATTTATGGAATATGCAGCACGAAATAAAAATAAATAAAAATAATGTGATAATTATATGGAAAATGTATTTTTCTCCAGAAGACACCGATCTGTAGACGCAGCGCCATTGACTACCTACGACCACGACGACGTTCCACACTACTACGCTCAACATAACTCGGTTGGTTTTGCTTCGGAATATTCTTTTTAAATTAACTACAACATACTTCTTTCTACGTCTCCCTTCCTTTGTTTGCTCTATTAAGAATATATTTTTATATGTTATCTCAGTGATAAGAGCGCTGATGTCACGAGGTTCGAGAGAGCGCTGATCCTATGACTCGTTCCTAGTCGAGCGGATGGGTAATTAATGGATTTTCTTAAAAATGGGATGAGATTTCCGTTCTCTGTCCTGGAAGAAAGACTGAAAGCTATTAATTTTAGTTTTTTTTTAAATAGTTTAATGGGTGATTGGCAAGTGTGGTCCCTTGGATCTCGTCTTAAGTGCAGAATTCTCTAAAACATTGCTGTAAGTAGCGCCTTAACGGCTCCAAAAATCCTCCGGAGCACTAGGAGTAGTTGATCAGTGGTCAGGACGTTTTCCTGTGGCTTAAGCGTTGTCGAGCGCGAAGTGTAGATAAGACGATGTTACGACGAACCGCAGCGCCGGCGGTGCCTTCGCCCTGACGGCGTTATCACGCCAACTCGGCCGTGCACGTCGTCAACCCACTGTTCGGGAGATGATGTTTGCATATTGATTCAGGGCATGGAAACTGCTTCTCTGGATGCATTCACATCGCCACATTATCTCTTAACCATTCTGCCACTCTTGTGTCCCTCAGTTTTCCCTCAGTTCATCTGTTTCTTCTTATCTGTCTTCCTTTCTTCCAGACTTCATCATCCGATTTTCATCACAGAAATCAAAGTTTCGAGGCATCCAGGTCGATGTTGAGGTAGTTCTTTGCTCAATATTTTTACATTGTACTGCGGTTTTTCATAGATATTTCTACACTTCACTTTCTTCCCTGCCTAGGCCTGACGACTCCGAGGCTCCGCCGCGTCCACTGCCAAGATCTCCCTCCCCGCAGAAATCGCCAGCCGCAGAACGGAAGCAAAATGTGAAATTCTTTGGTTTCTTCCACATTTTAGGCCGTCACCGTCGTTTCAGGGTCTAAAACGTCTACCTCAGGATGCGTATCGGGAGCCGGTCGTACAGAGCACGGTCGTCAATTCCGAACATCCGAACCCACGCAAGTTTCAAATTCCAGAAAAGAATCTTGTGAAGGAGATTCGACAAAAGGAAAAGGAAGCTCTTCGGAAAATAAGTGAACGTTTGAAGGTGAGACTGATCTTATTTTTAGTCTGAGAGTGATTTCTGGATTTTCAATTGGCTCTATTTTCTCATCGTTCGGGATTTTGTCTTGTATACCGTTCCATCAAATGCATGGTTTCAAGGACATACATCCGTCAATTTCGCCTTGTGCAAAACTTTATTCGAAGCCATGATTAACTGAAACCAGCAGTTCTCTTTTCTACTGGTTCCAGAAAACTCTAATAAATGTTGAATTCATCCTCTACTTGCACAGTTGCATGTGAAACTTACTCAACTTACTTTTCTTTTTCACTTTTAACCTTTTTACAACTAATAAATGTTACTAACATAGTCCTCATCTAACAGAATCTTCCTCCTCCTGTGGATCACGTCCGGATTTACATTCCGAGGGAGCCACCTCCAGCTCAAGCGTACGCCGTGCCCAATGAGCCATATGACGTTTACATACCAAAAAATCGCTATGTAGCTGAGAGGGTCGAGAGGGTATGTTTGTTCTCCTTATAACGAGTTTACACTCCCTTCACATGAAGAAAAACTTGTGTCTCATTAACCATTTATTGCATGATCGTTCTTTTAATGGCCATGGTCATAATCGCATGATATAATTCTTTCTTTTTTTATTTCTTGTGTATAAAATTGTTCATCGCGTCGTTTATGGTGAGTAATAGCTGATATCCAGCTCGGGAGCATCAGCTCTGGCTCGTAATCCTCGAAAATGGTTACCATCGCACTACGTATATGCATGTAGATGAGATCAAAGTCATCACAGGTGAATTTTTTGACGTCAAAGCTCTCCATAATAAACCAACCCCCCCCCCACTTCCTCACCTTTCTCAATGCCTAAGCTTATTAATGACTTCACCCTCTCAGTTCGCAAAGGCAGATTCTAAGCAAGGCCTATGCATTTTCCCGCTATCCTGGGGCTATATCCAGTGGATATTTTATCCTATTGGATAGATGCGCCTAGAAGGTGCTATGTTTGTGTCGAATGGATATATAGCTAAATGACAGAAGTCGATGTAAAAATCCAAAATTATGGTCAGGTGCTTCGGGCAGGCATATGTATCCTAGCGCGTAGGTTAACTATCGTTACCTAATTAAAGGATTCGCTATCAATTGAACCATTGATTCAGTCCTTCATCAAGTTATCTTGTTTCCACTAAATTGTAATTCATACAGGATATTAGAATGGATACATGCTGCTAGAAATCGATGTGCTACTCGCTGTTTTTCCTTTCAAGCACGGTCATGTGGACCTAGGGTAAAATATGTTGTGACGAAAAGCTGCCTTTGGAAATTTCCCAAAATTGTTCACCCATTAAGGGTTTTCAACTGTCTACATAATCTAAATTTTTTCCCAGGTCGTGGAAGAACCCCGCAGTGAATGGGTGTACGAGGGTGAAGTGGAGCGGCCAGTCGAGTATGTGGAGCGGAGCCGAAGTCCTGTAAATCCAGGTAGAATCAAATGAACTATTGTCCTTAGCGATACTATCATTAGAAGAGGAGTAATGTGCGGATGGGATGCTATGATCTTCAGAAAGAAATTCAGTGCAATACGTACCCTATCCGAGTGACGCAGAATCAACGAGCTCACATGAGAGGCCAGCAGTACGCTACGTTAAGCAACCGTGGAACCTCACTATCAGAAAGGAGGTCAGTTTGATAGCGGATTTTTTCCTCATAACCACACCCTGGTTAGGTTTTCAAAAACTGTCTGCCGTGAGCGTTCTTTCGCCAGTTATCGATGTACGGCTCATATTGCTCATAGTTAGATATAAGCGGAAGGGAGAGTTTTAAGAAGCTTACCAGATGAAGTTCAATTAGATATTTTTTATATTTCTCCAGATGTTCCATCCACAAGAGAACCTGGACGATGTCCAAGTCATTAACCAAGTGTTTGCTCAAATCATTGCCGATTGCCGCAAGGGAATCGCATATCGTATCCGAGCCTATGAAAGGGATGATGTTGTGAACATCCTCAGTAAGTTACTTTGTTCAAACAATCTTAAGGTTCCTTAGTTAGATATTAACGAACCATTTTCCTATCCAGAAGCCAACAACATTCCTCCGGATATGCTTAATCGACAGTCGGAGATTCCACTTGACGTTAAAGTTGCTGTTGTTGAGGCAGCTCGCAAATGGCCACTGTACTTTGCGCAAGTTTATGAGGTGAGCAGTATTATTACATTTGATTTTACTTTTTTATCAATGAGGCGGAGCTTCGTGTGTATGCTGCATGTTTCACTGTATAACAGCAATAGTATAATGGCAACGGAATGTTCGCCGTCTACTGTTCGACAGCTGCAAGGCAGTTTGCGCGAAATGTGAGAGCGCAGACAGTGAAATAGGGGTGTGGCCTCCCTCCGCATCCTACAACTGCCGTGATTGGTCGATTGTACTGCAAGACTAGAGTGCAGACGACGATAGAAATATCCCGCGCACTGTATGTAGGATACTGCGGTCTCGGGGAACATTTTTCAACCCAGCTCTATAAAAATGCTTCGAAAAAAGATAACCATGATATTTGTGGATTTTAGCTAGCCATTAACCAAACGGTATACTAGTAAGCGGCAAGCATGCAAGGATCCGCCCAAATCCATGCAACCGAACTGTCCTCTACGTTTGATTGTGATTCGCTCGTTTCGTAGACACTGGTGAGTACATAATTTGTCATGTTAAGGTCGTGGAAGAACGTCTGGATGAGTCGGTATCCGTACTTCTCTCCATTGGCGAACATGGTGTTCGATTACTGCTTCACACTCCACTGGACAAAGAAAATCCACTGAAGCCACAGGATCACTTCAAGTAAGCCCCATGATTCGTGCTATGCGAACGTTCCTAGTCGTGCTTTCGTGCAATTAGATTGCTTCCTACCGTCACCTGCCATAATAAAATATTCTTTTTGAGAAAAAATTTTTTAAATAATTGAGCAAAAAATTTCAGTTTCTCGGATTTATCCGAAACCACACTAGAAAGTGATGAGGTGGTATGCTTGCATGCTCGAAATCACATGACCATAAGGTTACGCACCAAAATGGCACCACAGATCAAAGCGCAGATCGATAAATGCATGTTCGGTGAGGTACAGGTGAGCAGCCTTGGTTTTTTGGCTTATATCTCTGGACATCGCGAGGAAGTGTTCCAGAAAAAGCAGTTCGTTCGCGCCACTGCCGACTACGTCACGAAGCAGCCAAATTTGTTATCCTTCAAAAAAGGAGACACTATTGAATTGGTATGCTTTCTGATGGTGTTTCGATCTACAAATTGGTCATGTGGACCCGCCCATTTGGCCAGCAAATGGTGCAGGGTAAAGGGGCGTGTCTAGTGAGACTTGAGAATTGTCCCTCTAGTGCAGCAAAGGAATATCTTGCCATCTTGACCGTACTTTTAAGGTTCCACTCCCGAAAGGTGAAGTTGCTCCTTCTGGATCATGGTTGTACGGGAAAATTGGCAACCGCTACGGCAATCTTCCTGCTCAATACGTTGTTCCACTTGATGATAACAATGTTCGTTCCCCCTCGGTTTGATAATGGCTGTCAGTGCAACTGCTTATGTTAACTCCATGTCCCTAGAATGTTTGTCCAGTTCTCCTAACAATTTGTTCCGTGTTGTCTCGCGTTACGTGGTGTACTCTATGTATAGTGCATTTATTCAAATAAATAAATGTCTACATGTCGTTCTCTCTTGTTCAGCGAGAAGTAGAAGAATCTCTGCCACCTCTTCCTCTAGTTTACGAAGATGTTGGCGATGAAATTGGCCATATGAATGGCTACAAATACACTATGTTGGAATTTGCTCTCAATCATTTCCGAGGGCCCAAAGGATTTGAGAATACGTTGCGGAAGAACAGTATGTTGCCAACTCTAGCTACCACCACTTGTTGATTTCTGGCTAATTTGTTCCAATCGTGAATATTCTAGAGAAAGACTGGACCTGGCAGGATGTCGCCCACAAGGTGAAGTTCACCGACAAGCCGATATCCCATTCGCTGATTCGTTTCGAATCGAATGAACTCGACAAGTTGGCGTGCGAGACATTCATATGTGAGTTGCTATTAAGGGATATGTACATATGTAAGTATGAGTTCCTCCTTATTTTTTGTTGTGGTGTTCATACAGTGAACTCGAAACCGTCGTAGACGAGGGGCTGAACCGCGGCGCGGCGGTCTTGGCCAGAGACACAGCGGT
Source organism: Ancylostoma ceylanicum (assembly GCA_000688135.1). Classification (NCBI taxonomy): domain Eukaryota; kingdom Metazoa; phylum Nematoda; class Chromadorea; order Rhabditida; family Ancylostomatidae; genus Ancylostoma; species Ancylostoma ceylanicum. Next base: position 737,826 of record JARK01001408.1, on the reverse strand, counting down.
TCTGCATGCCCGCTCTGGTTGTCTACTACAGCGTGGCAATCGAGTGTTCTCTGCTCCTGGCAGAAGCAGACAACCAAAGAGAGAATGCAGAGTCCCTGTGTCTCTGCCCACGAACGCCGCACCGCGGTCCCGCCCTCTGTCTACTAGAAAATATTGAAATGAAGTAGAAAAATGTCCTAGGCAAGACTCCTAGAAAGCCATGCAAGTTTCAACAGACCCGACCCAACGGTGAATGTTTCCGGCAAACTCAAGTTCGGAGGCTAAATAGCTGGAAATAACCCGGTTGATACTGCGTGGTTCCGATGTAGCGCTATCGTCCAGTTCAGTTCCAAATACATCAATTATTATTCAAAAAAATAGTAGGAGAAATTGTGATTAGATTGGTTGGGACGTGAAAATCCTGGATTATCTGCTGATCCTATAGGTACGTCCTGAACAGTCATGGGCTTTGGCGTTTTGTGAGATGAACAAATCGGGAAGGCACAAAGAAAGACACTGTCTATCACCAGACAGTCTGTGTCAGGATGGAACAATGTAGTAGTGAGAAAGGAACAAACGAGGTGACCTAACCATGTAACAGATCCATGACTATGTCCATATTAGCATTAGCAAAATTATATACTGATCTCTACCTTATTCATCAGCTCATTTACTTAGTTTTAGAGCAATAGTGCAGCAATAAATCTCTGTCGGATCCTTTCGTATATACAAAATTATATGGGATATGTTCCCAGGGTGGCCTGGCTCAATCCTCCCCCTGGAAACCTCCATACACTGCAACGAATATTTGCAGGCATCATGCGTTACATGGGAGATGAGCCGATTCGACGTGGTGAGACGATAACAGACGCTGTGTATCGCCTCCTGCTCATCTGCCACAAACATCCTGCACTCCGGGATGAAGTTTACTGTCAAATCATAAGACAAACCACGAACAACAAATCCAACAAGTGAGCTACATGGTTTATATTTGCGAGCCCTCTCTTTACTTGTTCTTACTTGTTCTCTCACACACTCTTTACTCTGGTTAAGGCCCGACAGCTCGATTCGTGGATGGCGACTGTTTTCCATAATCACTGCGTATTTCGAAAGTTCTTTGTCGCTTCGGCCGTATTTGGTGAACTACCTGGCTGAGAATGCCGACGACCATAGAAGAGCATATCATGGTAAGCAGGCCGAAATTACCGTAAATACCGTGATTGTGATGTGCATACTGTGATTGTTCTGCTATTAAAACTAGATGGCATAACCGGGCTCCGCTCGTGTGTCTTATTACCCCAGCAACTTCATCAGCATGTTTGAGGTCCTTGCCGAACACATTTTTAGCGCAATAGCGAAAAAAGAAATCAATTAGATCAACAAATTGACACTCTCACTCAAAATGTTTGACATATTCGTGTTCGTCGTATTGGAGGACCCTAGTAGGCATGTCCTCATCGACTGCCACTCAAAAATAACGAAAAAGAGAGGGCAACCAATCCGTAGTGAAACTTGAAATTCATGCCCATCTTTTCCATGAAAATCACTCTTTCCATAGGGATAGATTGCACTATTATCGAAATTCTGTGTCTGTTAAACGAAGCATTGATGGTTCCTGGGTTTTCTCTCGTTTTCTGGCGGCACATCCAGGAAAACATCCGTGTGTATGGCTCAGTGGTAGAGCAACGCACTATGGGTCTGTACGTCGCAAGTTCGAGACCCGCAGCCGCCGGGATTTTTGCACCTTTCAAAATCTCATAAGAGAACTCTCGCAGATCTTGGACAGTGCCTCCGGCGATAACATGTCCTGATGGCTCGGTCGGTAGAGCGCCTGACTATCAGTCGGACGGTCGCTGGTTCGAGTCCGATGGAGATCCAAAGTTCAAGGGCCAGTCCCGTAGTGTTCGGGGTTCACTACTTAATACGTCCCCCGCGATCTCCAGAGCTAGTCAAGGATAAGGGCATCCTGGATGGAACAAACATTTTTCGAAAATGAAATTTTTCGAAAAGAAAATTCGAGCGACAGCTACGGTGAGAAAGAAGCATTCTCCAATCACGTTGTTATTCGTAGCGTGCCAAATGTGGAACTGTGGATTCGTAAAGAACACATCACTGAATATAATAATAATATAACTATAATAATATAATAATAACACGTCCCCGCGATCTTCATCAGCTAGACAAGGATAAAGGCATACTGGATGGAGTCGCTTCGGTCGCAGTCAAACTGCACAAACGTTTTCGAAAATGTTTGAGAGTACCGCCGAATGTGAACAGGAGGATGAAAGTATCCCAAACTCCTTAATTTTCAGGAACCGCTCAATTGTGCCTGCAGAACCTAAACCAGACGATACGGTATGGCGGACGAAAGTATTTGTTGAGCGGTATGGAAGTGGAGGAAATTACGGTAAATATGGCCCGATTCTTCGGAAACTTCTCCTCTCTGGAACAAATACTAATTCGGTCCATTCTTGAGAATGTGATCTCAATCAACTTATACAAACAGTACTTTGACAGTGCACGAGAACATGTTAGGTAGTAGTACTGAATTCCAGCAGGGTACTGTGTAAAAAGACGCTCTTACAAGTTAGACTTTAACCTTTGTTTAGAACGGAAAAATCCTGAAACGACAAGTTTACACTCTTCCTGGAGGCAGTAAGAAAGTTGTCAACACAAAGAGTATAACTGTCGTCGAGGAGGCGATCAGGGTGAGTTAATGGTTAATATCCTCTGTTAAGGGCTTGCCAGTAACTCTTATTTCTGGATATAAATTGCTGATTAACAGAAATAGATGCACAAAATTACCCCTGATGGTGAGAAATTTCTCCCAACTTTCCTTCGACAGCGTTCGCGGATTCGGAGGAATACACTAATAACATTGCTGAGAACTCGTTTTCTACGTTTTTGGAATTTGTTTGTCCTATTTATAACATTATTTCCTTACTTATTAGTCGGAACTTAAATTCACATTAGTTCTTTAGTCAATGTTTTGGCTAGTTTTTTTTTGCTTTACTCTTGATTTTCCCTACGAAGTTTTCGGCCGGAAGGCCCTGAGCTGCAGTTCCCTTCCGCTTAGAAATCCTCTCTGCTAATACAATTGCCTTATTCAAGGAACTATGCCTGGAGTTGAACATCCGGAGCCCATCCGAGCAGCAGGAATTCTGTCTTTGCTACGTCCTGGAGAAAGGTGCGGTATGCTTTGAAATCTTAGACAAAGGCTCCATGATTGCTGCTATTCTAAGTTTCATCTTTTTTCTTCCAGAAAATCGAACAGAATATTGCAATAATGATGACTACATTCTTGATATATGCACTGAACTCGAGCACAAGCGTCAGCAGTTCCATTTCCTGTTGAAGCGTTGCACGTGGGTGCATCCCCTACGGCTCGACCACCCAGTGTACATCGATGTGATGTTCTTCCAGGTGAGATTCTGATGGGGTTCCCCTTTTGTTCCTACTGATTGGTCCTGATTGGAAGATTTTTTGGAGCTCTGTTATTTTATTACTTTCTCAAAACATGATGGCGCCTAGGTCTGAGGCATATCGCGGGACCATAGATTGGGATTCATCAACTTCAGTATTTCGAAATCCAGCAAGAATACATTGACACGCTTGAGAAAAATACATCCTGAGAAGTAAGCTCCAAGTATTTCCAGGAAAGAACTCGCACTTGTTTAGGTTCTTTCTGACTACATGGAAGGCATGTTCATCATGAAACAAGCCGGAGGGCATCTGAGCGCTTCTACCTGTGATGACGTCACAAAACTTGCAGCCTATCTTCACCTGGCCGCCAACGAGGGACAAAGGGCAGCTGTGACCTCGTAGGTGTCCCTTGTCCCCTAAACAAATGTCAGGACCCACTATCCTGAACACACACATTCCAGGAAAAATGTTAACTCACTGGTGCCATTGGCAGCTATTGAGTATCCCTCTCAGTCTGCTGATGCTTGGGCGAGCAGGATTAATCGCCAGTTGCGCACAATGAATGCTCAGATGACGAGCACGCAGGCCAGAGCTGGATTCTTAGGTGAGAATCCTTCGTAAGCTAGGATATCCTGTAAGGAACATGCCTTTATCTGTACGTACAGAACTGCTGTCAACCTGGCAACTCTTCGGCAGCACTATATACCAACTGGATGCTGCGTCGTGTGATGGACGGGCTCTGCCACCCGTGGAACTAGCCGTTGGCAGGACCGGCGTTAAGCTACTGGAGCCACGTAGTCGTGACGTTCTTGAGCACTGGCCATACGACAAGGTAGAACCATTTTCGCAGTGAAAATTGCATGGAACAGCGTTGCATGGATACCCTGTTACAGATAGTTTCCACGAAAACTGGAGACCGCGATACAATAGTAGAGATGGTTGTAGGAAGTACGGCGTCCAGCCGAACGTACGAGTTCCGCACCAGCGAGGTTCGCCATTTTTTCTTCTAGAAAACAGCTCTCCCACTAACAAATCTCAACTACCAAAGTTTCAGAGCTCATCCATAACTCGACTTGTTGGACAGTACACTTTCATCGTCAACGAAAACAGAGGCCTGCTGAGCGACTGATAGCAGCTCCACTTATTTTATTTATGTTTTTATTACGAGATTTCCATAGATACACATATGTTATTACTTTATTATACCGTTGTACATCTAGATCTTATGAAATTCAAATCCTATTTTCCTTGACTTCTGCCATGGGTGTGAGGCGGTGAAATCGAATGAGGCAATACTGATGAAGAACTTATTTGACCATGTATTTTAAACTACGTTTTGTGTTAGTATCTAAATAAGCTAATAAAGTATTCCATTTACATTTGCGCTGCAAAACCATTCGATGTGAGTAAAGTAGTAATTTTTTTTTGCTGGATCGCGGCGCGGCGTTCTCCTGCAGAGACGCAGGGGCTCTGTATGCTAGCTCCGATTGTCTGTTGCAGCATGGCACTCGAGTTCTCCGCTGCTGGCAGAAGCAGACAACCAGAGCGAGCATCCAGAGCCCCCGTGTCTCTGCCCAAGAACGACGCGCCGCGGTCCCGCCCCTTGTGTTCGACCGTTTGGAGTTCACCGTAAAGTGGTAAATCGATAAATTGCAGCTGCAATTTTTCTTTGTAAAGGATGACCTTGGAATCATAACATGGATTGAATGAGAGTGTACAGTTTTTAAAGCAGTAGTTCGGTAGACTACATCGAAAATACAATTTTCGTGCACCAAAAATTGTATGCAGAACAAATAGCCGTAGCTCCTGTGCCGCCAGCTCCCGAAAATCCGAGAAGCTGCACTAGTGCTTCCATATTTTGGAGGAAAATCGAGCTCAAACTGCAGTTCTCATTGTCACGGACCAGGATCCACATTTTATCTACATTTCAGTAATATACCACACGAGAATCACCCTTGAGCCCATTTCTTCCTTCACTCACCGTTACTAGCTCAGACAGATCCTTCCTATATAATCCTGAAAGCGTCAAGCCAATTCTTGAGGTTTTGAAGACCAAATTCAGGAAACAGCAAACGAATTCAAATGAAAAACATACCTATACTGTAAAATCCTGCATCAGTAAATACGCTGCTTATAGCGCGGAACGAAGGGTCGCAACACACCATGAACGGCGAATAGAATCCCTTTGTCCTACTTCCATGACAAAGATTGTTTACAAGTTTTGCTGTAAGGATTAGCCTCTGAAAAAAATTTTTTCATCCATTTCGAAGAATTTTTTGGTTCTTTTGACATCTATCAGTTGTTTAAGAGTTCTGAAGGAAAAGAAACATTGAACGTTATCTCGAATAACAGTACATATCTGCGTTAAAAACATACAGCTTCATGCTTGCTTCAGGCTTTAAATTAGCGCCAAATCGATAACTGTGATAGTATAGTACCCAACGCAACTTTAAAAAAAAGCTGCTGTGTTACTTGAGTCAAGTTACCTAGATGAAACCCTTTGTTAACGTAACTATCAGTGGATTGAAAATGACGTGAGAAGAAGTCGGTCAAGGAACCGAAAACAATCACGTGACGAACGTATAAAGTCGGCGATGATAGGCATTCGGAGAGAAATGCGGTTACTCCTACATCTTTCGCTCCTAGCTGTCGTCATTTCACTAGTTTTAGGGCAAGTTTTCTGACCTTACATTACAATTACTTGAATCTAATCCAATCCTCTTGAACCAGAAGATTTCCAGTGCACCTCGGATAAAACGCCAATGGTACGACTACTCTAATAACTACAATGGTTATAATAACTACTACGGCTACAACAACTACTACGGCTACCAGTATCGTCAACCGTTCACCATGTCGTACTTCCGAGGACAACCAGTCTATCCGTACAACTACGGAATCTACACTCAGCCCAGCTACGGCTACAACTACTACAACTACTACCAACCTGTCTACCGCAGTTCCTATTACCGACCGTACTATCGCCGTAACTGGGAGACGTACCCAGATCCAGAAACGGACGAGGGAACTGTGGTCTATTACGACAACTCGTACAGTGGCGGCGGTATCCTAGGAGCTGCTGGAGCACTCATAAGTAGTGTCCTTGGGTAGGGTATAGCTTACTGTACTGTGCTGTGTTTGCCTTAATCTACGCACCTCAACTTGAGTGTAGACTTTTATCTCACAACGCCAAAGGACTCCTTTCAAGGATTCTAATGTTATGTCGCATATCTTCCTTTAAGTGAGCTATGAACTCATTAGCACTTTTTTTTCAATTTCATATGTATGTTATTGCATTGAAAGACAGCTGATATGGTTCGAGCCACATTTTTGTACGATTAAACAATAAATAATTGTTTTCAAATGAATGAAGCGTGTAACCAATTCCAGATTTTCCAAAAGGACTATCTGCCTAAAAACTTCACAAAAAATGGTTCTGAAGGCTACATAGCTTAATCAGACAGATAAAAAAATTTCTTATATACAAAACAATGTTTTTTCAACCAAATCCACGATAGACGGTACAATTTCACCCAGAGTAACTGAGGAATTCGCTCACGATGATATAGATGCTTAGTCTGAAAAGTGGTAACAGTTACCGCGGTCATTGCTCCCAGGAGAATGGCCTCAGACAGACTACTTTACCTTGCTTCAGAAAAAAAAAACCAAATTGCTTCTCCTTGATGGAACGTACCAAATACTTAGAGAATCACATTATCCGACTATAAAATCAGAAATACTCCGTTCTCAGCTTTTGTTTTCGATTTTTCTTTGTTGAACAGATGACTGAATAAATGAATCGATTATTCGATAAGAAACTCGATTACTTCTTTGGTAGGCATTTCTGAGAGGTTTGATAGAAATTAATAAACTCTAGTAGAAATTTCCACCGCAGTTATTTTCGTTGGTGTTCATAGGATATTCTGCCCTACTAACTTGAAAATCATACAGTTTTCGTTGCTTTACCTGCATTACCAATTAAAATAAATACGAAAATAACAATGACTAGGGCAAAAAAAACGAGTAAGTGTTTATGATTGGACAAGAGGTACTGTGTCCTCATTAGTGCTTTGGATTACGGTAGTCTTGGTATAAACAGCCCATGCACTTTAGAGTACGGAGACGTACAAACAAGTTCTTGGCGAAGTGAGAGCGAAGGGGAGGAGCTGAATGAGAGATGTTGTTGAAATAAATTTGCGAGCATGTTTGTATGTAGGTGGAATATCCAAACACTAACTAGCCACTGAAGTTGTGTCCTGCACATGCTCTCAGAGTTGAATAATTAAACCTCAGGAAACGGGTCATGCCTGGATAGATTACGGGAGAAATTGTTGCGTGTCCGGATTTCAAGTGATGCCACATGATTTTTGCGGTCGCACCCATAAGTTTCTACAGTGCCAAGAGATTTAGAGCTGATACTCATGAAAATTCAAAGTAAACTCGCTAACCACTAAAGAAACCGAAACTTCAGTAGAAAAGCAGCAAATAGTCGCAACAGCGATTAACGCCAAAGGCGAACCACGGCATGCGACTCATATCCAACTACGAGCTTTTTAACCGCAGCAATGACGATTTTCACTAGTGGAGCTGGAATTACCGCGGCTGCTGGCACCAGACTTGCCCTCTACTTGATCCTCGAAAAAAGGTTCTTGATCAACTCATTGAAATGACCGTTCTATATGGATGGACTCTTTATTTCTAGTCACTTTCTCATCTCTTCAAGAGTGGATAAGTTACGCGCCTGCTGCCTTCCTTGGATGTGGTAGCCGTTTCTAAGGCTCTCTTTGCGGAGTCGAACCCTTATACCCGTAATAACCATGGTAGACTAATAGACTACCATCAGTTTGATAGGGCAGACACTTCTTTGGACAAGCCTCCGATATGCAGCGTTATTTAGAGTCAGCAAGCTACACCCGAAGGTGATTAATTTGTTCTAATAATTGCACCCTTTCGAAAGTCAGGGTTTATTCGCATGTATCAGCTCCAGAATTGCCGCAGTTATTCAAAAGGACTTTCCGAATAAGTGACATCTGCTCTAATGAGCCGTTCGCAGTTTCTCTTTAGATGAACTCGACATGCATGGCTTAATCTTTAAACTGAGCATATAGCGCTGACAGAATCAATCAGGTATTTGACACAATAGTAGACCACGCACGACGATTCGTTGCGAACCATCAGTGAACGAGTCGAGGGAGCCACAATATTCGACACCCGAAGCTGCTGAGGCTGGACAACCCACGTCGAAACAGCTGGACTACCACACAGGAACATCACTGGTTGCTTCCAATCGCTTGTAGCTTCGCAAAACGCCAACAAACGACCGAGAAAAGCGAATTCGCACACGACGACACCAGTTTGCAAGGAACGTTGAGACCTCAGAAAAGTTTCTAGCAAATCTAGAAAGATTTTATCTCACCCTTACCCAATTTTAATTTCTACAGTGCCGGATGTGTCCCCAACGTCTACTCAAAACGTGAAAATTATCTAGTTTTCCGACCGAAAAGGTTTTTTTTTAAATGTTTACATGCGAGTCGAAACCTAGCGCATGTACGAGACACTATGACAAAACATTGAAAATTGGCCAAATACCTCAATCTACGTGCGAGACATGCTACGTCAGGTAGTGGACCTTCGCCACAAAGTGTAGGTCATGCGCGAACGAAAGGAGGGTATCATGGGACCTCGGATCGTGTGGGTACCACGTCATCAGAAATGTGGCTGGTCGACCCATACTGCGTAGGGATAACAGGACTTGTGGTAGCGCGAAGCAGGAACATAAGCATAAAGATCATGCTCACGCATTGTATTGTATGAGTGGAGTCGAACTCAAACGTCCACGTCTCCAGCGCATAGAATTTCGTGGATAACATCAATCCTTCCAGTAACACCAGCATTACCACTCCTAAGAAAATTACCAGTCCTCCGGATATTGTTCCATAGCACCACAGGAACTGCTTTTCAGGGCTTTAGAACCACAAGTGACAAGATTATCTTCATTTAAAAGTAAACAATCTGAGATTCAATGCTGGCAAGAACAAAACCAACTAGAGGTACTTCATAAGCTAACTTTACAATATGTAAATGGCAAATGGGTCACATATGAAAAGAAAATATAAGAAAATGATAAGGAAACAGTCGGAGAGGAGAGCAAAGAGAGAAAGATTAGGAAAATTATGGCAAAAAACGCTTATGACACTCCCAGACGACTAGAAATGGGATATGGATCAAGTGGAGTGCTTGCACTCAATAGTGACAATAAATAGTAGAGCAAACAAAAATAAAACGCACATCATCAGTTTCTACCCAAATAAAATTCTATAAAAAATGTGTCTATTCCAATTAAAAAAATAAGTTCACCTAGAGCAAAAGAAAACGCTGAAAGAATCGAGCGCAAATGAAAGTTCGCAAAGATCGCAAGTTCATGAGAGTACACGGGTATGACAAAAAACGATGGCCCTGACCAAAAGCACATAAAAACGGCTAGCTACGTACGGATTTGACTAGCATCAGTCTTGTGAACAAGTAATTCTCATATTGCATCACTTTAAAACACGAAACAATTTGTAGAACAGGTGATGAGAGGAAATCAGAGGTAAGCCGGTTGTTCCGGTCTTAACGCTTGCACCCGACGTATGTACTCTGACTCGCGGAAGAAATCGGATTGGAACGAGTTATGCCGAATTGTAGACATCCCTGCAAAATAATATGCTCGCCTCTTTGACAGAATACCTGTAATAGTGTTGCTAACACTCTTCCGTGCATCTCTTCAAAAGTATCCATTAAGTATGCTCCTTTAAATAGGAACTGAAAACTATTTAGGGGAAAATACGAATTACAATTTCAGCTATTATAATGGAGTGTTTTTTTTTAATTTTCAGTTTAAAGCTATATTTTTTCACGTTAGTTTATTTTTATTTAAATGAATAAAGAGATGTTAACATGAGTTTAAAACGTGAGAGAAATGCCAGCATGATGTTGAGGATATCTATCTATCCAGAGGAGGTTCGTCTAATTTAGTGTTACCAAGGGCGAGGACCAACCGAAGAACGCGTTTCTTCAGCAACAGAGCGGGTTCAGCATACTTAGAGCTTATTTAAAAAAAAATATGCCATTCCATCCAAGTGTTCTCCGTTCAAGCGCATGGTTGATAGGTGCTTAAATTGATGACACGGTTCAGTCCCCTTTTCAGAACTACCTCGTTTCGTCTACATACACGTTCTTGTTTTACTTTTCCATTGTTTGGAACCAAGAAACGTTCATGCAAGGTTTTGTTTTGTTATAAGACACTGCTTGTTCTGTTTTTTTTTACACGAGCTTGCTTGTGTAACAAATCACTATTACTATTAAAATGATATTTAGTTTTTTTTCTGGGGGGGGGGGGGGGGGGGAAA
>JARK01001408.1:691043-726903 GCA_000688135.1 Ancylostoma ceylanicum | reverse complement strand
GGGGGGGGGGGGGGGGGTGGAAATTAATAAGCTTGGATTGAGATGTAATACAATTGTTTGTGAAATATATATTCGAGTTACTTTTGTGAGCAGCAGACGACGTTGGCAACCAGTTTATTTTGGCTTACATTTTCATCAATCGTTTGAAAAATAGTCTCCTTAAAATGTAATACCTAGAAAGAAATCAGTATTCATGAATTGATTAGTAATGTGCATAATGTCCCAAGTTCCTCGGGAAATGTGTGATTACACTAGATTAGGTGTAAATACTCCATCCTGCCATATATTTCCCCAAACAGCTGTTCCAGTAAAAAAATCGATTGGTATGAAATGTGTAGAAGATACGCATAGAAATTACCAATGTGTTACAGCATGGATTTTGTTAACCTGCTTATTTACTCAATTATTCATAGATATGCGTCGTTAGAAAGCAACATGTTCCTATGTTTGAATGGATTTTGTGATTCACATCAAGCATACGATCAGGAGTGAAAAATAACAGGAAATCAAATTCAATAAAAATTCCTGCAACAAACCACCGGCATGGACTCAGCAAGTTTTTCACCTTCCGGAAATTTATTTCTACTCCAGAATAATACAAAATATCCAACATACTTCGGATCGAATAAAAGATGAGCAAACCAATTGATTCGACTACAAATTTATGAGTCTTTTTCAAAAAATTGAAACAATCGAAAAAGTAGGGAAATCCAGGGGAAATCCATATAATCTTTTCTACTTATTGCAGGACTTCCGCATTTTTACTCTATTCGAATTCAAACACAATAATAATGCATTATTTGATTCTAACTATGATATCCTCAATTTTTCTCCTGGATACTTTGTGGATTTTGTTTGTGACACGGTTGTTCCAGTGCTAAATCGGCACCTAAATTGATATGGGCATGTCTTCCGCAGCTCCGTGCTCCATTCAGATTTGCTGTCTTTTTGTTGCCCAAACCTGAGAAGTTACAAAAATGAGGATAAAAAAGGGGATTTTTTTTGTCTACGAAAGCTACCAAATGCCGTAGAAAAACTGTCTATTTAAATCTGAAGTTCCAGCGGCAGAATTTCCTTTTCTAAAATGCAGGGAAAAAGAGCTAAGACTTAGATTTGGCAGAGCGAAATGATAACATTTGTAACAATATTTTATGTTGTGATTACCGCCCTCGAGTTCTGCGTAACATGCTGTAACTAAGGCACTTTTGACTACATATTCAGTGAAATTCGCTCACCTGAAGACGTCTCGTCTATAAACCGTAATTTCATAAGTAACTCATGAGGCTCGAATGGCCGATCACGCAGTTCGTTATCGAGGAAATCCCGAACATCATTCCACGTGACCTTCAAATTGATACCAGTACACATTTAACTGCTTTCACAAAAAGCGAGGTAGAATACCTTTCCGCCTTTCTTCCGCCGCATCGCTCCTAACAGTGCGACAATCTCTTTCAACTCTTCGCTCATACCCAAAAACCTGAAACAAGTAATGAATAACAAGTACCGAATGAGTCTTGAAATAAACACATCACCTCTTTGCTCTACCAAAGTAGTGGATTCGGGTAAAGTAGGCCTTAAGATGAGTTGAGGCCAAATCAACGCACATAGTTACTACGGAAAGACCTGTAAAGTAGAGGGATCTGTCACAGTGAGATTATCCTGCCCTGGGGTAATGCCGTGGATATCTAGGGTCATCCAGACACGCATTAATTCCACTAACCGACGATAACAAAGGCGACAATGAGCGAAAGAAATATGTAGTCTTTGACGACGATGTCTCCCAACCCAACAGTCACGATCAAGTTGAAACCAAAGTGAAAGGCATGAATGAAAGACCAGGTGCTGAAATAACAATTATCACCGACATTTCCAGTACAGGTATTTGTTTTTCCCCCAATGAGGAACGCTAGCACATATTTCATGCCCTCATAGCTTAGAAATGTTTAGAAAAAGCTTAGCAAATAGGCCTGAACAGGCGAAACACTCACCGTTCCCAATTTATAAACATGGCTGATCCCATAGAGCAATATAAACAAATGCATGCAACGTAGGCTCCTAAAAAGAAAATTTAACGTGAGGTAACATTTCCTTTCCTATGCATCATGTAAGGGATTTTCAATCCTGGTAAGCACACCAACAATGCTAGAAAGAAGCACACACTGCTACTTCTCTACAAAGGGTTCAACGGAAAAAGGATTTTCACAAACGTTCAAAGGGTAGGGATAATCAGGAACAGGGCTGAAGGCACATACAAGTGACGAGCTACGCACTGAGAGAGTCAGGAATCCCATGGACCCTGCTCATGAAAGCATGAGAAGCTTCCAGCAATAACTCGATTCGAAAAAAAAAAGTTCGCAAGCAGGAAATTCGTATGAATAACGGGTAAGGAACGCTGTTTCGCTTCACATGCTCACCGATCGGAAAACCCAGATGGATATCTTCGCCGCTCGGGACTATCAAAAACTTATGTAAACTGATGAAATAGTGGCAAATAATATAACATAGTTAAGATGTCAGGCAAACAAAAAGAACCACAAAAGGTTGCGAGTGAGACACTCCAGCATTTGAACTCACCAATAGGAAACCATAACTTTTCCTCGGTACCGTCCACACCTAGAATATCCAGGGTGTCCGTGTTTCCGTTGGACGACTGCATCGACTTCCGTCGTCCGTGACGGTTACGGTAAATCCACTGCTGAAAAAGGTACCACGTTCTTCTCTAGTAGGTAACTAAGCAGATTATGCTAATCGTGTGAGAAGATCTTCCATGTCTCACTCTTCTCAGTTGATATACTAAAGCGGTAAGTGTAGACTATGCTTCAAACTTAGCCACAATGACACTTTTCAGGAAGGAAATCCAAAATCTACACTGTCTTTTCCAAAATATTACATCATTAAGGATGTCCTAATCCTAGTCAGTCATTTTGCTCACAGGATAGTATTTTAGGATAGGCTCGAAAACCGCAGCGAAGTTCTGTGCACATTTTGCGCAATCCAACAAAAAATTCAACTAAATTCCTCAATAATTTTCCCATCTGGTAACTCAATTAATAGAGAAAATGCTTTAGGCAAGACGTACCTTAACTTTCCGTGTCATCCTATTCCAATTGCTAACAAATTTGAGCAATGTTTCTGAGAGGAATTTTCCGATATCGGCAGCAGTGATGAACATAAGAGGAATACCAACAAGTGCAAACACCACAGCAAATACTTTGCCGACATCCGTGTCTACTGAGACTTCTCCGTATCCTGAATATCAATTTTATAATAACATTCTTCAATATTGGTGGCCTCTCTAGGCATGGATGGCATCATCGAGATTACCCCACGGCAAACGCGTTGACGTCCGTGTTAACGAAGAGTAACTCGGGGGAAAGGATTGTTGACCGTTTTAAGTGGGAACTCGCAGTAATGCAAGCAGCTTCTGCAGTTAGAAACTTTTTCAGGCCTCAAAATGTGGAGGTTATGGAAACGGCTCAGCACCAATTCGTACAGTAAATATATACATAAGCCTTAACCTGTACTCAGCTACACATATTAAACCAATTTTTCAAAGTTACTTATTCTTTCATGCTCTTCGCTTGCCTAAGACCAACACTACCCTGCCTTCCGATATTTACCATTTCAATAGTATATGTAATACTCTTTGTATTGTATTCTGTGAAATAAGTTTTGAACGACATCTTTTACTTTGCTCTTTTCCAAATCCGTAAAATCCCTGGATTACCTATCAAAAACCACTTGAGATTTCATCAAGGCTTGAATGCATCATTCCAGATTACCCAAGGTAAAAGTGTTGACGCTCGAGCTAAGCAGGGATAAGTTTCTATGGAGTTGACGAGTTTACTCTGGGTATTCCCAATCATGCATGCGGCCCCAGGATTACCTAATGTACAAGGTCTTGCACTTTCTAGGCCACAATGATCGAGAATAAGTAATACTTGGTAGATGATTCGGTACCTAGCGGCTCTAATCCAGAATCTAAATTCCTCTCCATGATGATCACTGCAGTTCCGTCTACAAATTACTGTGCTGTATTTTACTGGTAACGTATTTTCTGTTTCTTATATCAGTCAGCTTTATTCACCGCAGTTACATTACCATGAAGTCTGTACATAGTGCTGATTTATCCCAACACAATTTAAATCTAATTGAAAACCATATGAACTTCTGGTGTAGACATACCAACATGTGAAACATCATACAAGAAAAGTTAATGTACAGCAATCGTCTCATGAAGTAGTCTGCAAAACTATAACTAGTAAAGGAGCAGTAAAAATTGCCGTTAAGTTGCTCCTTTGTAATTGTTCCAGCACTTTTTTTGCTCAACTAATAGGCATCGAATCATCTATTGGTGGGACCACAGGGCATTTTTATGAGAAAGAAAGAGAGAGAGAAAGGGAAGTCTGAGGTCAAAAAGGCGAAAACACTGGTACTCCATCAATTTCAAGTTTCCGTTATTAACCTTCCTCTTCCTCGTTATCCCAAAATCAAAAGCTGTACATTAACGGTGGAAAAACTTATTAGAATAATAACTTCCACTGCTCAAAATCAATCCCTCCAATTTGGTAGGGTAAAAATCCGGAACATAAGAGTGAAATGAAAAGGATGACAAGATTTCTGTTTACTCAAAAATTTGTTGAAACCCCATTTTTTGGGGGTGCGACTTTGGCAAATGGTCGATTGTTTCAGTCTCTGCATGACAAGTAAGGTGATGGATGGAAGAGGCGACCTCGGTGTAAATCCCACGAGAAACATCTAGACGATACGTACGTTGACGGAATCATGGAAGATATTTTCGATTCATCGACGGCTAGTCAGGGGCTACGTCGATAGCTCTCTTGACATCCCGTTTTCTCCACAAAGTAATAACCATTCTTTACAAAACAAAACGCTGGTTCCGCACAAAAAGCACGCAATCATGAATCATCCACGCAAGAAATTCCTGTCATTCATCACTCGAACCCTTCATTTCTTCCGGCTATCCGGTTTTAAACCCTCATCCGAGAATCCTGCCTATCCCTCCATTCTCCACCGCAAACGGTTACAAACGCCATAAGAGAAGGCCGAATTTCGTTTTGTTGTTTGCACGCTCGTGCGGCGCTACCCAAACACAGCATAATGGCAGAGCAGTAATTCTGATGAAGGTTTTTATATGCAGAGTAGTTCAAAACGAAACGCAGTAAAGTAAAATCAATAGCACGTAACGAACCACATGTGGTGAGCACGGTGAGCACGTACAGCAACGCTGTCGGGAACGTCCATTTGTTGTGCATGTTCGCCAGGTCGTCGGGTCTGTTCAGTTCTCGACGAATCGGTCGCCGATCGTCGACCACCTCCGACACCGATAGCATCCATTCCCTGGAAGAAAAATCCGTTGCCCACAGGGCGTGCATGTGTGCATGTCAGATTCATGTGTCGTCGTTTTTGTGCTCCAATCGTTCTCTAATCTTTGCGGCATCTTTTTCGATGAGCGCCAATGCAGCGATTGTTTTCCCCTTTGCGACAATAAAACATCATATTCCCGCGGGGAAAGTGAGTAGCATGTGCGCGGGTGCACGGATTCGGATGTTTCTGGAAGCGCCAGCAGAACCAGCGACCTCAGCCGATGTTGGAGAAATTCTCTGGTCATAACATGGTAGGAGACCCATACAACCAGGAACCTAGAAGCACGCCCTTCGCATGTCCTAGTAGTCCGCGCCAAAATGTGCGCTTGTTGGCGCGCGGGTGGCATCAAAATGGAACTAATGCATGCGGCTCGCTCAATCTTAGTCGGGCTCGGGAGGCCCGCACATCCACCATACGGGTGAAACCAATAACTTTCACAGAAAGGACAGCCGGTCGGAAAATTCACGCGCTGAAGCCAGGACAACTGAACAAGTCAGGAAGAGATGCACCAAAACTACTATGGCCCGGTGTGCACCTCGATTAGCGCAGCCGCCTCGTTTCCTGGATAATAGGGCGTCGTCAAGGGTGTGTATTGCACTGCGTGCAGCGCTAAGGACAAAAATACAAATGAATTCCGCGGCTCTTCATCGGATTAATCATGGATTGCAAACAAATTTTGCACGGACACGCACACCTTTATACCAATAACTATAGTACTTTCGTAGTGCACAACTACTCTCAACGCCTTCAACACACAAATGACACGTCCCCCCCCCCCACTCCATCCAGCTCTAGATACGTGTTCAGGAAAAAATGAAGTACTACTTTTTACTAGTGATACTGCATCCTCGAAGTAGAGTGCAGTTCCCAATACAAAGGTCAATCATTTTATGCATCCGGAATGAGTGGAACACATTTCAGAAAGGGAACTGCCGAGAAAAAAAACCAACCGAAATGCCGCCGCCCAATCTTGTTCGTCCACTAATTGACCACCGTGTTGTGCTTCGTTCAGTATCCGCCAACTGTCAGCAGTAAAATTGGACATCAAATTCGTTAAACTATAAAAGCACATGAACAGTTTTATGGAAGACATTATCCAGGACGAACTGCTGGAACGACATACCGAACGAGTTTCTTCGACCTGGCGGCGAGTTCCGTCTTAGTCTCAAGAAGCATTAATATCCATGCTCCTAGACATAAGTAGCCGATGAGCACCGCTACGAGAATCACATGGGGTGTAAGGATTTTGATGTACTGAAATGCAAACAGTTAAACTTTAAGGAAGACTGTGATTACACACATAAAAACCATCCTGAAACAAAGGAATATTGAACATTGTCCATAAAGTCAAAACTAAAAGGTAGATGATTTTTTCCATATTATTGATAATTTGAAACATAGATGAAAATTTTCAATTTTGCAGTTTCAAATCAATCCGGGATTGTTTGGAACAGTGGAAGCACTTCCCACCTTCTGAATACTTTTCTATAACCCATCGAATGATTTCCAAGGTCTCAGCACCTAAGACAGGAAATTTTTCTTGGACACTGCCTGTGAAGAGACAACAGAGCCATCTCGGTGCACAAGAAAACATTTTCGTGGATATAGCATCCAGGATATCAGAAATTTCATAGTAATATCAGCCGTCAAGGTAGGATCAACTGCTACAATCCCAACAAATTTTGCCAACTTCCGTAAGCATATACGAGGATCAGTTGCAGTCAAGCTCCTTTTACTTGGTTCTGTCCAGAGATTCCCCAGAATTTTCAAGGATTCGAGAAGAATAAGTATATAGATGCCCTCGAAGCATAGGCCACATAATTCCATATTCAAGTACAAGGGTATCTCCATAATTTCTGGGACTGGTGCAGATGTTTCTACAAAGTGAGATAATCAAAACTGCTCCCATGAGATCATCTTATGTTCATGATGGAGCCCCATAAAGAGAGGGCAAGGGAGTTCCTTATTTCGAATAAATGATGAAAATTCATAAGAAACAAAAATAATAATTCTCAGCGTTTTCCAGGACAAAGCGCAGATTTTGTTCGTTTTCCTTTGAATTTAAGAACAAGTAATTCACTGGGAAGCTTAGTCCAAGCCCTAGAAGTATCTAAAAGCATGTGCATACGTTTTTTTATCTGCTAATAAACGTTGATTTTGGGCTCTTCCTATAATTCCTCCCCGGATTCCATATCGAATAAGCAATCTATAGCTTATCCGTGAATATTCCCAGAAATGTGCGTAGTTCTTTGCTTCATCGTTGAAAGATACATGACCGCAATCTGTTGAATTTCGGGCATCGGTCGTTTTTGGCTGTCGCCTGGGGAGTTGCATGCAGCGCTATTGACTCCGAGATTCTTGGCAAACAAAGTATATGTAGCATGATCATTTTACTCATCAGCTATTCAATTTGTAACGTCAACCATTACCTTTCTGTTAACCCGATATCCTGAAAAACCTCAACTTCCGAAAAATTATCCAGGGTAGTCGAAAATTAACACTGGTTTGGAGTATTCTAATCCCATCTGCGGACTCATCTTGTCGCCAATTGCTCATATTTCATCGGGGACGAGTTTCAGCGTGTCATCGTCTGGGATATTTTTGTCACCCGACAGCTAGGAGTCTCAGCGGAGTAATAGACGAGACTCAACGCGAAACGAGTGAAAAACGGGCACAGGTCGAGGAGGGTAATCCTGGCTATTGGCCGTTGAGTGATTATATGTTTTGAAGCAAATATTAGGGGCGATATTAGTAATGTGTCCCACTGAAATGTAAATAATACATCTTGGGAACAGTCCTAGGATAGTTCAGTAATTGAAGAACAACATGGGAATGGTGAATGTCAAAAAAGGATAAAAAATAGGAATGCATTGCTTTAGATCATGGAAGTAAGTACTATATTTAAGAAAGAATAGTACAGCAGATATATTCGAACTCGACAATTCGATTTCGGTGCGAAAAAGAGGGAGCAATAGGAAGCAATACAAACATCGACGAATGATAAAAATTTACACATTCAGGACTTTTCTTTCTGAATATTCAAACTTTTTGGGTCTGGTCCTGCCGTAATAATCACATTGGTTGAGTTAATCTACCACCTACATCCCATTACTGCAGTACAATACATCGCAGTAATATACTGAAGAACTTACAGGGTGCGCACAAATTATTGGCGCGTGGTTTCTCAAGCCCCAATCAGCTGTGGTTGAGCGAATTCAGAGGTCATGTTGTGGGTATGTTCGCAGGAACAATACCTACCGTAAACAACATCACATTTGCCGAGTGACCTCTTTCCTGGTCTGTAAAGACTTCGAGAAGCTTCCAGCTCAGACCACCCGTGACACGCAAGTGGTATTTCAGAAGACATTTTCTAGATTCTTCAGGGACGAACTTCCACTAGTCTGTTCCTATCCATTTAGTACTGCAGACCTTACACACTAACATTTCCAAAGCTGAGCTCGTAAGAATGTAAATGAAATGAGTTACGTGGAAAATCCTTTCGAGCCAAAATTCAAGGAAGTCACCTACGAAACCGCTTTTTCAGAATTTTGGCTTGCAAACTGAGGCTGAATGAGTTTCTGAAAGCCACTTTTCATTGATAGAATTGGGAGCCTTCCACGGTTTCAGAAGATACACTATATTTGCTCTTCTCTTCTGATTACTAGTCCGAAGTTCGCAAAAAGTGGCAAAAACGGCTTGCAAGATATAGCACCTGTTTTCACCATGATAATCATTTAGTGGTCCAATCCACGGTGAGCGCATAGTAGTTGAGACTTAGTCTTGGCCTATCATGCACAGATGGTTGGAATCTCCTGAGCCTACCTCAGTAAATCTTTGAAGGTAAGGAGCCGTGGTCGACCGCGTGTCACGACTCCCTAACCGCGATTTGACCAGGAGGATTCCTAAAGCCTGTGTAGGCATAGAAAGAGGTCATCTGGGAAACCATCCATTTTCTACGGTAGAGGTGACCCAAGCAAAGATACCTAGAGCATGGCTTGTGAATCCGATCAATCCTACCCAATCTTAGCTGATTGGAGCTCCAAAAAACCACGCGCCAATAATTCGCGCGCACCCTGTAATGCTTAGTACTCTCTTAGCACATGAACTTTCTGAAGTCAGTTGCTGAATAAGGACATTAGTGTGAAGGCCTTTAAGGTAGAAACCCTGGTATCAAAGCCTATTCCCTTGTCTGGAATCAGAGTGCCCCCAGAAAATCCTTATACCACCAGCAATCACTTCAGCTGAGGAACTATCTCATCATTATTATTTTTGCATGAATTTCAAGGAAAAATTGAAGTCTGGACCTCTGCCAGGATTTATGGAAAGAATATTGAAATGTTGACACTCAAAAGTAAAGAAATAAATGAGATAAATGTCCTTGGAGAGCTTTGTTTGAATCAGAAAAGGAAAAAACGACAGAATAAAGTACGTATCCGTCAGGAAATGGTCAAATTAAACTTTTGGCATAGGAATAAAAGTTGTAAAACGCTTCAGAATTATGATGCTTCCGAAAATTTGGGATTAACGCAACAGAAACGAAGCAGGCGATACCTCCCACGCGTTTGAAGAAAAATAACAAAAAAGTACTTAATTCCTGGAGATTTTCTAGGAGTATCATCAAACGTCATGCTCTACGCGAGGAAGAAAATAATATCCAGAAAATTCCAGGCAAATCACCTTAACAGTCTGTTGGGGACAACTTTTCGGCTCTTGTCGCTCGGCATCGTCTTTGATGGTGTCGGTGATGACCGTCGCGCCATCGTCGGCATCAATCAACGCCGACTGTGAATTCAACGGAACACCTTCCCATCTTGCCGTCACATGATCTGGAATAGAACAGTCGATTATACCTCTTGGTTGTGGACAATTTTCGCATAGCCCTCAACACTCACCGATACTCAATACCCCTGAAGTTTTACTTTGTGGATATTGGTCGCCAGTGCCTGGAGAAACTGGCGGGTACGTCCTGTCGGACGCAACGGCTTGCCCACCTAGTCATGTCATAACTTTTTCAGTACCGCAGTCCTTATCAATTTTCATAGAATTCGGTGGTCCAGAGATCCAGAATTTAGTGTGCAAGAGAGCACATTCTCCTTGATGAATGGCTTACAGCCATCGCAACGTAAGCAGTAGTAACCGGGTCACTTCCTCACAAGGCTCACTTTAGTCACTACTAGCAGAGTTTGCGAAAAAAAAATCCACGAATACCCGCTAAATAGGTGTACTCCCGCAGCCAAACCAATACCAATAACTCATATACATGAAAGAGTGGTGCAAGCCCCAGCAAGACACCCACCCTCACCTCCCTAATATCCAGATCAATCGTCAGGATAATGCACTCATGACAGCATCATTGATGAAGGCAGTTAATCCCGCTCGCCGTTTTCTCAATAAGTGCACGCCACTCTTGTTGCAGTACTTGAATGTGCACGGGGAAAACAAGTAATTTTTCAGGAGATTTTCCTATGATTCTTAGGATTCCGCTAAAAAAGAAGCTGGCCATGGTGCTAGTAGAAAAAGAAAATGATTCAGAGACCTTGCATGAGGTGGGGGTGTTGCAAGTACGAACTCCATTGTGAACTAATTTTTTGCCAGGAAAATATTAAATAAGAAAAATATCAACAAACAAATTTTCCTTGACACTAGATGTGCTAGGGAATAGACAAAAATGCCAGAAGAATAACGCGTTCTTTTACTAGTTAATCTTCTTATAGCAAACGAGTATGCATGTTCATCTGCCACTGCACTTCCTTGCACAGCCTTTTTCCACTGTTAGAAAACTGGGAAATATTCTATGATGCTCCAGGGAACCTACTGACTAGATAAAAGAATATGCTCAAGAAAATGACCTATGACAATCTTGCCGTCCTCCTGAATGGAAATGGTTGGACGGCGAAGGAAGATTTTCTGTCGACTGGCTCGGCGCGCCTCGTTCGTGGAAAATACGGAAGAAACAGGGGAAGCACATAGTTCTAGCAGATCCTGAGCATGCCAGTCATGTCGAAGAGGCAATGCGAGGGTGCGTTGCTCGTCAACCCGTAACTCCTCAGGCAGGTGCCTCAACAGCTCCTGTGCTTCTGCCGCGGCGTGACGGGAGAGAATTTCGGGTATCTGATAGGACAGTCTAGTATCCAGATGCCCGACATTCAGATGGGCAGTGTGAGCAAGCGTGGGTCGACGTATGCTGGTAGTTGACGGCCGAGCATTAGGCGAGTAGAAGAACATCGCCGGTAGGGCGCTGCTTCCTGGGGGGCTTTATCTTAGCCGGCAGAGGGGATGAGGTGTTAGGATGCTCCAAGCAGTGAGTCCAAACGAAGCGCTAGTGGGCGGGCTTATCATATGCGAGCCGGCTACCAGCATAATCAGCGGCCGAGACTCGTCGGCGGAGGTCAAGTGAGGAGAGGAACGAGGCTTCCAACTTACACACCCGTATACTTCCGCCCCACCAGGAACTACCCACGTCACATCGCCTTCATCACACAATGGAACTCAGCGCCAGGAGTCAAATTAGCCAGAAACAGAGCACGATGGCCCTGTTTGTGTGTCTTGCACAGAGGGATTTACCACCAGAGTGCATATGCACCTCATTTTTGTTCAAGTTCTACGACTGCTATTCGTCGATTGCCCCGTCTAACCACAAGTGTATACTTGAGTCATAACGGCCTTTTTCTTCGAGCACCCATTTTATTGTTATGAAGACAATCAAGGAACAAGCGTTCTGAGAAAACCTTCTGGATTATTCCTACGGAGCATTGTTTAGCCAGACAGCGTTTTACCAAAGTCGAAGTTTGTTCACAAAGTTTGGATTTACCATGCCTTCTCTATCTTCAGTTCAGCTTCTGTTTGGAATGGGCTCATGACTTCGTCCATAACATCAACGAAAAGGAAAATTAAAAAGCATTTTATTAAGAGAAATTTTCTCAGCGGGGAAAATAAAAGAAGAGAGGGGAAAAAGGCAGATGTCGGAGCAGTTACGTTCTAAATGTAGAAAATCGAACAAATCTGTGCCACTCAGCCAGGAAGTAGACGTTTGATTCGACATCGTAGTGCTGATATCTAGTCAATCAAAAATTTCAAAACTCTGTTCATTTTTTGATTGATCGATATCCTGAGAACATAGAAATTGTCGTGTTATCCTGATAATCTATGTCAGCACCGAAGGAAAATTCGATCCATTCAAACGGCAAAAATTCGAAAGTCGAGTTAGTGGAGTTAATGAGTCGAATATCTACCAGAAAATAAAGACAATTGGTGAAAATTGCTCTTCCCCCTTGAAATTTCCAGGAGAAAAGACAGTTTTTCCTGTAAGTATATTTAGTACTGCAAGACCAAAAAATGCTCTCCTTACTTTCACAATTTTGTCACATTATTAATGTGTATTTCCACATTACATCATTATTACATTTCTACATAGTTACTACTGCTTTACTACATCACTACTACATTAGTTAATATCACAATTCCAACCTCGCATAGATAGGAAACAGTTGAGAAGAGGGTTTGTTTCACAGCATTTAATATTTAGTACAGGGTTCAGCAGGCTGGCTGCAAGGCTCACCCCAATCAGACCTAATAGCGTTGTCCAGAAAGTTTATGCACTAAGAAGAACGACGACATACTCATTTCTAATCAAGTAGCGAGCGATTTACACGGTGTGGATGACCGTGGATAACAAAATTTCTCCACTAAAGGACAATAAAGGGATTGGTGAGTCTTGGAAAACCAGCACAAACCTTCGCACTGAGCTATCAGTTGGAGCACATCCAAATGTCTCGGTGAGATCATCACATGCTAGAACCGGTTGTCGAAAAGCATTGCGAATGCATGACTTCCGATTGTTGCTGGTGGCTCCGGACAGATGTCAACGTGTGCGCGAAAATCTCGCAAGCAAAATGAGCGCGCCGAAGACGACAAGCAGCAGGTAGGCAGGTAGGAGAAAACTGTTGAACAGAGAAAAAATAGGAATACGAGTGGTAGAAAAAAATTGGCGGAGTCGCCTCGCGGTTAACACACTGGTGGCACAGAATGCGAGTCGCGAGGCCCCAACCATAAAAACCACATTAAACGGAAAGCAACACGAACGCGCCGAACGGCACATATACTAACTATTAACCTAGTAAATTGCACAGAATTTCCACTGTGAAGATGATTTTTCCATGGGAAACGCTCAGGATTCTCACAAAACAACAGCAAACTATGGCAGAGGTGCGGCTATTCGCTACTCTGGATAAAAACTGAATTCGAAACGTTGGCGGCTGAACCGGGTTCTGGAAACCTTTCAGAAAAATATTCTGAATTCAATACCATGTTCGACAAACAATCAAAATTCATCAAAAGGCTTTCGTAAGCACAATTTTTCTCGGACGGCTGTGATTCCAAGTGGAAAACGCACTAATTGAGAAGCGGTCGTTTTCAATCGATATTGAGCATGCCTTAAATCGCAACAACTGAACCACTTATCCTGAACCTTTGTAAGTACCAGGAATCAACGCATTCCGAATCAACTATTAAAGCGAGGGCAAACCCTGAGGATAAAGTAAATAAAAATAAATGCTCATTATAGTCGAAAAAATGCTCATCATACTCGGAACCAGAAAAAGCATTAGTTTATTTTAAAAATGCGAATATTCCAGAAAGAGAAAGCACCACAAGTAGCTGTTCCGATCTTCCTACAGGGCCGTAATGTCTCCCCCAGGATATTCGGCGCTTAAACCCAATCGAAATTGAATATCCAGATCCCAATATACTGTATTTAGGACCGAATAAAAGCCAAATAACTTTATTCTTCTGATTATTAGATCGGGACCTGATCCAAAGAAAAATTCGGATGTTTAAGGAATGGAAATCTCTGATATGTTTTCCCATTATTCCCAAATAAATCTACTGCGCTCTCTTTTGCAGAAACCAGAATTTCCAACTTGGGCAAGGTCAAAATTTTGAATTCGAGCATGTGTAATGCATTATTCGGGCTTGAACACAGAATATACGTACATATAATAGTTCATTCGTTCCTAACAAAAACGCTTATGATCCTAGCAAACGCTGCTTCACAAAACATAAGGGTTTTGAAGGAAAGGATGGATTCAACGGATTGAAGAGTAACTTTATCCAGTTTGCAAAGAATTATGAGATGGAAAATAAGCAGATGCCGGGAAAAAGTGACGGAAAACGAAACGAAGCGGAATCAAGCCGTTTCTAGTGGGCATAATACGAAGTGCGATACGATGATGTCCCGCCGGGCCACTGGTCATCATGACTAATCTAGGTGTTGTTGTGGTAAAGCGGCCAAAAATTCGGCGTCGATCTATGCTCGAATAACTCAAATGCTGGAGGTTAACCACAGATCAGCTCAGCCGAATCGCTGGAACGGACGCCACTGGGCGCAGCGCCCTGTGGCGATGCGCAGAAGCACATACGGACGACGATCAGTGAACGTTCTGGAGGATTCCGTTATTATTGTGGTTGTTAGGCGCCACTGTGCTAAACAGCATGAACATTCAAGAAAACGACGTGTTTCCTTACGAGAGCGACAACGGCCCAATCATATCAAACAACGCATTCGTGCACTATTTGACTCCGGCTCAACTTTCGTCTCTGAAGACCTGGTGCCGTCGATGAGGCGCATTCTTCATTCGTAAATGATTTGAAGATTACACGCAAAGTGCGGAGCATAAATAGTCCATGAATAATACATATGCATGGGAGTGTTACTGGCTGCCCCGCATTTTGGCAAGTGGAATAGGATTCCGGATACGCTGCTACCCTCACTATTCCTTTCGCTTCCTGAGACGTTTCGCATCCAGGCAGTGAATAAAATGAGGTGAAAACGATGCTAGTAATTTTTGAATGCTGACATGATGGCAGTGGAATTACGACTCATTGAAGATGAACCATGAAATATCCCATTCAGTAGTTAGTATGGAAAAGCTCTACGAAGTTTGAAGCAGATTTGTTTTTTTTTTCTTTTTTTTTCTCAGTGAAGAAGGTTCCGCACACATTCGGGGGCAAAATACCAAAGACAGTTATCCATAGCAACAAAACTAAAAGGAAAAGTCCAGAATGTGCAGAATGCATAGCAATTATTTTTACCATAACGATACAATGTCGTTTCTAAGCACTTCAATCCGACTTCTGTGTAAAAATACGACTTTTTTTGTGACTTGCAATTTTTGGATGATAGGATTAGCTCGGAAGAAATGTGGATCCTGCCTGTTTGCCCGCGGGGTGATCGAGATTTTTAAGAACAACTGAACTTATCCCAATGGCAAATCCATTGTTCCTATCAGCTCCCAGTTACCGTGACACCCGTGATTTTTCGTGCTTTAAGCGGTTTTTACCATCTTTTCATGAAGGTCTAAGATTGATGAAAGAGGTAGAGAGAGCCCTAACTTAAACCGCTTCGATTTTCAGCAGTTCTAACTTTCGTGGGCCACAGAGACCTTTGTAACAAAAACCCGTCATTACCGTTCCTTGCACAAGATGTCGGCTGCTTCTCAATTCCTTTTACATGGAAATTGAGAAATCTCTCCCATTCATGAATAAAAAATAACTAAGCGATAATAGGCTGAGCTGAAAGGTCTGCTAAATAAAGCTTATTCTTCCCTAAATAACCTAGCTAAGGCTTGAAATTGATACATCGCAGTGTAACCTACCCAGTCGAATATTTTCCAATCATGCGAAACTTTCAGCGCTGTTTTCAGCAAAACTGCATGCAACACATCTTCATCATAAAACAAATATTTTTCCAATCTCTGCATCAATAGCCTCTATTGAACTTTATTATTTACAGGATACATCAATTTGGAAGATTCTTGATATTTCTTACAAGATAAAGTATGAAAGATTCCTAACTACTGCTACTTTCAGGATTCTCATCATCATTTTCCCACTTTCTGCCAAACGTTCCGAATCATCTATCCACCATTTTTCCATAGTGGACAGGACGTGCAACAACAACTTTAGGATTAACTGATATTGGAAGTCTGGCAGCACTTTCTTCCGGAGAAAACAATTTTTTTTTTGTTTTCCAACTTTTAAACTCGAGCACAGTTCCTATACAAAGATGTGGAATCAGAAAGTCAACATACGTTTATCGTCGTTGGTCGTCTCGGAATTTAACTTTGGACCACTTCAAATTATTATGACAACTGTCGACGAAGTTTGGGAAGGGGATTAGTTTTTAAGGACTTCAACGTCAATGCTCAATGGTTATGGAAGGTGGTTATGGACCGCTTGCAAGTCTTCACGAGAACTGGACCCCAGAGGGTGAATGTGACGGAATACTTGGCTGAAGGTTGATTGGTGAATCCATAGTACTGTTTTATCAAGCTAGTAAACCTAACAAACAAGAAATTGGGAAAAGGACTCGTCCAGTAACATACATCCAGAAGAAAGGACTTTCATGGATGTCGTGGGGAGATTTTGCCAAAAACTTTCGTGGGGAAAAGTTTTCAAGATGCCAATGAGAGGTGGATCATGACAACGTACTTGCACAGCATCCAAATACCGCAGAATGGAATAAGACTGCGTTCTGAATTCACGTAACTGTTCCAGGATGGCGCTGGACGAATTGTCTAAGCTGTGAAATGACCAGGAAGAATCCACGAGTGGAAGAGAATAGTGAGGTTTGTTTCCTGCTTATTTTCCATCTCATAAACTCGTTGACAAAATATAAGAAGTGGAAGAAGCATGTCAAAGTGTGAAAAGCCGCATTTTGTGGAACTTCACCGATGACAGCAGGTCTGGCACTGCCTTTCACAAATTAATACCCGTAAACGCGGCATACGCAATGTTCAGCGCCGGAAAAAAAGAGCTGGAGCCGGACTCGCCGCGAATAATTTGCAGATGACGACGGCGAACGGACGGCTATCACTTCGGAATAGCACAATAGCGCCCAGTGAGGTGCACGAATACCGTCCTCACGTAGTAAAATGCTTATTCAAGACGTAAAGTGCTAAGACTTTGGTGCAGGTGCACAACAGAGAACATTTAGGATGTATTAGAGCAGAAAAAACAGAATATCTGTCACTCTTGTTTGAGGAAAATAAGACATGAGCCTTACAGCACCCGCACACTATGGTGCCCATGTGCCGTACATAAAAATTCGACGACTTCGTGCTGCTTTTCCGCTGCCCTAGATATCCAGAGACTTCCACAAGAGGGAGCAAAAAGCAGGGAGCTCTCTACATTTAGGTCGTCATGACTCATTAGCAGTAAACTACTGCTTACAAAGCCGTAAGAGACCAGCTCTCGCTAAGAATTCTGAGAACTCCGGAAAGGACGAAGGAATGGGAATGCCCAAGAAGGTACTAAATAAACTCTGGAAGAAGATGTGATGCCTATAACACGAAATATAATAAAATGCAGGGACCAAACCCAATAATTTTTTGACAACTACTCCTTTCTATTATTAGGTTTCTTCCAATTTCTCAAAATAGTTGGAATAGATGCATCAGCCCAAAAACGCTCAAGAAATGTAATAGCTGTTCTCCAGAAGGCATTGGAACGACAGTGGCCTTCCAGTAGCATTTATTCCACATGTTTTCCTACTTTGCAACAACTATGGAAAAGGAACAAAAGAGACTATGCAAGGCAAACAATTGTTGATAAATAAATCGGTTAAAAATTAACCTGTTTTCACTTTTTGTCGCGAGAAAGTGGCTTTATTACCTGTCATGAGAAGACAAGAGGCTAAAAAGCTTTTCTGGAAGGAAATAAGGATTCTTGGCTCGCTCGAGTCCAGAGCTTCGGGGTCTTGCATAGACCTACATAAGAATGTGAGCCAAAGAGGTCTGTGGGGAACAATGCTTTTGTATATTTTTTACTTTCAGTTCCAGCAATCCTACGAATTGGACTCGCTCCAAATTTCGAACTGCAAGAGCTAAGTACAGCCACGTTGGCTCAGTTCCAGCATGATAAAGAATATGACTATACGTAGAGTAAAATGTTGACGTTGAAGGGGTAAGACTCATGTGTAGATGACTTGATCGAAAGAATGTTGGCATTGAATAGAGGTGGTTGCCTTCAAAGAAATGTGGAAATTGTGGGTTATTCATGCTAGAGTACACATGCAGGTGATAACGTGGCAACGATTGCTAAGCAATTAATTAAATTCAAGAAAAAATTGAACCAATACATGGAAATTTCAAAGCGTGGTCCGCCCCCCTCGATAGAAGTTTTACCGCTCACACTGGAAACACCTGGTGTTGCTCCATTCATTTTCAGCAATTTTTTTTTCAATTTTTTTTTCTCCAGGAGTTAGGGCTAGGGCCTGGAACAGCCACCATTCTGACTTTTTCGACGACATGCAACTGATAGATGATATAATCACGTGGCATTTAGTACAATCACCCAGTTATCGGAAAAATTTGGGAAATAAAGATTTGGTATCCATGTTTTGAATCCGGATAAGAAGGACTATGCATCGAAGAGTAGTAATAAGTATGTCGTGTAGCCTGGTGTACAATAGCTTGAAAATCCGCACACAAATCCTGTGAGAGAGAGAGAGAAACAGCTTTCTGGAAAACGCTCTGAATAGAAACAGCTGCAGGTAGTTGCTTTCACAGACATAAACTTCTCAGGGATAGTGCTGTAAAACAAACGAGTAGTAACTAGAGGACAAGAAAGAGCACAGAGAGTAATGATGCAGAAGGTAAAATTGGAACTCTACCATAAACTAACTTTCCAGGATAATGTGGTAATAAGCAGAGCATCCCTAGATGTAAGAGTTCTCTGCTGCTAGAGGCACAATTACGAACGTCAGTAGAGTTAGGCCTCAAAAAGTCGAGGAGATCCCCATATATCCTGACATTCCTTTCTCAACATCTCTAGAATAACCCTTTTCCTTCTTTCGTGTCTTAAATTGTAATGCACCGATTTCAGGAGCCTTTCTGTATTATTTATGTACTTTATATACTTGAAGTCTGTCATGGCGTGCCAAACGGTACATTATAACAGATATTCTTCCTGGAATGGTTAAAAAACAGTGGCTTCTGTGTTGTGAGCGCTAGCGAGCGGCGACTTCATTCCAGGGGATCATAGCTAAATTGAAATTTGATTTCTGACTTCTTTGGCACAAAGCTAACGTAGTGAGCAGAACTCCCTTAATGTTAAGCCGATATGCTCCAGAGTTTCTATTCCCTTCTGCTAGTAACACTCTGAGCCCAGCCCGTTTTTACTCTTTTTTTTTTGCTTATTTAGGTTGTTATGTTTACTGGGCTAACTTGTTTCTCAATAATTTTGGCACGTATTTGAAGTATGATAAATAAATAAATAAACAGATAAATAGATAAATAAATATCGAAAGGTAGTATGGACAAAGCTTGCAATGCAGCAGGATTACGCTCCAAGAATTTGCTATCAGAAAGCTTCCAGAGGCAGAAGATCCATAACAGATCTCTAATCTCACTATGGATGAGCTTGAAATGGAAATAGTGCGAAATCCATGGCCAATGTAAGGATAACTAAGAACACAAAGTTTATTAGTAGTGGACTTACGCTGCGATGTGCTGAGCTTCTTGCTGCGTTCCTGATCATGTATACCAGCTGTAGTCCTGATAAGGCCTGCTGCTGAGAATAAAGCGACAGCAGGACTGAACTGCTCGTTCCGGAAGGCCTGCGAGTAGATCATGCGCGGCGGCTCATGCCGCCCACGCGGCCCGTAGAAGAACATACACGGCGACGCATCGACTGCGATCAGGACGCTGGATGAGCGCCTGATTGCAGCGATTCAACGCCGGCCATTTCAGCACTTCCGCTTTTACACTATTCACAATCGTGTCCGATCATCAAAGAAGGAAACATGGACTCTTGCCCGTCTTGGACTAACAGACAATAGGATAGGAAGCGGCAGACGGATGCGCGCCAACGGACACAGATGATGTGGATAAGCACTCAGACGGAGTAAAAATAAGTCGATGAGTTGTGAAGTTGACACGGCTCAGAAGCGCACACGTTCGTAGGAACGCTGCTTGCGCCAAGGTGTGTAGTCAGATTGCGCGCCCGAACACCAATGACGTCGGGATTACCCGTTACCCGTGTAAACACACGACCGGCACACTTCTCGGCTTCTCCCAGAGATCATTCATTCCTCTCACTTCTCACAA
This sequence comes from Ancylostoma ceylanicum, assembly GCA_000688135.1. Classification (NCBI taxonomy): domain Eukaryota; kingdom Metazoa; phylum Nematoda; class Chromadorea; order Rhabditida; family Ancylostomatidae; genus Ancylostoma; species Ancylostoma ceylanicum. The sequence continues at coordinate 706,411 of JARK01001408.1, read as the reverse complement.
ATTCCCTTCCCAATTGGCTACATACTCTGTGCCCTACAGTTCCTCTACATTGAAGTATCCAAAAGAGCATAGCAGATTATACTATCCTGAGAATTCCTAAACTAAATTCATGTGAAATTTTTGAAACTCAAAAGCTAGAAAATGTTCTAAAGCGCACGAATGGTCCAGCAGGTTAACCATCCGGGAGGGTTTTTTTCTAAAATTTACTCCTTTCAAACATCTCTAAGAGAGACAAGCAATAGAAACTACAACCGGCAAGGCAGAACATTCAAGTGTTCTGCATTCTGAAGAGAGTCGGAATTTATGGGAAGAATTTATTGGCTACGAATAGTGCAAAAGGCAGTCGTCCAACTCGTCTTCCCTTCAAAGTTTCGTACGAACAAAATCTTTTCATAGCCTCAACAGCACTAATAACTCTGAATGGTGAGAAAAATTCTTTTTTTCTTTGATTATTCGTTCGTTTTTAATGCAAAGGTCAGCGGACAGTTTTTGTCTCAGTGAAAAGAAGCTACTTCGTTCAGCGTTATCTTACTATAACATTCACAATCAAGATTGCTGCATATTCTTTTTCTGCCGCTTGGAAACTGCAGTAAGAAAAAGGAACATTACGAAAAGTCCAGAAGATGGATTTATGACCATCAGGACATTGAACATCAATCCATCAATTTACCAGTACATGGCTTATGTAGACTATATATTAACCTGGTACAGCTTTCCATTATCAGGCCTATACAATTTTGAGAACTGTATATTAAGTGGAATTGCGAAATGACAACGACTTCACTTAGAAGAGTCTCCATTCTTCAAAATTGTGAAAAGACAGCCATGAAATGCAGGAATCAAGGAGCATGGATCCTGCCCACTATTTGAGAAAGCGTTTATTCATTAATTTGCAAGCTAGCATTGTTAACTTTCTGGAACAACAACTGCAGGAAAAGTAACTATTACTTCTCAAAAGCTCGACATTATCAGTACTAATCAGCACGCCCCGGGGGGGGGGGGGGGGGTAGCACATGGCAAGTAACAACGGCGTTTCGGCCAGATTAAAATGGAGTGCGTGGGCGTTGAAAGTCGGAACTCTCGGAATTATAACCCCACACCTGCCAACATCACAGCCGAGGATATATGCGATTCTCCAAATACCGAGTTAATTCTATGAAGTGGGGTAGTTTGACTGACAGCCAATTTTCGACAGTTTAACTGCTGTGAGAGATTTTAAAGTAATTCCAAACAACTAGTCGTTTCACTTTTAACTTGCATAGAATTCACTTGAAGAACAATAACATTTTAACAGTTCGACCATGAATGAGGGCTTAGCTATTGCATTTTGCTGCGACAACGACCCCTTAGAAACAGGATGAATAGATGGGATATTTCCAAGAAGAAACATAAAGCCAGGATGATGCGGTTCAGCCCCACATCAAAAACTGGTAATTGACATTGAATAGCCATGTGGAATAGAATTCATGTACATGTAAGAGAGTGAAGCCAGTGGCAAAATTCCTGAATACTCTCAAGGAAACTCTGATTTTCCGCCCGTCAGGAACGGCGAGTTTGTCAACTACGGTTTGACGCATCTCGATATTTCATTCAGTGCTTGCGGATAGCAATTGAATCCAGTCGGTTGCATTAAATATTATACTTAGAACCAAAGAATAGAATGGCCTAATTAATTCAATTGCCAACTCGAAAACAGATTGAAAAAATCCCAATGCTGGAAAACACGAGGCTTTGACTTTTTCTTACAATTCCTCAACAGTTGTACTTCTCCCTCTCTGCTGGAAATCCAGAATTTCAACTTATTCGAATTCGAACATATTTAGTGGCTATACGAAAGGCTATACGATTCACGAAAGATTATATACCTATCTCTATTAAGAAAACACGTCTACTTTAGAGAGTTTGGAAAGCCATAATCCTTCCGGGCATGGAACTTTAATGAATTCCATCATTGAATAGGAAGCAAGTCGCGGTTGGCCTACTTTGTTGGCGCTTTCTAAATCTGAAGTAATCTTTACCTGCGTTTCATTTCAACATTTCTTGTAGCTCATCCCAAATTTCGTGCCACGGCTATCCCGTTCTGTAGCGCATGGAGAATAGTGCTCATGGATATCCCCCCCCCCTCCTTTGCGAAATATAATAATACCTGTGAAAGCGGATACTTCCACTAACTTTCCAATGCATGGATAATAACTGGTTCAAAAAATGCTACTACTTTACAGCCGGTAGCCATGAGTCTGCGCCAGCCTTAACGAGATCTCGTTTCAAATTTCAATTCTACATGCATGAATATCCTGGTCTACTGCATCAGAGTTAAGCCATTAGTCGTATTTCTGTAATTCCGCAGTCTTAAGCTCGTCCAACACCTCGCATTGTCCTCGTGCACCTCTCTCACACTCACGTCACGAAATCGGCAAAGTGCATGTGCGTTTCAAAGAGAATAAGAAGCAGCATGTGAGGAGTAGTTTGCAGAAGCATAAACATCAATTGAAATGCAATTAGAAAACGGCGCCAAACTCTCGGCATCGCACGACGACGACGTGCGACGGAACCGTGTTGACCGGCGAACAACAACGAACCGACAAGCTATGAGATTGAAAATGAAATTCGCGACGCACCAAAATCGCATTGCCGGCGTTCACGGCAATGCGTTTACGGAGACAAAGTGATGATGGCTGCAAATGAGTGTGCAGGCTGTGAAAGACGGCAACAAGATATGAACGATGAGCTGCCGTTTCCGGTGTGGGTGAAAACCGCTGAACCGCAAACTATGCGCATGCAAATCGCGGGGTAACGAGTTCCTCCGTATCGAGTGCGGAATCAGTGAGTGCGCCGGAATCGCATAGGTGTAACTGCTCGCAATGAAAAATTATTCGCTACTATACATCACGCCTAATAGCGAACCTAGCGCAAGAGTGATGGCGCTGGCGGCGAAACTGCGCGCGCGCGCATCGCTACGGACGCGGCTGATGGTGTGGCCAAAAAAGACGCTTCGGTGAATTTCTCCTACTGGAGGCAGCTTCGTTGAGCATAAAAACGTTTAGACGCTTTATTGCCGTGCCCGGTGCAAATTGGCAGAGTGCGCGTTCGGAACAGTAGCCGGCATTTCTGCAGAGCTCTTCTAAATTACCCGCACAACACACTCCGCTGTATTGGGATCGCTCGAATTGCTTTATTAGAGTAATTGCCTGCAAAAATTGACAGATGTAGGTTGAATCGGGGCCGAAAGTGACCAGTGGGCATGGTCGCGGCGATACTCATCGCGGCGAACTGAAACAGCAGACATGAAAAATTCATGTCGAGCTATGCGACGCGCACTAGCTTTGATATCGCGGATAACGCCGGCTTGACGTCCGAAAAGGGGGAATTTATGGAGATGGCCATGGATCGGAACACATCACTAAAAACACCCACAGATACATTTATAATCCTGCGAAGCCGTCACGGCTGCGCACATTTCAGCCATTTCGGCTTGATTGGAGATATGTCCAAACCCCGCGATGCCACTCCTCACCCACATCCCGGCTTTGCGGTAACACACCGGCACTTTCAGGAAATTCGGAATCACGACGCATCATTGCGCATTTCGTGCTGCCCATGCTAGTCCTCACGAAAGTACGCGCGGTAATGAGCGCGTTTATGGACTCGCGAGGCAAACCGTTTCCGCGTTGTCGTCCGGACAAAAAACCTTGCAGAATAGCGCATGCGTGCCACGGAAGATGCTAATCGCTCGACCCCAATATGAGATGTCTCGACAGCCAATGGCTATAGGCATTTTTAGAAGAAGACGTCTTGCGCCTCCACACTGCACACAGCATTCGGCCTGCGGACTACTGGGAAATAAAAAATGGAGGCGACTTATCCAGAAAATTTGAGGCAAACTTCAAGCACTGTGCTCTGGGTGGGCCGTTGCTAGGAGCATACTTCTTTTTCATTGGAAAAAAAAAAACCAAGTTGAACACCTTAGTGGACCCCGCTGATCAACTAAGGCGTACTGGACTGAAGTTATGTATTGACTAGGCCTATACATAAACCACAAATATATGGTGTCAGGACACTATATTTAGGACCAAATAACGCGCTAATCGCTAATCTATTCGAAATCAGATATCCGACTTCGAGTAGGTCGAAAACTCGAATTCTCGCAAAATGATAGAGCAATTTATCCCTTGAGAGAAGACAAAGAGTGCTCCTTCCTTTTCATGCAAACTTCTGAGTCAGTTCCTGAATTGGTAACCAAATTAGTTGGATTAATTTAATCATTCCGTTCCTATTCGGTCCTAAGTATAGCGAAAACCTCGGAGCAGTTTCCATAACCACATCCAACATTTCAGATGCAGACTATGCAACAACTATTGCCCTTGAGTTGTATCTTTTGATGAATTGTCGTAGTTGACGAGAATATCCTGTGACATGGCAGAATAATGGAGACCTACGTAGCCCTGCTCTCACGTATCAAACCTACAGCAGCAGGATAAGTTTCTGAATCCTTTAATAATGGGCATGTCCGAAGCCTTCTCGGCAATTCCAGAAACGCATACATGGGCGAAGCCTTCACATCACATTCAACTACGCGCCGCTCATCAAAGCAGCTGATTTAGTGGACCATGACTGATGGGCCGTTCTGTGTGCTGAGAAGCCTGCCTGACAGCCGGGCATTACTTTTGAAAGCTAATTATTTAGGAATGAAGGATCTCAAAGTTGCGGAATTGATTAGCATCCCTCATCCAGACATGGGTCATCCTTCAAAGCTTTGCGCTTGTGCCGAAAAAAGCTGAATGCCAGAGTCACAGCCGGGCGCTGTTTCAATGTTGCCGTCACCACGTATCAAACAACACGCTGGGCGTGGAAGGCAGCCCTGAGATTTCGCCGGCAACATTAGCACTCTATCCAAATTGTGAGGCAAATTACTACTCGATTGGCGGCCGCCACCTGTGCTTTGTTAGGCGAAGGTTCAGAAACTACAGCCGCAGAGTGGAGCCGAAGCCAGTCCAGAAGCATAGTTTCAGTCGTACAAGAAACAATATAGGCGCATAAAGCGACATGACGGGAGCAAGCATGACAGAATGTAAATGCATGTCCTTTGTCTTGCCCCTGCGTTTCCCCCCAGAAATTATGGCCACGGAAACAAATCGTTTATCGTCACTTAGCAGTGGCGAGGGAAAAAGATTGACGAGGTGTCGGATTACTCGTAATGTCGCATCTAAGCGATTTCAAGGATTTTCAACAAGGACTCAAATGACCCCATGACATGTGAAACTCTTGTAGCACACAAGATGAGGTAGAAGGAAGGAACAAGCAACGAGCAAGAGGAATGTTAAGAGCAAGTGAAATGTGGAAAACCCAACGGATTTAGAGAGAGATTACCTCTGTCCTGAGTCTTCTCCGGACACAGCTCCGCGAGTTCGCTAGGTGACCTCAGGTGAACCTTTTTCGTGCCGGAGGGGAGCACAGTAATCGTCATGCGACGTGCGTTCTCCTCGAGCGTCCATTGGTTCCAGAACTTGCGCAGGAACATACCGCAAGCCTAGAGCGGCGTTTATGGACGCCAGCACTGCAAACCTGCCTATCACGTCTGATCAGATAGCACACGCAAGTCGAAGTTGTGTATCAGAAAACACATGGCACAGCAAACATATTAGCATCCATTGAGCTCATTAGGTTGGAGAGCATAAAAAGTAGAGGGCAAGGAGGGTGGAGGCCTCCGCGGCGGCTTCAGAGCCAATAACTCGGGCGCCGCGCGGCCTTCACGAACAAAAGGAGTAGCGAAGGACGCATATCATTGCACTGATTAGCGAAACGAAAAGCGCGTGCATGCGTTTGACGCGCGTCTGACGTGCCGGCTGCAGCAGCACCCGAAGGCAGCGAGCCGCCCGCTTGAGAAATGACCATTTTCAATTGATATCGGCGAGTGGGTGGCGTTAAAGTGTCAAAAACAGCGAGAGTCTGAGCTGTTGCTGAGTTGGCGGAGCACATGCCATGCACCATGCAGAACTCTTCTTCGTCTATTGACCACTGACATATGAGTGTAAACATAAATAAAAGCTCGCGTCGGCCAATTTGGCGAAGTTTGCGCCGAGGATTTGTGCTCGGTGGTCGTAGGGCGCCTGACTGACTGATGCATGTGCTCTTTCTTGTTCGCACTGACACACACACCACACATATATACATGGTGATGCATTCATACACACGTGTGCGTCCTTGCGTGCACGAAAAAAAAAACTGAAGAAGCCGCAGACAGATCGGGTACGGCGGAGGATGAGGAGGATGTTGAGGACAGCGGCAGCGTGTTTCGAACAAAACGAGGTGCGAGTTCTCAAATTACGTGCCATCCAAGATGCCATGGGCCGACGACAAACACCTTGGCGTCTAGCGAGATCTGATTTGCTCTGCGACGATGTAAAACTAAAACGGATCACGCCTCGACATGCTGCCGACAGGAGCACGACAACTGCGAAAGTCCATCGACGCAGCCGCTGCACCGTACCACCACGACGAGTAGCGGCTTTCGCACGGCTGGAGGACTACTATAGATTTCGTCCAACTACTTTCCTGTTAAGCAGATTATTGCCACGCCCCTGAGTGACTAGTACAAAGCACTCCATCAATTATAATTTCAGGATTAAATAGTAAGTGCGAAAACACTGGCATACCTATGGTGCGATTTCGCGGTCTTTGCGTAGGTCCGCGAATGGGCAGAGGATTGAACACTGCCCATCCGAGTGGGTTGTCAGCCGGAGTTATCGCCGCTGGTTGAAAGTCTTCGATGATTCCGATGCCGTACCACTGTGGAGGGCAGAGGTGGTGGGAGCTTGTGAACACTATATCCGCGAGCGTTCCTCGTCGTGACATTCGCGAGCCACGGCGATCGTCGAAGGTAAGGCGCGATAGACGTCGCTCATCCATCAGATGAGCGCTCACCGACTGCAACATCACGAATGCGAGGGCGAACGGCAGCGGATTTCCAAACGTGGTCGCAGTTTCGTGTTGTGGATGTGGCTAGAATAAGCCCGTTTATTTTTTTCTGACGCTGCTACTCATTGACGGTCCCTCGACGACGATTTCGGAGCAGCTCATCGCCAGAGCTGCGCGAGCCGCTGCCAAGCGTTGTGCCCATTTTCCTACAAAGCAGCCGCGCGGGCGATTACTGTTGGCGGCCGAGGATGAAAACAATCGCCATACGACTCCACGGAGACCACTTGTCAAGCCTATGACAACAACCCGACTGCGCGCGTGTTGCTCCTACTTGTTGCACGAATTATCCTTAATCGACACTAGAGATTGAATGAGACGCCCCAGCTGGAAAACGAGCCAGATGTGGCATTTTTGAGTTTTCATGAGTGAAGCTGAGCCTCAGTTCCAAGGGAGTGTCAGCGGCTGCTTCGATCTCCTGATTTTTGCAAACGTCTGGAAAGCCTGATGACACGAATTGTGCAGCTGCCATACAGGCGGGCCCAAAAGTCTTTGATCGGTGTTCAAGTGCAGCAAAAAAGTTATATAAGAGACAATCGCGACCAAACCAAAAGGATGATTTACCAACAGTGCCGTCGAGAAGGGTTCTTACAAGATCTCCAAAGCCAACCTGAACAGCGCAGTTTTGTTGGCAGTGATCCTGAAAAATCATACCCTCGATTTCGACATTTGTTCTCATATAAATTTTCGCAGCACATGAATGCAAAGACTTTTGGGATACCCTGTAGAAGCAATTTTATCTATGGTGAGCGGGAGTAGCTTTACACTCACTACCACAATGATCCACTTTCTTCTACGATTTTCTTTTCCACAACCTTTGCAAAGCTTTCGAGACAGAACGCAATCCATCAAGCTTAATAGTCTTTTACACTCTCGACTTTTTTGATAAAATGTGAGCAAACAACTTCAAAAACAACTGTATGGCAACTTTAGTTTTTATGCTCGAAACATCTAGAAGACTAATGTACGTAGGACATCCTCGGACATTATAGCCTGATGTACTCTCTGTTATAGAAACAGATTATGCAAAATGTCTCAGCCGAAAGAAACACGGCCAACATCTGTATTCTTCCCCAGCAGAGATGATGCGAGTGACATTCCGACATTCTCTGGGGATATCAAAGTCATTTGCGAGGTCACGGGCCATGTGTAAGCTTTCGCGTTGGCGCAAGTTTTCGTTGAATTAGGAGAAATCGAACTTATCACTATCTCTGGAATTAATTCGGCGTGGAGCGGATGTTTTACAACACATTTAGCACGGAAAAATATAAGAGGGTTCCAGAAAATCCGTGCACTTTCGTAAGCAGCACGTACGTAGTAGCGTTCTCGTCAACGAAAGAAATGCAATCGAAAAGTGCAAAGCTTTGCCGTTGGACACGTATATTTTCCACAGATTTTCGTGGTGTAAACACATGAAAGTTTGTGGCTGTTGAACCGCTGCTTCCACGAGGCCATCCACGTAAAGTGCCACCGAAATCGCGCAGGTGCACGACTCGCTCTGCCAACGGATATCAGCCACATCTAACCTCCCAAAGTCAGTGAATAGCCGACACGCTGCAAAGTCATTTGTTATGTCAAGTTCTCATTGTGACTTGGGAGTCGAAGGATCGATACCAGACCTCCTTATACGCCAAAAATAGTGCACCATGGGAGGCATACTCGGTGGCTGCGCGAAATCGCTCCGGCGCTCCACCATAAATTATCACATTTGCGGATGAGACTACTTTGACTGGAGGGCGAAGGCGCCGTCGATTTTTTACGCAGCTCCAGAAAACAACCCTTTGAACAACCGCAGTTGTCGACAGCTCCTACAGTCTCATGTGCCCAAGTACTACTGTAGCGGCAACCGCGAATAACGAGCAGGTACAGTCAGTAAATCCTGAAGCAGTACGGCTCAAGCTCACCACTTGCACCACTGGACGAAAAAGTTAACCAAATAAGCGAGAAAACTGCAAGAACATTCTATAAAAAGCAAATTCGATCCGCAAAAGACAGGAAGATGTACGGAATGAGGGACAAACACACTGGAGACGAGTACAACCGAATTTGAGAGCGCCCTTGCACAAACGCGCCAATCACTGACACTATGCTCTGCCCAGTGCTCTTTTTATTTCGTTTCGAAAAATTGCGATAAGTCCAGCAAATTTTTCACGGATAGGGCTTAATCGACATTGTGCCAGAGGATAAATGCTGAAAATGCTTCCAGGATTTGCAAGAAAGTGGAAATGGCCGCAGTAACACAGGTGGTAGACCGATCTAATGAGCACCACGGATGAGTGGTTGCCATCAGAGCTTCTGTCAAAACAGTGAAACAGCTGGTGGCATGTCTAAGAACATACGTTCCTCGAAAAATTGTGAGGATGCATATCACCAGCTCAGAAAAGAAACGAAGCTCTAGTAGTTGCTCATCAATCCGAGCTACATAATCAAAACACTCGAATAAAACCATGTTCCGCAACCTTTGCCCAGAAACTGATGTGAAAAAAATTGAGCCTTGATTCGTATGAAAAAGTTCGCAAGTACTTGAAATTGTGCACAGCGCAATCCTGGCGAAACAATAGATAATTATCTCACACGACCAGCCAGAAATGAAACAAAAGCTGGCGAAACTATAGACACAAAGTGCACAAAACTGAATAGAATAGTCAGCGCAGAAGATTGCCATCTAAAAAGTAGGCCTTATGTCAATAATACACGGAGACGAAGGACATAATAATTTTCTTACGTGCGGCTTTGACTGTTGAAAACAGCAAGAGGACAGAATTCATTAAGTTCTGGATTTGGCCGAAATTAAAAGCTGAGTGAAAAAAACGTTTGGCTTATTGGATGAAGATATTAGAACGGAGTTCGGAATTTGCTCTGGATGCAAGCTACATCCTGTAACAGCAGCAGTTAGCAACGACAACATTTAGAAGAATTGTTTGGATTCAGACGAATATGGAAATGCATTTTCGCATATGCTGGCCCAACTCAGAGTGCAGAAAAAATGAGGGTAAAATCCGAGCTAATACGTATAGCTTAACCCGATGTTTACCTCACTTCCTCGTCAATATGAGCATGCTGAGTATAATTTGATTGAGAAGAAGTAAGAAGACCTATGGTGCAGGCAAAAGGGATTCCCAGGAACGAGAAACAGCCCCTGTGACATTGACAATGGAGTTAATCTGCTTTTAACCTTAGTTTTCAATCTTTCTGATGAGGTAGAAGACATTCCGAGTGACAATTCAGGACATATAACTCATGCTGACACCTTAGTGGACACACCATTTGATTCATACATTTTTCTGGTAAGCATGTGAATACTGGAAAATAAGAGAAACTAATAAGCAACATGCGCAAATTCTCCAAGATTTCCTTCCTTCTCTTTCCTTCCTTGTGCGCACTGCTCATCTCCAGAAGCGATCGCAACAAATTCTTCTATTGGAAATACGCATGAGCGTCATCGAAAACCGCTCAGAGTGTCTTTTTGTAGGAACAGCGCTTCTTCTTTAATATATTTTCTAGCTTGAAGAGGGCCTGATGAGAAGGAAAAACGGCTCAAAAAGTGTTGCACTCTCAAGCTGAACCTCATGTCCTCAAATACTTACACAAAAAATAGCCATATTCTATAGCTCGGTACACAGCCAGACAATGTTTTTGTTTCACAAGTATGGCTAGGCTGGTGCACAACGTTTTTATCCCTCTAAAGAAAGCTTTGTTTAATCAAGTGCCACTTTAGATTCAGCTTGTAAGTTCTGAGGGAGACGTAGACGTAGCTAGGAGAAAGGCTCACCAAGAAATGAACCAGACAGCAAAGATGTGAGATGGAAATTTGAGTCCTGAAAAGCTTAACACGCGGTTTTCAATTTCAGAAAAAAAAACTGACGATGATTAGACAAAGCCAGCTCCCCGACAAAGTAGTTCGTGGTATACAAAACTACTGGATAAACGAGGCCGTGCATGTGCAAAATAAGGCGAGTGTTATAAGGAACCCACACGATGACGACACCGGCGGTCCGAACGGTGTGAACTGCAGCAGCAGAGGAGTCCTTGATATTGTGGGCAACGCTTTTGCCTTGTTGGCTCGTTGCGACAGTGCTGCCGACAGTGGATCTGCTTGTAGAAGCGAATCACGCATTCCACGAAGCGCCCAGGATACAAACACAGGCGTCGGAAATGAAATGTTTTTGCATCGAGAAACACCAGCACCTGATTACACTTGAGCAACGGGTACATGGAAGCACTTACGTCGTCTGGTTGGAATTTCTTGGTCATTTTCGGTGTGGAGGTGGAGGAAGCAGCGCGCAAGCGTACAAGCAAATGCCAGCGCCAAATATGAGTATGGCAAAGAAGCTGATTAGGCTTCAATGAGCACGTTGTCTATCGGCGAGTACTAAGAGACAACGGCCGAGTGCTGCTACTGCGCATGCACATCGCTAACAATCGCCAGCTTTGGCATTAACGAAAATGCTTTTAGCAAGTGATGCGTGCATTATGCCAAGAGTGAGCTAATAGCTACGATTCACTCAAATTTATTGCCTACGAAGAAAGCTGAACGCAAAATTAACGCTCACCTTAAAAATGGAGCACATCTTTCCGAATTTTTCTGGCAAATGATGGAGGTGTAGACCCACAGCCTCAATGAGGCTGGCAGGTATACGCGATAGACCCCCCGCTGACTATTCGCTTTTCAGTAAGGTTGTGGCCGTATGCTTGACGTCTGGGTAGCGACAAATATACACACACACGCAACGAACTCGTAAGGGATATACGGATGAGGTGTAACGTGACGTGGGAGGTGTGGGCCCAATATGGCTGATGATAAACGGGCTCAGCGGCCCAGTTTCCGGTTTCTATTACCTCCGTTGCGACGATTATTACGAAAAGCCCTCCAAGTGATGAGCCGTAGAGGGCAGATTCAGATATTTCACACATAGCCTGCTCTGGACCACCGAATTCTAACTTTTTACTTACCTGTAAAAATCATCACTGAAACTATGAGAGCAGTACGTACTGCTTATCATAATGTCATACTAAAAACTATAAAGGTTATGAAAGCTTATAAGGTTAAGCACACAGAACAGACATGAGAATTTCACTCGGGCTGGATAGCCGGAGGATAATTTGGATAAGCAGCATAAAGGCCTTCCAAGTGCAAAATGACGCTGAGAACGAGAAATACGGGAGTCGTTTACGTGAGCAGGAAACGTGTACGGGCATCGCCGATGGATCAGCGATGATTAGTGCTGAGTGTCGTTGGCACGAACGTGCTGAACGACTGAATATGTGATAGTTGTATGATAGCCCGGAGTGCCGACTCCGGGCTAATTTGCGCGTATTCAGACGCCTCATGTTCACAACAGCATATTATAGCGCAATCGAGGCATACAATACGGACATTAGGAACGGAGGACGGGCACATCAGCTGCATCTAACAAGTTCATTTCAGACACTGCTGTCTATTCGGCTCGCACGACACGATGCAATCCAGACTAGGTGGTGGTCTTAATCCACAGAATTGTCCCCACTTGAATGAATTCCGGGTTTTTTAAAAATCCAGAAAAGATATGTGCTTTTACGACTGCTCATTCGAAAAATAAAGTGATTTTCATATTCTATTTGAAGAAGCTCGTGCTCAGGGAAGTAAAACAGCTAGAAATATTGCGCTGAAAAAGAAAGTTGAACATCATAAACGGCTAAAATTACTCTGGAATGCTCACTCGTTATTCCGAGGAACTTCACCAGCCATCATATCATTAAATTTAAATGGGCATCGATGAAGAGATGTGCGTAGGAGAATTGAACAGATGAGAAAAATGAAACGCTGAAGCAACATCCCGAAACTCTTCCGGGAAAATCTGGGAATTCCTGCGTTTTCAGATTCCGCCCGTGTGAGCACGTGCTAGTTGTCTTGCCAACGATTCCAGAATCGTTTTATAGTATCTGACCATTGCTCATGATTCTTATGCTCGTGACATGTGTCAACGGGCTCTGGAGCGAGCAATTGCAGTGAGAATATGTCATGTCTGAGCCAATACGCGCTGTTTGTAGCGAGTGATGATCGTTCACCTGTCATCGTCGTTGGTGGTAATGCCACGCCTTCAGTAATTGTGAGCAGTGTCGAGTAGGGACGTCGAGTGGTGAATTTTCTAGACAGCCGACCACTTCGAAGGTCCATATCTAACTCACCCGGTACGAACACTGACATCTACAAAGTAATTCTTGGAATCATGCCAGGCATATTTTGCACGAAGATTCAAATTCACTACCAAGACAAAAACTGACAAAAAATGCAATCTGTACCGAACTAGCAAACTCAAAACTAACAGAGTGGCAGTGAACGATTGAGTCGAAGAGAACTCCTTTGTTGTAGATTAATGATTAAAAGAAATCCGACATTTTCAAGGATATTGCGAGTACTTTCTCTTTTTTCGCCTATAGAAATCCATGAACAATTAGCGCCTTCTTTCATTAACATTTACATAAAGCATTCTTAGTAAAACATCGCACCCACTAATACCTAGCATACCTAAGCGAACTTTTACTTGAAAGCTACCTACAACGACCACTCCAGAAAAAACTGGACGAAATTCCTTGCAGAGTATGCTTTACATGTCATAGTAACCTGTTAAACTGCAGAAGGAGCACAGTGAGGAGTCACTAGTTTTAAGAAGATAAAATCCGAAACCAAAAGCCAACCTTAGCAAACTTCTCACATTAGGGATGAAGTGCCCTGATGCATACTATATGAAACAACAGAGAGGCTTGCTCGTTTTCAAAAAGCGTTCTCAGAACGAGAAACAAGAGGGTGGTGGAAAAATCACCGTTCTGAGGCACGAGATTGAGGTGTTTCGAGCGAAATTGAGGCAAAATTCACAAATGTGAACAAATATGTAGCTTTCCTGTCAATGAATTGCAACATTAAAAGCTCGGGATTTCTTGGAACTTATCCACGTTACTTTATGTGAGAAAAATTTGTCCGCTAACAAATTGTCATGAAGGAAAATCTAGGAAAAAAAGAAAGAGTCTACCCTCATGGTTTGGTGGCATATTGGAAAATTGGTTTAAAAGAGTATTATAAATAGATGATGCCATCTATTCCAGAAAACAGGTATTTTCCTTGGAGTCTTACTCTAATTTTTCGAGCAAGCTCCAGAAGTTATTTTCCTGGAATTTCCTTCACAGGTTTCCAGGAAACATTGGCCTCTGGCGTAGAATTTGCCATTCGTTGAAACATGGATTCATTTAGCCCCCATAAAGAAGCAGTGCCTTGTTCAGAATCATATTCTTGCATTCAAAAGTAGAGAAAACTATGCAACACAGAAACAACTATGGTTCCAAATATCCATGTAACAATACCCTCAGCTCCACTCAACTGCTGCATCCACCTTCTGGAGTGTTTTTACCACGATCCATAGTTAAGAAGGCATACACACTTGTTCCACTTTGCTCCGGAGCTCTGTTTCAAATTGAATGTGCAGCAGTTGCAGAGTAATTCTGGGGCTGTCAGACTTATTTGAAATGCAACCCAACCACATCATAAAAACATCCAGTTTCCTTGGGCTCCGCTCATTTCTGCCACATCTTAACATGGAATTTAGCTGCGAATTTAAAAATTTAAAAAAGCGGATGTGTTTTGAGGTGCGCAGTTCTCAAAGGAGACGGGCTCTTAGTTGGCTGCCCCGGCGAAAATCTGAAATAAAATCCAGGGTGCGACTTTTTGATTGCTGCGAAAAAAAGCTACTGATCTATCAGATATTTCTGGAATATCTCAGACCTACGCTTATAAAAGCTATGTTTAGATGGGAACTATAACATAGCAATATTCCGTATAAGATGAAATTTCAGCGCATTAAGGAGTGCAAATCTTATTCGTTGCAATATCCAAAAGGCGACTGCTTACATCTCAATGATCTAAAGAAGCTTCTCAGATCTGACGTAAATTTTTGCAATTTCCACACAAATAAAATAGACAAAAATTAGTAAAAGCTTAATTTTTCAAGAATGTCCCGGACAGTCGCTATTTCTGGAACGAACGTTCTTAAAGGTTAAGGATCGCAATCAAACGCGAATAATGAGGCCAAATTGAGTGTAAAGAAGATGAGGACATGTAAGAGCTTTCATGATGGCGACGATAAGATATTGTTTAGACTTTGTGAAGTAGCAGCTGAAAGAATAGCGGGTCCACTAGTAAGAAGTGCTTATTCACATTGAGCGCATGTCCAATTCATTGATGATCATTGCAAGTGCCCCCTAATCTCTTATGGGCTGCGAACTACTAGGCTGGGGTGTAAACACACAGAATGGAACATAAACTTTACAAAGGCTGGAACGTGTGTGTCTTAGAGGGACGGAAATCCCTCTACTATGACCGTGAAAACAAGGAATGTGAATGTCAGGAAGAAGGGAAGAGGTGG
>JARK01001408.1:669310-690937 GCA_000688135.1 Ancylostoma ceylanicum | reverse complement strand
GGGGGGGGGGGGGGGGGGGGGTCGTCTGAGAAGTGTTCTACTAAACATGTAGGAAATCTGAGATCAGGTATCCTGTTTACTTCCATGTTGTTGTTCCACATCTTGAGCACTCTACGAGGGTGGACTGAAACGCTCCCAGGATGACCAGCCAACAGCAGTTCCTTTGGAAGAAAATGTCGTTTCGTTGGTGAGCCCTTTGCATTAATTGGGTGTAAATGTGAAATCGATCTGGCAAAAATCCTAAAAATTGAAAAATCGTTCAACTCAAGCAACTTTTACTGTAATCAGTGAGAGACAAATACGAAGTCTACGCGGTGACTAATTTTTTCTAATTGGAACGGAAAACCGCCACCGAATCAAACTTGAACAAGTACATATGAAGGGAAATCAAATCAGAGCCGAAACGAGTTGGAACAAGGTGTGTTGAGCTCCAGCATTGGGTTAAAAATGAGTTATTATACGTATTCTATTTGTTTTGTTTTCCTGGTTTTTCCGGAAACCTTCAACCCTCTCTCGGACTTGTTCCTTCCTGCGATTTTGGGTGCCCTCCCCCTAAATACAAATAACGAATCACTTAAATTCCGAATACTGGCCCAGAACAACTGAAATCGAGGAGTCTGTGATGTAGGCAAGGTTAACTACAGCTTTCAACGCAATTTAGTAAAAGTCAATAAGGTATAAAATTCTAGTTCCTGTCTCTGTCAAGCTGACAGTCTCGGGAAGTACTTTACAGATGAAGTGAGAACAAGAACGTATCAGACCCAGAGATGTTGTTTCGATGGGAAATGACCGAAATTTTCGACGGAGATGAAGAAAAACGCTCGCAATGCTCGGTGAATGGCGTTCATTCATTAACTAACCAGTAAATTCTGAGTTTTTGAACAGGGGAACATTTGCCGAAATATGAACCTCGCGAGGGAAATACAAGCACAGGACAGGTCGGAGAAGAAAACTGCAAGTAATACAGTAACCAGTGACATGTAGCAGAACTGTCCGAGGTTCGCTTCACCTGGCTTGATAACTGGAAAGACATTAGAGAAAAAACAATGAGGGGAAGGGTTGTGGGTGGAGAAAGCAGGCATAAAGCACAAACATCTACCTGTCACCGACAAGGTGTAGTTCGATGTTTGTTTAATCATCGAAAAACGAATCTCGAAGTTATGATGACGGTTTTTCATGGAATTTTGTAAAACTGCACCACTACAGGCACTGGCGACAGATCCACGTAAAAGCAGTTGTAATCCTGGCTACAAACTCCAGGAAGAAGGAAAAAAGAAATCGAAAAAGAAAAACATGACAAGTGGAATAAACAGGTGGCAAAGAATCTCGCCTTGATTAAGAAGGTATAGGAGCTCGAGCGTCTCTTCCTGTGATAGAGGGTAGTATTTGTGACGACTTTGCCGACTGCTCGACTGCTTCGATCGTGACGTGAGTAGTGGAGCCTGACATACGGAAACAGTTACTATACGGCAAAACAACGAGCTTATTTGACCAGAATACCTCCATTTGTTCAGAAACCGTTAAGGAATCAGAACGTGCAAACCAAGGCGCTGAAGAAAAATGCCCACGAAAAAATGTGACATGTTCTGCTATCTTTGATATTACTGATAATCGGTTACTGATATTAGTTACTTGGACAATTTAGTTGTAAAACATGCAGTAGGGGAAAGACTTCAAGGGTAAAGTAATCGCGACCGGCTATGGGTTTTATTTCTGAGAATCCTAGACCAATGCCTTGGACAAAGTGCCAACCTCTCCAGAAGCCCTTCATAGTTTTCAACAGGGTAGAGGCAAAACAGGTACCAGTGGCGGAAATTCATGAACGTTCTTAGGAGCGTTTTGTGCTTTCTGCTTATCCAGATTGAGGGTTCTTGGAAGAAAAATGTGATATATACCGTTATCTTTGTGGTATTACTGGTCAATCGCTGATTGACACTAGTCACTTGGACAAATTATACCCATTTGTGTCATTAAAGCATGTCCACCAAAGAAAGCAGACGTTCACAAGTAGATCACATTATTCCCGGAGATGTCCATAAATTCTGCCAAAAAACTTTTCTATTCATATAAAAGAGCGCCTGAGAACGAGATATGTAGTTAGCTTCTACCACTTGAAACAATCCCAGAAGAAAAAAGGTATAATTACTCATGTACTACGCTGCATCCTAGAAGAAAAAAAAAGGTATAATTATTCATGTACCGCACTGTATCCTATAAGAATTTTTCTATGAGCACAGTAGAGGTGGAACCAGAAGGAAGGATCGTCGCTAAACATACATGATTTGCTGTAAACTGGTGCATTGTCGCATGATTTCCCCATGTAATCCACATATGGTCTACCTATCCCACAGGATGATTACGCAGTTTCCGTTCTTTTCTCATTTGTGATCATTTGTTACCAACCATTTATCCTTATCCGAGTAGTAGAAATCTCCATGGTTGTAAAATCAACTACGAACAAGTAATGCGCAACTTTCAAACTATTAACAGCTGTTAGAGTGATGCAGTAATTCTGGATTTAAGAAGGAAAGGACAACGTGGTCAATGATCCGAAAAAAACGTTCGAAATTTGATACAGACGTAGTGTTACGTAAAATGAACACCATACGAAACTCAAAAACAGCACCTGTTGTTTATTGTGAATAATATTTCAACAAACATGTGTTCTACAATATACAGGCTCTGGGTCGTGTTTACTAACTTGTATTGAAATATTACCAAGGTTACTGAAACTAGAAAAAATACAGCATTTTCCCTATTTTCTCGATGAGGTCCACTGTAACTTTTGTTCGAAAAATGCCATGAGATCGCAAGCCCAGATCTTCAGCTCAAATATTCACTAAAAAAAGAAGGATATGTTCCAACATTATTCTGAAGGGTAGCTTATAAAGGTGACTCATAGAGAAGACCACCCAGAATATCAACAAGGGTAAATTTTGAACGTTCGGGAAGAGTACTAAGATTAAAAGAGTCCTTAAAGGTTCTGCATATCATTCGAAGGAAAAACTGCGAAAATTGTTTTCGAGAAAAGATTTCATATGCTTGGAAGAAACGGCAAGTCCGAATAATATGCGTGGAGAAAAAAGCTCCTCAATATTGGAAAAATCCTTGTGAAACGAAACCAACACGTGCTAAAGTTCATATTTCGAGTAAATTTTTTAGACTAAGAACTGATCCAATGACTTTTCCAGACAACTGAAAAGTGACAGCAGTGATGGAATTAATCGAAAGGTACAATACAAGTGCACTCTGCAAATAGTGCTGCTCCTAAAAATAAAAAGTTTCCCAGAAATCATAGAAATTACTCTGTATGGTAACTTCCAACAAAACTTCTCATTACAAATTTACCAGCTACATTTGCTAAACCTAACGTTAGCCTATAATTTCTTTCAGTGCGAGGCTCACCTAGGAGAACTTGTTCGGATGACCTTTCTCACACCTATAAATTAAGCCATCCAGGAATTGGCGAAAAAAAACTTTGTACTTTGAGAGATTTCTGGGTTGTAGTTCACTATGGATGGGCTGAGTTTCACTGTGCTCATTGCAACAAGAGCGGTTCATTGCATGAAATCCTAACCTTAGCTTGTACTTCCTGCACTGAAGTGCCACCATCCTGGGAATAAGTAAATGTATAAATAAATAAAAACCCCACGATGTTCCTGGAATAATTTGGAAGGTAACTACTTATAAAAGTGCAGAAATAGAATTTAAGACTTATAGTTGAAGTTTCTCACATGAAGAACATGTTCTAGCATACCTTCTCATATCCTACTTCATCCTGGCTGGCGGATCTCGTCAACGGCATCATTGAGAGCGCACGTGGCCGAGACTGCCGGGTTCGCAGCAAACCCTGTAGATAATTTTTTTCTCAAAGTAAGTGTAAAAAGAAAAAACACATTTAAAAATATACACTACTTTTCACTGAGCCCCTAACTCTGATAAATATCACTGCTCAAATTTGTATAGCTAGAAAATTGAGAATAATAGCTACATAAACCAAGTTTCAACTACCAGAACTATGTCCAAAATATCCGAATACAATTTAAAAAAATTTTATATAATCATAATTATATAAGAATGACACACAAATTCTGGGCCTAGACAGAAAATCTTCGACAGAACTAGATTTGTGATTGAAAAAATTACATTTTCTTATGGTAACAACTCGGTAGATATTCTTTCCACAAATATTCCGATAAAAGGGCTAATTTTCGTGAATTAACAACTTGGAAGATATTTTTTTTCATAAATATTCCAATAAAATGTGTTGATTTTGGTGAATAACTTCTATATGTTTGAATTCCGTAACATCGATTCAACAAACATGTGTGCATTGGAAATCAAGGACATGCCTTAGATTAGTTATTTTTTACCTGGAATATATAATCTAAAGAACTTTTTTTTCTGGAATTCTGATGTTTCTTGGAAATGTTCATCTTAATTGGGCGCACTTTTCCACCTACCAGTGAATTGATGAATGTATTTATTTTCTTGAAAACTGCCGCAATATCTAAATAATCCCGAATCAGGGGTACGGGTCAAATGTGGACTCCTTTCCTCTAGAAGAAAAAAATAAGAAAGAAAAAGAAGTAGTAAAGAGAAAAAACTTGTCCTAAAGAAGGAAGAGCTAAATTATTGGTTCAACGTTCGCTTCAGGGAAATGTCAAAAATTTAATTAGATGAAGAACTTTTCTGATTCATTATGGGTTAACGAACTGGCTAGGGAAGCAAGGTATACATAATCCCAAACACAAATTTAGCCCGAAGTTTCTACCTTTTTTTGCAGATAAAATTTTTGAATAATTATTTATGAACCATGTAGCATTTTACCTTGAGTACACCAGAAAAACAACAGCAATTATAGCGACAAGCGGAAGCTTAACCAGCAAGTGAACAAACGTGGGAGCTCTGATTTAGAATATACACACACATACATGGCAGCGATGCTTTTGTTTGTTTTCAGGCAAAGGGAGCGATCCAGAACGCCTTACGCCTGTCGTAAGTCAAAGTACACGGGAACAAAAACCTGTCAGAGACGTTTGTTCTGGACACAAAACAAAAATGAGGAATTTTGAACGTAAAACTGCAACAACAACGGTACACTAGTCCGAATAGACTCAATGTACTTGCCAATTACTAGTCGAAATATTGTGAATGTGTGGGAGTGTCGCAATGCCACTAGGAAGGAGAGCGACGCAAATCGCGTTTGCTCCGAATATAATGAATTTACGCAAAACAACACGCAAAATAAATAGGATGTGAGTGCGGCTACTAGAATTATGTGTGGTTCAAGTGTGATGACAAATTAAACACATACATCCACACAAATGAGATCTACGAGAAGTGATCATTGAGATCTCTCATTTCAAGAGGACTTTAGTTAGAAGTATACATCCATTTCGCTCAGGACTACGCCTACAGCTGTTGGGTTAGGATATCAGACATGCTCCTCTTCTAGATGTTGACCGGATAAAAATCGAATAAATCTAGTTGATTTGAACAGCATTTCAAAGGTCCATACGAAAAAATCGAACACTTCAAAAACACAGAGCTTTACAGCTCTTTTTTTTGTTCACGCAAGGTGTAGGATCCTCCCTTTCCTGAATATTTCAATTCGTTGACTTATTCGGAATCGATTATTCGAATATCGAATGTATGTAACTCAGTATTCGATAACACACTAGCCCTTTCTCTTCAATGACAATTTTCAAGACCTTCGAAGAATCTATAAGTTAATATGTAAAAACCTACATGCAGAAAATATCTGGAGGGTATTAGATATTTGACTCGACTGACTTGATTAGAATTTCGAATAATTCGAATGAATCGAATTTCGATTCAGTGCTGACACCGAATATTGAGATTATTCGATAAGACCTATGTTCTCATGATACCCACAGTCTCGAAAAAGAAAGAAATTCCGAATTATTCGATGGGTTCTATGTTGACGGTTCGATGGCGAGGTAAGCGTCCAAAAGATATCACTCAGAGCACAGGTCATTTCGTGTTCCGGACCTGAGTTTCAGGTAGACACTATTCCTAAGACAAACACGTGTAGTTGAATTTCCCTAGGATTTTAGTAACGGTATCGATGAGAATTCCTGGGGATTGACGATTTCCCACCTGTTAAGAAAACTAGCAGCATTTGTGCGACTTGTGTTAGTCAATTATGATCCGGCGATATGCAATACAAAAAATTTCGTCCTGAAAACCGCCTTCTCTGGACGAGTAGGAGGTTCATGCTCTACACTAGAGCATTCATGAATCTCGCCGTTGGTATGCGCGGTTCATCGAATAAATGAAAAAACATCGAGCAACAAACGAATAAATAAGTAAATAAATAAATAAGCAATAATGCATCATTATATTAAAAACGGAGAATCACTTGACCTTAAATCTCAACAAGTCAGCAAGGTAGTCTGGAAACGAAACGCATAAAAGCAAAGTAAATAAACAGCTATTTACGAAAAGAACTTTTTCGATCGCCTAGCAAAGCGGAATAATTCGAAGTAAAGGACTGAAATGTGTAGTTGGTAGAAAAAGATAAACAAACAAACTGAGAATTGAAAATGTTTAAACAGCTATTAAGCAAATTACTGGCGCGAAAACAGATCTTTTCTGAAGCGCAAAAAGATTGTCGCCGGAAACGCACTCAAAATTCGAGGTATGGAAGTAAAATACAAGTGCTTGGCATGTGATACGCATATTAGGAAGGTGCAAATAAAAGAGTTGCGTGTGGATTTGCTGTATGATATTTCCTCTAATAGAGAAATTAGTAATTGCCAGCATAAACTGCAGTAACATGTAAAATTTAGCGGACTGTTTGACGGGTATGTTAAATGGGTAATGCACTTTAGCCATCGGTCCTAATCCTACAATGAAGCCAGAATAATCTCAATGTAGAAAAAATAGCACAGACTAGTGGCTTCCTGTGACTTTTTTTTGAATCAGATATTACGGATTCCGCGCAAGAAGACCTTTCTTTAAGTGAAAGGCAAAGCGGAGCCGTTTCTTCGCAAATTCACAGTCATAAAAATATGAAAAAAATTTAATTAAGCAGTGCTCAGCAGAAATAATTGAAACAATGCTGAATACTGTTACGTGCCAGATTTAACTAGTATTATTTTTATAGCTGTGCATAGAGGAAAAGAGTCAAGATCTCATATTTATAACTGCGAATAGTCTGAAGTAGAAAATCTTCCAGAATATTGGTTTCCTAGTTAACAAATAAGTTGAGATGACGAATAATGAGGGGTCGAGTAATTTAAGCAATTAAGTAAGCATCAACAGATTAATTCGCCGTTGATACGTGCCTCCCTTTCTCACTACGTAAAGGAGTTTCCAAAAGAATTTCTATTAACCTACAAGTCGTGAATTATGGATAATTGGGTAATATCACCACGAGCATGACCACACTTATGACTTTGGTTCATCAAGGATTATCAGAGCAAAACTCCGGTGGAAATTCTGATTCAGAAAAAATGATAAGTTGATGATTATGTTGAATACATAATTATGGATATCATATATGTATGCTGACCTACTAATTATTCAACAAGTATCTCATCTTTCAGAAACTTCGTTTCCTACCTTTTTCAGAGAAAAAAACTCACTATAAAAAAAGAAAATAAATAGGAAAAGCTTATCCGATACACTGAAAAAAAAAACAAAATCTTTGGAACAAATGGCACAAGCAATGGCTGTCACTTCTAACTCCAGGAAACTACAAGGATAAGCCAAATCAACAACAGATTGTCCCCCCCCCCTAACTTTTTAAATGTGTACTTCCATGAAAATATCAATATTCATCGACTGAAGTTCAGAGAGGGAGCGCAAGCAGTTACGTAAAGTCATTGAAATTTTTTGGGGAAAACGACATAGGGTGTTTGAGTCATTTTGTGAACACCTGCCTATGTTTTAAGGCTCATTGAGGATTCCAGAATCCTCCCACACGATGTCTTTTCACCCCGCTCCGGTCGATCACTTCACCGTTATAAACAGCTATATTCAAGTGATGCTCCAGGCTCTCACCTTCCAGCCTTTTGTTATCCGTTTAGGTCAAATTATCATCACTGAATTGAATTTTCTGGATACTTTCATTATTGCTTACTTCTTTTTGTTTAAAAGTTCTAGGCGAAATCAAATCTAATGACAACAAATAGAGAATAAATCTCCAGAGTCAAGTGGTTACACCTCATTGAAATCACCTAGGGTAAATGTGTTGACGCCTGTGGTTAGGATCGCTGTGGGGTTTGGCGCGTTTACCCTGGATAATTCCAATCGTCCACGCAGCTCCAGAGCCTTTTAGCACATCAACTTAAGATGTTTAAACTACGGAGTAAGCACAAAAATTCGTTCACTGGTAGTCGATATTTTCTGTTGAAACAGTATTTTCAATGTGGCAGTATATGTATCCCTATGCCATACCCTTAAAGCTCCTAAAGAGGCTGCGGTAGGGTCATATCCAGGACTTGTGGCTTCATTGAGAGGCAACCTTATTCCCTTGATGTATATCATATCAGCTCTAATGAGCGTCTCAGAAATGGTGTCACATTGTTAGCTCTACTTTTTGTTCGCAGTGAGTCAATAGACATAAATCCTATGAGATCATCCGGAGTTATCCGCAAAGCATTTTTCTATGTACATTTAGTTTTGCCCAAACAACACCTCCGGTAGCATCTAAAGACTAGCCAATGACTCGATACATGAAAATACTGGCCATAAATGTGTGATCCATACCGATGCGAAAAATCCGCCTCCTCCGGTGGGTGCAAGACCGAGCTGCACCTCTGTGTGCTGATTTTGTGCAACATGTTGAACAACGAGCGGTGCTGGCAGTACTTGGGCGGCCTGTCGTTCGGCCGGCGTCGACGCTGACGCTTTCGGTCGAAGAGTCGTGGGACGTTGACTCAAAAGGTTATTGGGAGCCCCCACTGGCAACACCATCTGCTAGCGAACTGAATCGTTTGCGCTGCCTGAAACTCCTGCAGAAACGTGGACGACTTTTATGGCACGGAGAGATTCATGTAATGTAACTGCGTAACTGGAAGTATTGCAATCAGAGAAAAACAACGAGTAGGTGGCGTGACAAAATCTCGCCGTAAAATAGCAGAATGATCTATTTTCCAGAAAAAAAGTAGATTTAATTTAAATTTCACGTAGAGAGTATGAGATGCAGCGCATCGCATGTAACCATTCGATGCAAGTTATGCTAGCAGGACCATTTAGTCGCACGTGTGGAACCAGTTTTGTTTGTTTCGGTTCACGAAGAAAGCTTGAGGAAAGATATAGAAGAGGTGTGCAATAAAAAATACACGAAAGATGAAAAAATAATGGCAGAGTAGGAGCAATTCCACAGAAGCGAATGCAACTTGCAGTGATACCCAATGATTCGGTAGAATTACGATCATATGGAGACATTCTCAATGGTCGTCCTGGAAAAGTAGCCTGCATTTATTCTACACGAGATATCTACTATTCCTAGGATCTGATAAGAATTGAATAATCCATCTAATTTTAGTCAGTTTCTAACGCAAACAATAGTTGAGTATTCGTGCAAATTGCAGGCATTTTTTTTTCGAAAACCACTTCAATTTCTGTGCACTTTCCCGCATTCTCTTCCTCAGCGGGGGTGTGTATCATCGTGAAGGAAAAGGGGGTGTAACCAGACGACTCTGATTGGCGCATTTGGGCCTCCCGTCACGCCCACCTGTTCGACTCGTACGGCGCTAAGCACAAATAGTCCATTTTATGGGATTGACGCCGTTCGAGTTCAAGCAGATGGGCGTGACGAGGGGCCCGAGTGCGCCAATCAGAATCGCCTGGTTACACCCGCTTTTCCCTCACGATGATACATACCCCCTATCTGGGGTCTATCCACCTATATCCCTTGTGGAACGCACTCTATCAGTTCAGAATGCCATCAAAGAAACTCAATTGTTTAACAAACAGGACGCGTTTAACCTCTTCTTATTATTCCTCAAGAGTTGCACTTTTCCAGGAATCCAGAATTTCAATGCACAAAAGCAAATTTTCGATTTGGAACGTATCTCATGTACTGTTCGGTCCCAAATGTAAGGCGTACCCGTAAACAGGGATGACAGCGAAACTAAATACAGGCATGCACTGCGAACATTTTTAGGCCTTTCTTTCTGGATAAAGAAAATACTAGCCTCCAGCAATAACATGCTCATCAGAATTTAAAAGAAAAATTTAAACTCTTAGACATTTTCTCTGAAATAGAGCAAAAGGCACTTCCAAATCTCATTCTAAAGAGACACAAAGTAACAGCAACAAAACGCATCAGATCCACGCTTAGTGTGTATCCGAATCCATAATTCATAAGCGTCATGCGACCTCAACTCATCGCCAGTGATAGATGAGCAATTTATCAGATTCCACTACCAGTATCATTAGCAGAGCACAAGACCAAATGAAAATCGTAAATCATATGACGCAGGTGAAGTGTAGCAATATGGATGCGGGGCGAGGTAGTCACGTCAAAACAAAGGATCTCTAGGCTCTGGGATTTTCTTTCGATAGATCGAAAACTATCATGACTGATTGAGGGAAATCGTAAGATATTATTACTATCGGAACAAGGGACCGATCAGAAAATTTGCATTTGCCTCGTGAGGTGATAAGAGGTGAAAAAAGAGGAAGATGAATACTCCGACGAGCCCTGTAGCTGTGAGAAGGGAAATATAGAACAATTAGACATTCAGTTTTGCTCAAGATCCAGCTTTTTTCGGAACATGGGAAGAGTATAACAAGGACTAGAAAGGGAACTGTTTGGGAACAACATGGGTGGTCAGTGAATGGATCGATGGACCACCTACGGGCTCACTGCACGACTTCGCTCGCGATCTTCTTCGGGTAGTCCAGGAAGGCTTCCGGTAACATTTTGCATAAATTTCTGTAATTGCACAGAGCAAGATTGGCAACAGGCTTTACTGGGGTAACGCTTCGGCTTCTTCGTGTATAATTTAGGTTGAAGGAATATAAATGTTGCTTGTTTTCGACTTTACAGCACTGATGGTGAGTCTATAACCACCTGAAAGAGCAATTCGCGGCCCTACAGATAATACTTGAATGGCAAGGAATTCTTCAATGTTGGACATCCAGAATATATATTTCCTCAATTTGATAGAAAGGTAGATGAGTTAGTATGCTCGAGGACTGCAACAAATTACAAGCACCAGCAAAGTGACTTTCACAGATACAAGAGGGTGTTAAAACTTACCCATAACCAAGTGAACTACATAAGAAGGAGCAGTATGGATGATAATATGCTATGATTTCTAAAGACGTAATTCCAGGATTGCTAAAAGAAGCAGCCTATACGAATATGCATTATCTTCTGAACAAATCAAAGTTTTTGTGACAAGATTGAGATATTTAAGCGTGTCTTCTGAAGTTTTCGCTCCTCTAATCCCCAAGTAGCCTACAGAAAAAATTGTGCCTCTTCCAGCAAAGCTCTTTTTCACCTGACGCACTAAAAAATAGGGTTTTCCGCAGTTCAAGGAAGAGAAGAAAATTTGGACACAGCATGTCGATGCCTTTGCCACCAGAAGCGACGAGAACATTCCAAAAACTGTGGTAAATGTGGCCGTATAAATCATTGTTTCTAGGAAGTGACGTTCACTTCATCGCAGAACACCCGCAGAATTTTTCCTTCGGAATGGTTCTTTCAGTGAAGGACTTCGGAAAATTGAGCAAGTCCATTGAAGTAAATAATACCGATACATGGTTGAGTGCATTGACGAGCATCTATGACAAATTACGAACAAGTGGGGAGTAATTCGAGGGAAAAAACTGCAGTACTGAGTTCTGTGTGTTGAGCAACCCAATAAACTTGCTAAACGAAGTTTGCCACTGATTTCCCTACATAGTTGTGTTGATGCCATTCAGCAAAAATACGGAACAGTTTCTATCAATGTTAAAAATAAATTAAATATACGTTAAATATGCGGTGCTCCAGTGCTTCATTAATGGATGCTGCTAGGCAAATCTACCGCTTCAACTCCACTCAAAAAATTCAAAAAGTAACTATGTTAATCAGGGATAAAGATGGTGCGTGTTTCTTATAAGCGAGCTCACCACTTATTTTTCCTCTGCTGTTGACGACAAATAAAGTTCTCCGAAACAAAAAAACCATGGCTTATTATAAGGAGAAGATTTGGTGTGTGGTCATTTATATGCCTCACCATGCACAGAACATGAAAAATGAGAAGAATTCTCAACTTAAATAATCCTCCTCACATTCTGAATATTCCTTGTTTGAAGTAAATCATCTCGCAATGCATAAAACACTCAAAAACGGACTTGAACTTCATAAAACTAGATACTGGGTACTTTCTAGCCCAGAAATTTGCCCGCAAGTCCAGAGAATTTCTCCGATAGCTTTCCAGAAGCCTCTCACGACATGTTGGCGTGAATTTCTAGCGCGACTGCAGTTCTAATGAACTTTTCGCACTTCACATAGCAGTCGCTACTAGCGCAGGAAAATCCACACTTCAAATCGCAACCTTGGTTCTACTCTTACGTCTGGAAACAACAAAAAGCAGGATAAAGATCCACGGTTTGGAACAGCAGGATCCATTTTTGAAATTAGGTTTAAAATGGCTTATGTTAATGAGGGCCGTGCACTTGAGGGTGCTCAATTTGTTTGAGCAGTCAGCGTAGACTTCACGCTACTAATGAAACATAACAAACACAAGAAAAGATTTCAAAATACAAGTAATTGAGAAAAGAGTGGAAGAAAGAGAGAAAGTTCCCTATCCTAAGAGCACACATGACCCATCAGTGAATTATACCCCTCCGGGTATCCTACGAATGGACAATAACAAAAGCAGAGAGAACAGCGAGAAATAAATGCGTCGAGGCATAACGAATGTCTTTAAGGAACTGATATGGAATGGAAAACATAGTTGTTTTCCTGCGATAACGCAACATACATAGAATTGTGGAGTATATACTCAGAAAGGACGACATCAGAATGTATAGAAACCCGAAACGAGGCTAAATAGGCCTATATATCGAGACGAGTTCAGCAAACCAATGGCCGCTGCTGCGATGCGAGGACAATACTACAATTAAAGAACTGGACGACGGCCAAATCTCTGAGAACGCATAATATCCTGACCGCACGCAGCTTCAGCGCACGCATCCTACCACACTCTTTTCATCTCTGAAGCTGATTTGAAAATGTAGCTGACGTCTACGTCTACGTGAGTCTAATGCTAACTTTACTGTTGCTATCAGTATTCAAAACATTTGACTTTGAACAAGCCGCAAGGTCGTGAAATTTGCATACGACACAAGTCGTAGTGCTGACAGAAACAATAAACTCGGAAATGTGACACGGACGAGGCCTCGGGACTCGAATCGCTCCGTGTGTCACTCTGACGTTAGGGTCCGAAATGACTTGTCTGCATTGCGTTGCTCGGCAAAAGGGATGTTCTGAATATAGGATGAATACGCTAAAAATACCAGACGGGTACGACAGCTTTGCCGGGTCATCTGGCGCTGACGACGGCGATTTGTCTTCCAAGAGACGCGCAACACTTGGCAGATGCCGGAAAACGCGCTCATGATTGTCGATGATGACCCCTAGGGAAGACGACCGGACATCATATTGACGCTTCCGGGCGGATTCCAAGCAAGCCACTCGACGCCTTCAATCTGTGACAATTCGCTAACAAAGTACGTCAAAGAATATGCCACCACAACACGCTGATGCATTCGATGACCGCAAACAACCGATCTGTGGCCGACGCCGTGCCATAGTAGTCGCCGGAGTGAGGTTATGGATACCTAATCCTGCAGCTTTTTTAGCATTAAGAAAAACTGCTTTAAAAATTCCTATAATTCTCGAACCACTGTGAATGTTCTCCAGCGCCATTTCTAATAGGAACAGTTTAATTTTCCTACTAACAAACGTTTCCTACATTACATTCCTATGTATGTACATAGTGGTGAAGGACTCGAAAGATGCGGCTTGCGGAAGAGTGGGGGGAGGGGTCCGCCACATTGGCCAAAGTACCGACCTAATAAAACGTGAATGCACCTAATTAACTTAACAAATATTTGAGAAAAAAATTAGACAGTCCCTTTAAATGAAAAGCTCTAAAGCCTTTTCCACCTTTCACCTTGCTATTGGCTTCACCGAGTGACTGTCAATGAGATTTCAGTTTACTTGGAAGCTCAATTTCTTAAGAAGCTGTGTAACCGCTTATGAAGACTCTGCCCACTTTGAACCTCGTGGCAAAAAAATTGAAAATAAAATCTAAATTTTGAATGGCTTAAAAAGGCGGGTAGCGTGCTGAAGATTAGAGCTCAGAACTGTATTTAGTAAGACGTTAGACCTTATAGAGTACATAGAATTCGAACGGCTGTTTCAGGAGGGTGAATGTGCAGGTTGCGTTCTTGCATTCAGGAACAAGTAAGATGGGCCTAAATTTTCCTAAAAAATACGGGAAATATGCTATGGAGGTTTTAGATATTTCTTCCACCGAATTATCGAAACGAATAGGATCTAGCTCGAAATACAAATCCTAACACTAATAAAGGTGGTAAAACTCCCACGATAACCCGAGCTGTTACATCTTTCTTACGAAAAACCTGTAGAGAGAATCCTTCCAGTCAATAGCTAGTTGAACAAAGTGCTCGTCCTTATTTTATAATACCCTCAATGAGAACAATTCGACAGCGATGCCTTCATTTTCTGGAGTTATGATGTTTGGTGAATCTTCATTGGCTGTAGGGTTTCCAGATGTTATAGGGGATGTCATAAATTAATGGACACATGCGCAAAAACTGGAAAACGTTTTTTCTAGCGTCCTTACACGAAAAAAAGAGGCATATCACAAGAATTCGTTATTTTCTGGAAGAAAACCAACAGTATAGGACACTTGTAGGTGTTGACTATTCCTTGAATAACATGTAGCTTTCCACACTGCTTTCACCATTGTAAAAAAAAAATCTTACAAATTTAATTGTAGTCGTCGCACCATTTTGATGCCAAGGATAGCATGGATTTTTCATGAGATTTTCCAGTAAATCTATGGATCACAAATGTGAACTTAAGCGAGAGTGGACAGAAAAATTGGTGGTAACCGCGTAGATCTCATTCACAGCTGCTCGGAAAGGACTTGGTAGGCCTACACCACAGTCCTGCACTACAACCACAAACTTTCCACCGTCTAATCTTTACCAAATGTAAAAAAATAGTGTTCTGGCATACAAAACAAAACCCTTAGCAAATATGTCGTTCCGACAGATACACAGCTCATATATTATCGTAGTTGGCGAAGTTGTATAGCTTCACATCAATCATAGCCGCCTGGATGACAATGTCCTCTACAATTTTGAATCTCCAAAGAACGTTCGCTGCTAGTGTTACAGACGAGTAAAAACCAAAACACCTGGGTTATGTGATGTGACCTTTCGTTCGAGTCTTTGTTCTCTAGAGCCGTAAATAACTGACAAACAGAGCAACAAAATGCGTGACGTCTCTGAGGTATCAAATATCGCTCAGTGGAAATCCACTTTGTTGCCGTCGCTGATATCCACACTGATTTTTGAACACGAAGAGGATGCTATGGATTGTCGAAATTCTTAGTTTCAAATCCAGAAGATGCCAAGGCAGAAAACTGTGACATGGAACTTTGAGCAATTTATAAGATTAGTGAGCTCCCTTTTGGCAGGGTTAATGTAGAGATATTAGAGAAATAAGAGCACTAGAAAGCATGTGACAAGCAGAGGGCCAGGAAAGAAGGGGAAGAGTTAGGCGCATCAATTAAACTATATTAGGCTTTGAAACAGATTGTATGAAACTAAACTTATTTCGAACCATTATAGATGCACTTCTCCATATAGTAACTGTACCCGAAACAAGCCGCAATGTCTGAACTTTAATAATGTCATCTCTTAGCAAAGTAGAAAGCTCGATGTAAAGGTATGCCAGAAAGGTATGCCGTGGAAAATCGAGCAGCATTGGAATTCCGACCTCCTTTTTTCATATGGCACTCAACTGACGTCGACGAATTCATTATGAATAAGTGTTAAATCCTTAATTGTTACTATGGACACCTTAGGAATGAGAAGCACGACTTTCAGAAACGTATGCCGTGGATAATCGAGTGCTCCACTTTAGCCTCAAGTAGAAATGCTCAAGCAGTTTCACCACTTCATTTTTTCATCCGTCAGATATGAGGCAATCCTGAACCGTCATCTCACGCGAATGCAAAAGAATGACCTTACTTCGAATGCATGGAGGGGTAAGGCGCACATCACAAGGGATAGCGGTCACTATACAAGGAAGACAAACCATAAAGCACCAAATTTAAATCAGCCCAGGATAATCAAAAACGTCTCCAGGAAAACGCCAAGGATAGATCAAGTGAAAGAGGTTCAACAAATCAGTGAATTTCTCATTTCCAACGATCAATTTAATTATACGGAAAAATGTTCATGTGTTCATGTACCGCATACTAACCGTAAATGTATCTACCACTTTTTCCCCGAATCATGTACCACATCCAACCAAGTAACAGCCATTCCACCTGTGATGGTGGTGCTGAAATTCACCGTAAAAGAGAGTGACGGTGGACGAAAACAATTAAGCTAACCATGCCTTCTCCGTGTGATAAAAGGGCAAATGCAATATCTGCTCCATGAAATTTATAGCGTAAGCCCTGACTAGATCTAGTTTAAGATAACAAGGAGGATAAGCCCAGAGCGACTATAATGAGTTCTTCCTCATCTATCCTTCGGAAATACTGCACGTATTCAAGCTTCGTTTCCACAGATACGGACCACTTCAAGGGACGTCATCTGTCATCCAAAGGACAACGCTGCCTCTTGAGCGGAAAAAGGAGTTGTGTAGCCGAGCTCGTCGTAGTATCATAAAAGTATGTGGACCTATATTTCTTCTATTTCCCCTCACATTACCATACCCATATACTCGCTCATGAGCACTCGCTTCGGGCATACCTCTT
This sequence comes from Ancylostoma ceylanicum, assembly GCA_000688135.1. Taxonomy (NCBI): domain Eukaryota; kingdom Metazoa; phylum Nematoda; class Chromadorea; order Rhabditida; family Ancylostomatidae; genus Ancylostoma; species Ancylostoma ceylanicum. The sequence goes on along the minus strand of JARK01001408.1, from coordinate 673,937 downwards.
GCTAGCATTTTCTCTTAACCAGTAGGGTATACTTCTTTGTTTTGAAAAAGACGACACAATGTTAATTAAAAGGAAGAATGTTTTCCGAGTTAGGCTGCCAAAGTTTTGTCTGAGTGGTAGATTTTGTTTTTAACTCATCGGCAGTTTTTAAGGATCCGGCAATATCGACAAAATATTGGCTGAGCCTTCCAAAAGAGTCTCGGTGAAATTTATTCTAAAATGTGTGTCTGGATCTCTTCCACAGATTCTTCCATAAAACAGCACCAACAAGAAAAAACTATGTTTTCTCTCAAGTAAGAAATATCTGCGATTCTCACTTTTACAATCAAATACTCGACGCTTCCGGGAACTGGCAAGGATTGTCGAGTACGATGTCCCACTGGCGTAACGAACCCAGCCCAATCCGTTACTTTTACAGTACCAGTTCTTCTTCCGTTTCATTTTCGTCCATCTCAATTCTATTTCATTCCAGCTTCATTTTTCGAAGCATCACTGTAGCTTCTCCACTCCTACATCGTGCTTGTGGGACAGATATTCATTCCTTTCATATGCTAACTGTTGGGGCTCCAATCGTGGATAAGCTTCCTAACCGTACTTGTAACGCGTTGTCTTTTTTTTACATATCTTCGCCACCTGCCGCTAATCTTAAGGACCTAGTCAGTCAAAATCGCTTAGGATACATTCAAACTGTGTTTGAATCCAGGAGAAAATCTGCAGTAGCACTTCTCCCCTCCCATCAAAGCAGTGGCTCGTTCGCTTTTTTCCAACAAAAGAAATGTCGAAATTCAATTCACTACAAACTTTTCAACAAAACTTGAATCTCCTCTGCTTCAACCACTTCTACTTCCAGAAATATTCCTAGAAATTCTGAAGCTTCGCCTTAGCACGCACGAAAAGCAATAGCTGGTTTTTTTCTTTTCTCCACGCCTTATTGATATCGATCGGTATGTACACAGCGAGTGTGTGAATATCTTCTGAAACCAGTACAGAACCTCTCAACTATTCTGAAACGTCACATTTGGGATTAATGAATGCATGGACTCGGATGAGAAAGTGAAAGAAATCGTGATATTTTAAGATTACATCAAGTCCCTTTTCCGAAATAATCCAAGAAATGAGTTCCACTTTCGGGGATTGCGTTGAGAGGAAGAGGCTGGGAATTACAGAAAATCCTGGAAACAAATAATACCAGAATTGTGACCGGGTACTTATTTACCTATGAAGCTGTCCCTCATTTCAAATGCCTCAGCGGTTGTCAAGAACAGTTACACTTCCCTCTTGTACTTCGTTCGACATTTAGTGTGGAACGGTGTCCAGAAACACAAGGAATAACTACCAAGGTGTTTCGCTCTGTCTCTGGCCCTAGTTTGCATTTATATTTGAAAAAAAACCAAGCACAGTTCAACACTGATCCCGAGGAAATGCAGCTAGCAATGAAGTTGTCCTCCAAGAAATCTACCAATACGTCTCAACACCTCCTTGACAAAATCTATGGCTTCGATTTGGTGCAACAATGCTCCTTACACAATATCCCTTGAAGGCAGCCCATTACCCACTAAAGAAACTTGATCCCTGCTGGGTTCGATTTCCTGGAGGCGATTTAGAAGAACTAGGCCGCCTATTGACGGCGGTATGACTAAAATGAAAACGACGATAAAAAAAGACAAAACTGCCTGGAATAACCAACAGTTGGAGTAGATAGGAAAGTTTTGGTTGCGATCTCAAGGCAATAAAGGGTCTAGAAATGATGGATACCCAGCATAAAATATGTGCGAAAAAAACATAGAAAACAAGAAAAGAAATCAAGAAATCACCCATGAATATTTAATAAAGTTTGTAAATTGAGTCAAAATTTTAGCTCAAACAAAGCTATGTATGAAATAATGGCGAGTGTTCTTTGAAATGTATAGTTTGAAGCTTATAAGTAACACATCATTTTAAATGATTTCCCTTCAATTTTTTTCTCTTTTTTGAAATTTCAAGGTAGGTTCTGGAACTATTATAAGTCACGAATTAAAGTGCTGAAGAGAAATTTCCACGCGTACAACTACGTTCTTGAAGAATTGAGTATTGGAAAAAAACATTATGGCCGAATGCCAGAAGTGTGAAAGAACATGAAAGGAAATCACGACGTATTTTGGTAAAATGTTTCCATTCAAAAAATAGATAAACGGAGGTATAATTATGATGATAAGATATAGTGATATTGTATCAGAATCCTGTTTCTGTATGCACTGGTTTGAAGTCTATTACAACTGGTTAACTTTTTCCTTATTTGGAAGCAGTAGGTTGTGGGTCACTTTAGAAAAGCTCGTCATCCCGAAAGTCATCTGAGCAAGAACAAATGTGAAAAACCGTGCTGTTATTACCGAAAAAAATAAAGAAGAAAAAAAAAGAAGACGTACCTCAGAAGGTTCGCCAACACTGGTGTATGTGCTAACAGAAGGCAGACTTTCCACGTCGAGTGGTTGTGGTGAACCGATAGAGTGGATCATTTCGTTAGATTGCATAGTTCTAGCAGTACATTGATGCATAGGAACAGGTGAACACATGAGCTGAACTGTGAGGACACGAATTCCGCCTTGTTCCTAGAGATAAGCGCCATCAATCAGCGAACACTCGTCAAACGAGGCTTTTGCACTCGGTTCGTCTAACATTTCGTGCGACTTATCGACTTCCGGTTTTTTTCACCTCTTGTCACCTCATATCGTGTGCAGTTTCACCTCCAGTTGCTCATGATCCACGACGGGTAGTAGAAGTACACACGCACACAGTAGCTCCGTTGATTTTGTACTGTTACGTTTTGCATCACATGTGACGGTGTCTGGTGGTTTGATGAAAATTTATGCGAACACTGCAGTATGTCTGGACATGAGTCTTCCTAGGAATTACTTTACACACTTGCTCCGCTTACAAGAAGTCATTTGATTTATCTTCGTGTTCTGCGTGTTCTTGTTGCTTGTTGCATGGAAAAAAGTAGATATGAATGAGCTAAATCAAGTATGCAGGCACAAAATAAAGCTGCTACACCATTGTACCCTAAAATTTGGCTAATATCAATGAATTTATATCTAAAAAAGGTTACTATGGGTATAAAGGTAATCATTATCTACAAAAGTCTATCACAAAGAGAATTCGAAGTGCTTCGAATGCTGGAATTACGTGCAAACATCAGATTAGAAAAATTCTCTCTAAAGTATATTGTGAAACCAGACCGGATTCTCTACAACCCCTGTTATTCACGAAAGGATAGCACTAGAACTTCAGAGTAACGGGTAGCCATCCGGATATTAGCTTTCAGGTTTTCGAAAAAAAAAAATCCTGCGAATTCACTTTAAACGGCTCGCTTTTTCTCCATTTTCTAATATCTGACGTGCACTCCTTCTCAAAAAGATAGACTGATTTCCCAACTGCACCATCGCGGCGGAACCTGAACGAGGGAAGCGGAGAGAGCATGCTCTGAGTGAGAGGGTCGGGCAGGTCCCGCAGCGATTCTGCAGCCGCGACTCCAAGAAACCGCACGCGCAATCCATCCATCTTTCTGAGAAGGACTGTACATAGTTCTCAGCATTTTGTCAAATCACATCCCCTGAATGTTCCTGCAATTTCAAAGCACTTCTATCCATATTATTCTTCCCGGTTTTTTTTACGAAAGATACGCTTTTTGAAGCATTTACATACGTTGGTTCAAAATAAGTTTTTCAGCAACTTTCCAACAAAGCAACTATTTTCAGCGGAATGAAATTGTTTCTAATTATGGCTTAATAAAGATAAGACTGTTGGTTTATTGTTAGCTCTGTTTGCGGCGGTAACATGGCTTCTCATACATTTCCATGAGAGAGATGCCTATGATAATGATCAAATTGTGATTTATAGTCACCACAGCTGCCACGTCCCACAAAATTTCTGGCCCACTTCAACTTCTGCTCGGGAAGTATAGTAGATTTGATAGCATGTTATAGAGCTTCCCACAGTGAATTTGGCCGGCATCTTCAATCGAAGCCGCTCCATTTCTTTGTGTGAAATTTGACACCTCCTGGTGAAAAATTACTGCGCTCATCTCCTGGTAGCCATAACTGTCATATATATAACATAGCTAACGTGCAGTAACAGCAGATCATATCAGAAACAAAAACGACTACTCATGCCTTCAAAAAGCTATGATTCATCATTTTCAATTCAAAATTTCAACGAATGTAAATTAGGCCTGTACAAAAACCCTAGGACCAGTGTTGCTGAAGTATACTTTTTCTACAGTGCTGATAAACGATGAAAGAACTTTGGTGCCACTTTCGTCATTCCACATGCTTTGTACTGGATCAACCAGCGCAGTCACGACGAATTGTGAGCGATTAGGCAAATTTACTGGGAACGGAACAATATTCGAGGGCTAGAAGCGCCTGCTGTGAACCGCATCGTCTCGTTTTGTCAACCAAACAGACATTTTTTCGTAGTGGGCATGACTGGTAAACCAGACAGTTTTTGCCCATTTTCTAGTGATTAGTGCTGATATATAAATCCGTTACAGTGCTTGTGTAGGCGAGTGACAAAAGTCCCATTGTCGCCCACACAGTCCATGACTCCATCCCCATTCCTAACCAATCAAATCGTCCATTCCTCTGGCATC